>OX579645.1:17356707-17934612 GCA_951230895.1 Carpatolechia fugitivella | reverse complement strand
TGAAGAGTCAAACAAATGAAGAGCGTCAAGGAAAATATATTAAAAGAAGCTGTTGTTGCTGCTGCGCTGGCTAGTGAGCCAGAAGCTGTTTTGGAGATTATGCCGTAGTTTCTTCACTGAGCAATGTCTGGAGAAAGAAGAGATGGACTGCAACAGTTCACCCCGACGAGAGGGCTTATGGCACCCCGTCTGGATGATGATGATGAGTGTCGTGTGATGGAGCTCGTCGAGAGGGAGGAGTATTCCCAGCGAGTACCTCGCAGAGTATTAATTGATTTATTGAGTATAACCGCACGGACGAGGCGGCCGGGAGGCGATTGGCGACATCGTCAGCAGGGTCGCAGACATAAAGAGGAAAGTTCTAAGTTATTTTGTTTTTATCCCAGCTAATATTTTATTTATAATTTTCCATTGTCAGTTTCAAAAATGGCAGATATTTTCTTTGTTTAATTCTTGACAGTTCAACTATTTGAATGTTTAGTCTGTTATAAATACTTCTTGGAGTAAAATGGCGATCCGTTTCGTCAAAGATAAAGTGTCATGTCTTGGTCTGTCACTTTTGTAAACAGATGTTTACATATTTATTTTTATTTATATTTTATTGAATTCCCTTTTATTGTGAGGTAGGTAATTTCTTTTGGGGTTATGCTTAGGTGACCTGCATAATATAAAATAAAACATAAATGCATTATTGTCACTAGTTTTTGCGAATCGTTTGTATGTTTTTCTAAATGGATTGGTAGTTGAGGTAGTTGAGGTTTCGTGTACGATGATTAGGTTGAGATTGTTGCGCTGTAAGTTGGCTGATTAGGCACAGTTGATACACCTGCTTTAAGAGACATAGGAGCTTTGTAGGGTGGTCTGTTTAGGATCACACGTATTCTATCTGTCCTTTTCTAGGTTAGTAAAAGGTTGAGATTTCTATGGGTTATGATGAGGTATGGTATTAGGATATGGGGAGAGGTGATAGGTAATATTTTTTATTTCAATTCATTATATATACCAATCCAAGTTGTTGTCATTTTCAAATCCACATATTTAATAATTTGAATATGATATTGTTTCTTGTAAGAAGACATTGATGTAATGTACTTGTATCTTAGGCTAAATAATTATTTTTCTTCCTAGTTGCTAGTTATCTTGATATTGTTTTTAATATATTGTTTTCTCTGTATATTGATCCTCTTATTTGTTTCATGTGCGGGCTGATAAAACTTTTATACTTAAAAATCATTAATATTTTCTTCTACACCTCCTTACTGACGCGAGATGTACTTCAGGACATCAGTGATGCCTGAATGAAAAGAAAATATATTTTTTTTAATTTTCATGAAAAAAAAAAACAACATTTATATCTTAGCTCATCTGATTGTTTTTTCTATATGCGTTATGCTTAATTGGTTGTATTCTTCTTTGTTAGTGGGTATGTTAACTTCTCTTTCTTTTGGAAACATAGCTACAATTTTAACACCTTAGCTTCTTTTTCTATTTTGCTTTTAAATTGAACATAATTTAATTCTTGGGATTCTTGAGTATTGTGATTGGTGTTAACATTGTTTTAATTATCTTGATTAAATTTTTTATCGTTAACTTAAATGTTCTAAATTTCATTTTAATTTTTTTCATACTATGTCTTTGAAGAATTTTATAGATTCAGGTTAGGGTTTGGATTTTGTGATTGAGGTAGCTGTTAGCTTTGGTTTAGGATGGTAAGATATGGGTCCTGTTTTAAGTATTTTTGGAGAGGTTTTTTATTTAGAAAAATTATTAGAAAATATTTTTCTGGTAATTAGACTTTAGCTAAGTCCAGGATCTAAGTCTTCCATTGTTTTTTTTATTAGATTTTTATTAAGTGAATTTTTCCCTCTCTTAGGTAGGTAGTTAGTTACTAGTAGATTGTAACTAGAAAAAAAATTTTTTGGGTCTTCAACCAAAAAAATTTTTTCAGGGGAGACCGGGGGTAGTTGTAGCATCGGGCCTCGTTGGTCCGAGTGCTATGTAGTTTGATACTGGCGATAGTATTCTTTTTGCAATATATTCGTTCTCTTTTTAACCATTCAGTTTAGAAAGAGAACGATAGAAACTTCAGACGGGCTGGGGCCGTCGGTATTTGACGTTCTCACCTGCCGTCCGCCGTCGAGTGCGGACGATTGAATGTTATCACAGTAATGCAAGTGCAGTTTTGTAGTTTAATAAAATAGTGTTTGTGTTATAAGTGCCTTTGAATTTATTAGGTGGCGGCTCTCTCCCGGAGAGTCGTTACAGTACAATAAATTTCGGCCAATCGGAGAAATACACCTGCGATCCTGACGCACATAAAAAAGCGACACAGACAGCGAAATTTGTGACGTTTATGGACCAATGCAGTGTCAGTAAGAGTAGCACAAAGTTGGTTCAAGCGTTTTGAGTCCGGAAATTTTGATGTCAAATATGCAGCTCGCCCTGATCGCCCTGTTACGAATAAAGTCGATGCCATTTTTTAAAAAGTGGAACAAGATAGGCATATACATTTCTGAAGAATTGGAAATTGACCACAAGACAGTTTTAACGCATATGAAAAAGTCTGGCTATACAAAAAAGCTTGATATCTGGGTACCACACGAGCTCACTGAATGAAACTTAATGAACCGTGTACTCATTTGCGATACTCTGCTAAAACGCCACTCAGCAAAAATCAAGAGTTTGGCGGGGAAGTGTTAATGCATCCACCATATAGCCCTGACTTAGCACCTTCAGATTTCCATCTGCTTCGGTCTCTACAAAATTCGACATCAAGAGAGGACTGTCAAAACTACTTGTCTGTCGCAGTTTTTTTATCAGAAGTTCCAAAATTTCTACAGCAAAGGCATCATGTCACTACCTACAAGATAGCAACAAGTTATTGAGCAAAATGGTACATTATACCTGGGCTGATTGATAACTGGCCGAAACGACGAACTTAAAAAAATGATACGCAAAAAAAATATTACATTATATTTTGGCATCTTTTTGAAAATAGAACGCCAAATTTGAATTTAATCGAACTGGTGGAATTTGTTTGATAGGACGTAGAACTTTCTCTGTCGTAAATTTTCTTAACAATGGAAAGAAACGAAATTCGTGCGGTGATAAAGTTTTACGTTTTAAAACAGAAAACAGCAACCCAGATTAAAACCAAGCTAGACAGTGTTTTAGGTAATTCTGCTCCTGCATTGAGTACAATAATTGTACTAAATAAAAAATAAAAATTGTACTAAAATCTAAAATAATTTTCTAAAATAATCTAAAATAATTTTTTTGATCATGTCCATTCACACCTGGGTAACTGATTTTAAACGTGGAAGACAGAGCTGCGAAGACGCCCACAGGTCTGGCCGTCCAAATGAGGTCACGAATCCGGACATGATCAAAAAAATTAACAAAATTGTATTGAATGATCGGCGCTTGAAGTTGCGAGAGATAGCAGAGATGGTGAGCATTTCATCTGAACGCGTTTTTAATATTTTGCACCAATATTTGGGAATGAAAAAGCTTTGCGCGCGATGGGTGCCGCGTTTGCTCACTGTTGACCAAAAGCAACGTCGAGTGGACGATTCATCGGAGTGTTTGGCGCTGTTTAACCGAGATCCTAACGAGTTTTCGCGGCGTTATGTAACAGTCGATGAAACCTGGATACATCATTATACTCCCGAGACAAAAGAACAATCTAAGCAGTGGACTGAGAGCGGAAGACCTGCGCCGAAGAAAGCAAAAACGGTTTTGTCGGCCGGCAAAGTGATGGCGACTGTTTTTTGGGATGCTCGAGGGATTATTTTAGTGGATTATCTGCAAAAAGGAAAAACAATAAATGGAGAGTACTACGCAAGCTTGCTGCAAAAATTAAGTGAAGAAATCCAGAAAAAACGACCACATTTGGCCAAGAAAAAAGTTTTGTTCCACCATGACAACGCACCTGCACACACGTCAATGGTTGCAGTCGCCAAACTCCATGAATTGCGGTTCGAATTGCTACCGCATCCACCCTATTTCCCGGATCTGGCCCCGTGTGACTTCCACTTATTCCCAAACCTGAAGAAATGGTTAGGTGGCCAGAGATTTTCATCAAATGAAGAAGTCATTGTTGCCGTGGACGAGTATTTTGAGGGGTTGGAGAAAACATTTTATCAAACTGGTGTAGCGGCATTGGAGAAGCGCTGGACTAAATGCATCGAGGTAGAAGGAAACTACGTTGAGAAATAAATTTATTTTAAATATATTTTTAAAGTTTTTCTTTGTCGTTTCGGAAACTTATCAATCAGCCCTCGTAAATAAATTTAAATATACTTTGAAATAAATTGTCTTAATTTCGTATGTAAATAAAATACGAAGACACTTTTTCCCTGACCTATATTTATGTTTTAAAAGCTCTAAAGAACTACGTCTAGAACGATGTATACTTTGTAAAGGTAAATTTATTATCTCTTAGTACTCAAAGCAATTTTAACTTTTAGGAAATACACTCAATCAAGTGTCTAGAGATAAACTTCTTTTCACAAAAAATAAAATAATAGTAAACCGTTTGTTAGTGTGAGTGATCAGTTTCAATCCATTTCTCGCCTGAAAGACTAAAGACAGTTTTATCTAGGTACAGTGCGAATTATTTTTTGAGAAGAAATAAAGTGAATTAACTCTTTTGATGAGTGTAATTTAAAAATAGCGTACTTTCTTCATTTACACCGACCTTGGGCTCTGAACGAGGCTGTACCGGGTGGCTCATTCTGGAGGGTAGCGGGATCCGAAGCACGGTCCCTGCCGTGGCCGACCGCAGATAGATGGGGGCCCAATTGCACACTAGCCCTGTGCGAAAGGCTGCCCCGCCAGCTAGCGAAAAAACCCTGAATGCTCCACCGTGCCAGCTGGCGACTGGAAGGGAGGTCCCAGTGGTGTATTTCGGGGGGGTTCGGGCGTCCCCGCAGTCTCCAAATGAGTTTCCCATATCGGTTGGATTAGTTCGTGAGTAACCACCTGGTAACCGGAGAGCGTCTCGTCTTTTCTGTTTTTCCCCTAACACTCACCATGAAAAAAGTTAAAAGGAAAAAGGTTTTACTACGGCAGCACTACCTCCCACTCAAAGTGCACTACACTAATATTCGAGGATTGCACTCAAACCTCGATGCGGTCCATTACCACCTTGAGACCGCAAAGCCACACCTATTTTTCCTAGCGGAGACGCAGATAGCCACACCTTCGGACGTGGCATACTATTGCTACCAGGGGTACACATTGGAACACAAGTTCAAGAGGCATGCCGGGGTCTGCGTGTACGTCCGTGACAGCATCTGCTGTCGGCGCCTCCGTTGCTTTGAAATTGCTGGGTTTTCCGCCTTATGGCTCCTGGTGGACACTGGAGTTGATAAAATTATCTATTCTTGTGTCTACCGGTCGCACACTGGTGACGCTGAGACAACTAGGCTCATGAATTACCTTGTTGAGACGGCAGACAAAGCCCAACAAAGGTACCCAACTGCAGAGCTCGTTTTTCTCGAGGACTTCAATGCTCACCACAAAGTGCGGCTGTTCCCTTATGAGGAAACCGACCACGCTGGGACAGAGGCGCGCAATCTTGCTTTATCGCTAGATCTCACCCAGATGGTGCACGAGGCCACGCGGGTACCTGATGTTGATGGACAGAAAGCCAACTGTCTGGATTTACTGCTGTCATCGGATCCACACAAGCACTCGATAGCGGTCTCGGCTCCGCTGGGTTCGTCCGATCATTGTGTGGTAAAATCCGTGTCGACCTGCTCTCCTCCCGACGACACCTCTAGGGGCACGAGGCGAGTATGGCGATTCGTGATAGCAGACTAGGATGAGATGCGGCACTTTTTTGCATCATACCCATGGCAGTAAGTGTGTTTTTCTACGGGCGATCGATTGGTATAATGCTGAATGCGCTCTGGCTGAGTCCAAAAAAGAGCTAGCTTACCAAGCTTGGGTCCAAGCTCGCGACCGCAAACTGCAGGCCGGGAGGGCCCGCACGATAAAAAAAGCCTTCAACTCCGCCGCCAAGTCCTTCAAGAAGGTTCTCCGGAAGGCTCGTTTTGACCACGTTGGCCGAATAGGGGCGAAACTTGCTTCCTATCCTTCGGGCAGTAAGCAGTTCTGGTCTCTGGCCAAGTCAGTCGAAACCAACTTCTGCCGTCCAACACAACCTCCCATGCAGAAACCTGACGGGTCACAGGCACACTCCGCAACTGATAAAGCAAATTTATTTGCTAATTTGTTTGCGACTAACTCGCGTCTCGATGCTGGCTCCAATCAACCACCTACCCCACCTCGCCTTGATGCTTCCATGCTGGAGCTATCAATCCACGTAAAAGAGGTACGAAGAGCTCTGCAGCGTTTAGACGTGAACAAGGCCAGTGGTCCTGATGGTATACCTGCCAGAGTACTAAAAATCTGTGCGCCTGAACTGTCTCCTATTCTAACGCGCCTGTACCGCCTCTCTCTAAAGACCAGGTCAGTGCCTAAATCGTGGAAGCTTGCAAACGTGCAACCAGTCCCTAAAAAGGGAAATCGTGCCGACCCTGCCAATTATCGACCAATCACTACCACTTCCATACTGTGCAAGGTTATGGAGCGAGTTCTCAACAGCAAGTTGCTGACCTACCTTGAGAAGAACGATCTACTCAGTGATCATCAATATGGCTTCCGCCGAGGACGGTCAACAGGAGATCTTCTTGTGTATGTCATGCATTGCTGGGGCGAGGCCCTAGAGAAAAATGGCGAAGCGCTTGCGGTCTCGCTTGGCATCTTGAAGGCATTTGACAGGGTTTGGCACGCAAATCTGCTAAACAAGCTTCCCTCATATGGCATTTCTGCTGGCTTTTGTAGCTGGGTATCTGACTTTCTGAGTGAACGGTCGATCCGAGTTGTCATTGATGGCAGCTCCTCTGACCTCATGGCTATTGATGCCGGTGTTCCTCAGGGGTCCGTTCTCTCTGCAACACTTTTCCTGTTGCACATCAATGACCTGCTCATACCAGGCATTGTTGGGTGCATACCCAACAATGCCCTTGCGCTGGATAAATACCTCTCCACAGTACAGTTGTGGAGAGGTATTTATCCAGCGCAAGGGCCACTGCAGATGAAATATGCATCTTAAGAGAGACAATGGTAGAGCGGACGAATTTGGCTTTAAATCTTGTTTCCCAATGGGGCGACAGCAATTTGGTCAATTTTAACGCCACCAAAACACAGGCGTGTTTGTTCACCGCTAAAAGGAGTCCTTTTCAGCTGACTCCTACTTTTCGGGGTGCGCCTGTACCGGTCACGGATGCACTCGAACTCCTTGGCATGAGGCTGACTACCAAACTCTGATTGTGGTCAAGAGTAAGCCCATCAACTAATAAAAAATAAAAAAAATATTTAACAAAATTCCAGGATGATATCGGCTAATAAATAAAACAAAATATAATGAATAAATTAAAAATGTATAATAACAATAATATTAGCATACAAAAATATGAAGTGAATAAAATATGTGTAATATTATGATTTAAAAATTGTCACGCGTGTGAAATATATCACTTTTTTTATAAATGCTTCGTCACCAAGAGAAATCTATGCAGTCTTATCAATAAATAACAAAAAAATATAATAAACATAAGCGATGTATTTAGGCTTCTAAAGCTATCATGTTTTTTTAAGGCCATACATACCATACCGTTTTATTTATTATTAAAAGTAACAGCTAGAATTGTTCAACGTTTAACATTACAAGAGACTAGAATTTGAGCGATCAAGTGGACAGAATGTAGATTAAGAAAGGTTTGTAAAATCATATCTACCTAACGCCACCACAGTACTAAATACTACTATTATCTACCTTAAAAATATAATTACGTTTCTAGTTTATTGTTATATAATATATAGGCAAATGTAGTTAGATAATAGTAAGTTATTACAGGCATTTAGAAACCTAGGAACAGCCGACCAATCTGAAATAGCAAATATAGTTTAATTCAAACAGTGTATGTAGGTTCGAGCTCCTTCGGTGTAGCTACATGTGAACATCAAATAATCTGGTAGCGACTTTTAGTGGTTCTCGTTTATTTAGGTTTTCTTTTTCGATCACCGTCTTATTGAACGAGAAAAACCATCTTACTCCAAAATTAGACGATAGTAATTAATAAATGCGTAAATTCAATTATACGCTATGGTTTATTGAAAAGAAGAACCTAGCCACCATAAACATTGGTAAAACAACAGTCTAAAACACGGATCAGAAATAGGTAGTAGTTTATGAAACTGTTGCATAATGAGTGGTATTAAAACACGAGTGTTTTAATACCTAGTTATGTGCAGTTTCATACACTACTTTATCTACTCTCACACATTAGTGTTGAACGTATTAAATAAAAGATCAAAGTTCATTTATCATATAATTTTCTCGACTTTGCTGGTAAAAGATTATGAGTAATTTTCGTCGCCGCATTTAAAATATCGGGCGGAGTCAAATTCTCTGCACAATCACTGCTATCGGACATTTTTATGCAAAAATACCAAAACCAACCACCAAATTCAGTACAAGAAAACATAGGAATGGCGCCAAAACCCAGCATATCACTACGCATGCGCTAAAGCGGGCGCTGCCCCAGGGGTACGTTCACGGGCGCTCCAGATAACTTTTTGCCTTGTTTCCCGGCCAAACGCTGTATCATAATGACAAAAAAAAATTATAACATCGTATTCACAGAGAGAACTGTGTTATAATAAAGTGTGTCGATATAAAACCGTTTCGGATTTTGTAATTCGAATTTTACGATATGAGAGTAAATAAAAATCTTTAAAATCCTACTTGTAAAAATCGTGTCATACTAAATATTAATTTGCGCGTTTTCTTGCTACGAACTGCACCGCAACGGACGGGCGTGCGATTTTATGGCATGCTACCTGCAGCGCGTGTGGAAGGGGGCGTGCTTTTAGCACTTTTAAACAAGTTTGCTTATTAAGCTTGCTAGTCTCGATCAGCCTCAGCTCAAGAGATAAGGTCAGCTTTTCTTTCTTGATGGTAAAAGTTTTTGGACACATCGTATTGCAACCAAAATGATGATTTTATTCAATTCTGTGGAGAGGGCCACTGGCAGAGAACTCTCGCTATTAAATGAATGTGTATCCGGAGTATTTGCTTAAAAAAAATCATGCTAAACAAAAGCAAATGTGTCAGTTTGAAGAGCATGCTAGTTTTAAGCATGCTCATAAGTATGCTATTTTATGAGCATGTCTATCTTTACCTTCATCATATCATCTGTACCTTTACCTAAAATATTGTGTAAATTAGTCGCTGAACGGCTACCTAGTTATTACATAAACATATTATTGAAATTTCACCAAGGTTTCATAACTGTAATTAATACGGTCAATCACATCACATAGCACTTACATTTAGGTCTTATCAATCTACTAAGAGTAACACAACTCAAAAACTTTAATTCTTTTCAAATGAAAGAAGTAATTATAAATCAAAAGAAACGTACGAAGCGATTGCGTCAAAACCCCTCCTCAGATCAGATGTCAAAACTGAGGGGGTGATCGAGGAAACGCCGATTGGCGGGAGGAGGTGAGTTGCCATTCTGGTACTATATTAATTCTGTGGTGGAGGGCAAGAGTAGCTAGCTGCTCTTACTTTAAATATAACATAGCAAAAGGCCCCCAAAAACCACCTGTCTATGGATCTCTCATCGATGTTTACATGTTATAGCGATATTTTTCACTTAGTTATAACCATTGATACAAAAAACTAACATTAAACTTTAGCCCAAAAAGTGATTTTAGAGTGAGTAGTAAAAACAGTTTGGTGCATTTAGCGCTATGTACAACAACTAATATAAACTTTGGCTTAAATAATAAACTTATCACAAGGGGTATAAAGTTAAAATAGTTTTTAAAATAATAGAAATATATAGTTTTTAAAAATAACTTGATCATGCTAAGCAAAGCCAACTAACAAAATATTTATTTTCTTACATCATAGGTCGCGTAATTTCAAGAATCACCATAATATAATATAACTAGTAATTTCTTACCTCTAGTCTCTTTATAAGAGCTACCCGATTATTTATTCATCACATCCAAATCGCTTTGTGCTATACACAGATTTGTGTCACGACTGTATGTGTAAACAATATAATACCAATGGACGCTTGAAGCAAATTCATTCTAAAGAAAATTGTCAAGAAATACAAAATTACTTTTTATAGTTACTTTGTCAAAGTTCAAACTCATTAAGAATATTTTTACACTCGTCAAAAAGCAATATTATACAATGTTCTTTTATAATAATAACAACACAACCATATAGAGGAGTTCAAGACGAAAAATAGAAATTATTGTCTCTAACTCAACCTTTAAATAATCAAAAAATATAATTCCTACTCGATATACAGACATTATAATTTATAAGTAAAACTAATAATAGTACACGCGGCCGCAAAATTAGTTATTGCTCGACGAGGGCACGTTTAAAGTCCGAGCCGCAGGCGAGGTTGTGTACAAGAGTTATTGCGGCCGAGGCCTTTTCTCTGAAATATGCAAGAAAATTATTTAAAAAATGTGGTACCTTGGATTTAACATGTCTACTTGTATCGTACTAAACTTATAAGTTCTAATCTTTGTCACTTTAACCGACTTCTTGAACTATTCATTTATAATATTTCCCTAATTCAATTATTAGTTAATCCATCATGAAAAATAAGTAACAAAATAGTACGATAAAAATAAAGAGACGAAAATTACAAACCGCCATATTGCATGCTTTTCTTTTTTTTGTTCTGTGCCAGTGTCATACAGAGCATACAGCCAACTCCAATCACTACGATTCGTGTACTATTCATATAAAGGGGAGCAACCAAAGTGGACTCAACCTTGAACACCATTTAAAAAAAAAACACGAAACATTTTGAAATAATATATAATGAATTTAGCTGCCTATATGGGAGGGAGTATCACATAAAATATAAAAAAAATAATGTTTTGTAAGACTTTCAATCGATTGATAACGCCAAAACTAGTGTTACCAAATACATTCTGACGAAAGTAAAAAGAACTTTTTTTTATTTTGATACTAAAATTCCAACATTTTTGAGAAATCCTTATTACAGACAACTCAAAACAGTCAATATTATAATAATATTTTTATATTCATATTGAAGCTCAGAGTTAAAACATTTTGGTGGCTCCCCTTTGAATTAGATATAAAAGTATGCTGTAAAAAGACTAAAAACATTAAAATTTCTGGACGAATGTTACTTTGCTGGCCGCTGTTTTGTATAGGGCAATGTTTAGTCCAAAAATGAGTCACTTCGCGAGTGAGTCACTTTTTTACAGTAATGATCACATCGAGCGTGTCGAAGAAAAAGCAATTTATTCGTTTCCAACGATATAAAAACCTAATGGCAGCGTTACTTTATTGATGTACATTATTTACTACCGTTTTATAGTATTTTTAAAGTCTAGTGGAATGTTTATATTTTGGTTGAGATGTCATTTAAAAAGAAATGCCTTGAACTCTTGAAAACAGCACACATGAGAATGTTCAGACAGGACGTAATATACGACAAGTCATGATTACAAAGGTTAAATACAAATGTAGGTATAAGAGATGTTTTATATAATAATACTGCAAACACTGAACGGAAATAAACGCTCACCACTACGATGCGCGAGTCTAGTTGAAGTCCGTTCTTCGAGTGAGCCTGCAAACGAAATAGGAAGCGTTTACAAGAAATAGAAAATACGTACGTGTAGTGGGTAGGATTTAATAAATCGTCCCGAATCGAATTAGGGAATTAACGAATATACTCGGGGATGAAAGTTAGAAAAATACCATACTCCAACGCCATAAACTCGACGCACAGTCAAACCGATAGCTTCAAAATAGAAGCAGAAAAAGGTAAATAAATATGATGCCATTACAGAAAATCGTTATATTTAAATAATATTTTCCCAAATATGCATGGAAATATTTTCATTATTTTCGAAAAAAAGAACACGTAAAGTATCGAATTTACAGACAAAGAAAATCAAATCCCTTATTTAAATTTGGAACATTACAACGCTCCAGCAATGCTGTATGAAACGGCGGCGTGCTGGAGTTATTAAATACTTTTTGATTGGACTCTTTTAACAATCTTGGCATACCAAAGTAAGTCTCTTTTTTTATTTTTTTATTAGCCGTATTTGTATCCCACTGCTGGGCAAAGGCCTCCCCTCGCTTTCGCCAACTGTCTCGATCTTGAGCCTCCAGATGCCAAGCCTTGTGGAAACTGTCAATGTCGTCTCGCCATCGTCACCGAGGTCGGCCTCAACGGCGACGAAGTCTCTTTGGTTAGTACAAATTGCGTTGTGTTCGTCAGAATGGCGGGTTGATAAAATGGGTTGAATTGTTACCTAATTGTTACTAAGTAATTGATCGAGCGAGCGAATGTTTCAGCTCGGCCAAATTTGCTTTTGTATTTATTTGTTTGTTTCACTCTATAGGTCGCGTTTCTCAACCGAATCTCGCGTTTTGTGAGCAGGTTCGATAAATTAATCGAATTTTTTTGTCGAGTCAGTTTTTGGAATAAATGACGGAGTTATGGGGGTTGCCAGCTTACAAGGTCTACCGCTGAGGCTGTTTTCCTCTACAGGTCACATTTCTCAACCAATAAAAAATAAAACATTTGGTAATATAAAAAAAAATATAGTTCTATATTTAAAAAAAACAAGGGGTCGGGGATGTTTGTGGAGAAAAAATAAAAGTAAATTTGAAAAGATATACAGACTCGCGAGGTCTACAGCTCACAGAGCCACTAGTTATTACCTATATATATACTAAGAGAATTTTTACCTCATGATTTACAAAGTTACGAATTAACCAAAATGATCCGCCACTCTGACGTCAGAATGGCGGGTAAATCATCAAATCTATAAAGAAGCTCAAAAGTTCAAATGCCAAAATTTATTACCTTTTTGTCACCTTCACAAATTGTAGTCAAATCTTTTGGAAGCCGCAAGGAAATTATATATTTCTAACATTAAATTAAAATATGTAGTTATATAAATTTTCACAGGAAAACGATCAATTACACAAATACAGATTTGTGTAATTGATCTTCTTTCTTTATCGTGTGGGTGTAAGGTCGACAACCGACCTCACAAAATACCCAACCCACCTATTGATGCACTTGCAACACATTATTTATTTTTCATTTCACAACCAGGATCATTTTGACATTAAAAAATATTTAAATCGATTCATACAATGAGAAAAGTATATTACTTATATTTTTTATTTCAACAAACTGTATCAAAAATATTATCAGCCAGTAATATTTTAATTATAAAAATAAAATTATCTCGATTTAACTAAGAATCAATTCTTAGTTGTCTGCCAGTGCCTTTTCTCCGTAATTATGCTTATAATAAATCGCCAAGCACGTGTCGGGCCACGCAAAGTGTAGGGTTCCGCAGTTGTCCAATACTTAGGTACTTGTTTAAGACAGTTACCATTCATCAAAATATTTTTCTATGATATTTGAAGTACCATATTTCTTACTTGTACAAGTACATTTTATAAGTTGGTCTATTATTCGATAACCTGTAAAGCCTACATGAAGTTCATAGTTTTCCTTTTAAATTCATCATATACACTACTACCGTGAAAATTTTCACATTTCCATATACAACGGACACTTGACTCTAACATTAATAAGAACTTTATAACGAAATATTTCTAAAAGTTACGCTAGCATCAAAAAATGGTTTTAGCAAACCCCCATTACTTTCAAAAAACCTATCCAACGATACCTCACACTATAAGGTAATCGTGAAAAAAAAACCCCACTTGACTTGTAAATTTTTTTTTAAAGATTTTATTCTTCAGATTTGTCGGCATGATTCATATGTATGTCCTTGCCAAATTACAGCCTTCTAGTACTAAGAGTCTCTGAGCTAAGCCGCGGACGGACAGACAGACAGACGGACATGCCAAAACTATAAGAGTTTCTTTTTTACTACGGAACCCTAAAAAAGAAACATACTATCGTTTTGCAGTTGGCGCCAAGTTTGTAAAAATTTTCATTTAATTGCTTTTTTTACGAGTAATTAGATGTTGATATTTAATGACAAAATGTGAATAGTAAAGATACGAGATAACTGTGCGTGATATAATAAAGGTTAGTTTTTACAACTTCGACATGATCAATTTTACCTGTAGTATCATAGCTTTTTAGGGTACTATGTACCTTTTTTAACCATTTCAATTTAATTATTTACTATTAGTTTTCTCACAAGTGTATTAAAAAACGTCGTACAACACACGGATCTTAGGTTTTATAACAAACTCGTGACATTATAAACCCTCGCCTGCACCTCGTTTGTAATATGCCACCTACGATCCTTGTATCGTAATGTACTATTAATCTTCCTCTTAATATTGACGGTCATCATCATCATCATCATTTCAGCCTGTTAAAGTCCACTGCTGAACATAGGCCTCTCCAATCGCACTCCAGCGCGACCGGTCCATAGCCACCTGCATCCAACGAGACCCAGCGATCCTCACCAGGTCGTCGGACCATCTCGTAGGTGGCCGTCCCACACTGCGCTTGCCAGTACGTGGTCTCCATTCAAGGACCTTCTTACCCCATCGGCCATCCGATCTTCGCGCTATGTGGCCTGCCCGTTGCCACTTCAGCTTGCTTATCCTATGGGCTATGTCGGCAACTTTGGTTCTTCTACGGATCTCCTCATTTCTGACTCGATCTCGTAGAGAAATACCAAGCATAGCTCTCTCCATAGCTCGCTGCGCGACACTGAGCCTCTGAAAAAGTCCTTTTGTGAAGCACCACGTCTCAGAGCCGTAAGTCATCACTGGTAACACACACTGGTTGTACACCGTAGTCTTCAGGCACTGAGGGATTTTGGACGAGAAGACGTTGTGTAATTTACCGAACGCTGCCCAACCTAGTTGGATCCGTCTACTGACCTCTCTCTCAAAATTGGACTTACCTAATCGGACTGCCTGTCCCAGGTATATATATTCGTCAACAACTTCGAGAGTAGAGTTTCCAACAGTATCCGTATCATATTGACGGTATCCGTAGTTATTTATACAAAAAAATGTGACTACCGACATAATTAGGAATAAAACACGATTTTGTTAGTTGCATGATGTATATTTTCCTTGCTGTTTCCAAAACATTTGACTACAGTTTATGAAGGTAACAATTAGGTATTAAAACTTGGCATTTGAACTTTTGATCTTCTTTGTGGATTTAGGATTTTAACCGCCATTCTGACGACAGAGTGGCGGCTCATTTTGGTTAATTCGTAACTTTGCAAAACATTTCAAGGGCTGCTATTTATGTATCCGAAACTGGCCACTTACATAAACAATATTTAAAAAGAAATTATAACATTTAAAAATAGAACTCTTTGGCTGTAAAATAAAGTTTGTTTCATTCATCTGTCAATTGATTTTACATTGTGGCGCCATTTTTAAAATTCATTGTCTATCATCACCATGGATTTGACTCGTGAAAATTTTCGTGCTATGATTTATTACGACTTTCGGCGTGGATTAACTCAAAAACAGTGCATGGATCAACTTTTGTCGACTTTTGGGGAGGAAGCCCCATCGAAAACCACTGTGTATCACTGGTTCAGTGAGTTTAATCGTGGTCGTCGTATGCTTGCGGACGATTTTAAAGAAGGTCGCCCTAAATCGGCTGTTTTACCACAAAATATTGATGCTGTGCGCGAACTAATAATGCAAGACCGTCATGTTACATATCACGAGATAGAGGCATTTCTGGGCATTAGTATGACGAGTATTTATAAAATATTACACGAACATTTGGCTGTAAAAAAAAATTGTTCTCGTTGGATCCCGCACAACTTAACAGTTGAACAAAAACAGGCTCGTGTTGATTGGTGCAAAAAAATGATAGAAAAATACAAATGTGGTACATCAAAAGCTGTTCATAATATCTACACAGGAGACGAATCTTGGATATATGCGTATGATCCCGAAACTAAACAGCAGTCAACGGTTTGGGTGTTCCAAAATGAGCCAAACCCAACTAAAGTTGTTCGTGCAAAAAGCACTTTGAAGCAGCAAATGGTTGCCTGCTTTTTTGGTATTAGTGGACATGTGGCTACAGTACCACTAGAGAATCGTAAAAAGGTTAATTCTGAATGGTACACCACCATTTGCTTGCCAGAAGTCTTTGGAGAAACACGCAAGAACAATCGACAACGAAGAATAATCCTTCACCACGATAACGCCAGCTGTCACACCTCGGCCGCAACAACGGAGTATTTAAATAGTCAAATGATCGAATTGACGGGTCATCCGCCGTACAGTCCCGACTTGGCACCCAACGACTTTTATTTATTCCCAAGCGTGAAGAACAAATTACATGGACACCGATTTTCGACCCGAGAAGAAGTCGTTGATGCTTTCAAAATGCACGTTTTGGAGATACCCGATACAGAATGGAAAAAATGCTACGAAAGTTGGTTTCAACGTATGAAAAAATGCATCGATCATCACGGGGAATATTTTGAAAAGCAATAAAAGTATATTTGGTTATAGATGTTTGTTATTTTTTGTTATTCCGGATACATAAATAGCAGCCCTCGTAGGTAAAAATTCTCTTTATCAACGGCCCGCTACAGTCCACTGCTGGACTATAAGCCTCCTCTAAAATTCTCTTAGTATAGGTAATAATTAGTAACAATTAGGTAACATTTTCTTATAAACAATTCAACCGATTTCATCACATTACACCCGCCTTTCTGACGAACACAATTGCGTTCACGTGGCTGTATAGCCATAAATTCGTTGTCTTTCGGCACAGATAATAAATAGAAAATTGGCAGCAAATCTGAAAATTCGTCTTGATTTATCAATTGACTTATTATCTTAGATAAATGAAAGGCTCGCGCGGCGCTCACCTAGATACCGCGCTATCTAAAAACAACAGCTCCGCTCGCAGCATGCGGCAACTCAATGTCAAAGTGTGTTTATGATAATTTGGAAGGGTGCAAGCGTGCGTGAAGAATTATGCTGCAAGCTGCTTAATTGTTACCCGAATGAAGGGAAATTATTTTATGTAATGGGTTAGTAAATAAATAATTGGTTGTATAATGTAGAAAGTAACTGAAACAAGATTTAGCTCGGGTACGCCGAATTCGGCGTAGTATTTGTTGCCGCATTTCAACTACGCCGGCGGTATCTAGGCAAGCGCCGCGCGAGCCTTTCATTTATCTAAGCTTATTATATACTCACCGGCACATCTAACCACCTACCTACCTACCCTTGTATTTCGAGTTAATTTTAAACTACGCTTATTGTTATACATTACAATAGATTTATTGATAATTTTACGATAAATTAAACACACTTAAATAAACGTTAAATTAACTACTTTTTAACTAACATCAGCTGTAACTAATAGAGTTATAAAGAATCACGAATATTCCCTGAAATGAAGGGTGGGCGGTTAGATGTGCCGGTGAGTGTATATAAATTTAATAATTAAAATTAGTTCCGACAGTTCAGAAAGTGAAATGGAGATTGATTATACTCCACCAGATTTTAGATCAGAAGCCAAATTGGCAATGGAAAACCTGCTTCCAGCGAAGTCAAAAGAAAAATACATGAAAGTATATGAAAATTTACGAGTTGGAAAAACGAGAAAAAAGCATATAAAAAGTATGTTTTATTTCCCTGCATTCTTTTGAGAAAAGCACTATATATGCCTCGGCGAAAATGGCAAGTGCCTGTCTCGTATTAGTGAAGTCCTCGCCTACGGCTCGGCCTTCAAACTCATACTCAACCTGCAATTGCCTATTTCGCGGCCTTTACCATAATGTACTATTAAAATCTCAACTAATAACATACTTAAATAGAGTTTTTTTTCACCACTCGGGAGTGGGTGGTCGCTTGCACCCTCCATGTTCTTAGTCACTCGTTACCTGCGGCTAGCGCGCGGCGCGGATCTGGTTGAGCTCGTCATCGGAGTCGGTGGGCGGCGCCAGCTCCGAGCCCGCCAGCACGGTCAGGTGCGTGGAGTCGCTCTGCAGCGTGCTGCACTCGCCGCCGCCGCTGCCGCTCCAGTTACCGCACTGCGCCTTCTTCTGAAGTGCTTGGACGTACGACTGCATGCAATAACACTTTGATTAAAACACTGATCACTCTGCTTCGTCTCTATGGTTTTTAGCATGTTCCTGTTCTGAGTAAGATTAACATAGGAGAGTCCAAACTGCGCCAGGAACTTTTTACGCTATGATTTTTTACGATTTCAAGTGTCGCCTGAAAACGACTTCAAATGGCATTCATGGATGAAGGCCCTTCTAAGGCAACCGTGTGTCGTTGATATAACGAATTCAATTCAAGAAAAAAAGCGGTTGATTAACTTTGGGGATGAAGAAAGAAGTGGTTGCCCTTTGACGGCTGTTACGGAAGAAAACGTGCTAGCAGTGAAAAATGTAATCCAAGACAGTAGGCGAGTTATGTATCAAGAGATTCAGCACATACTGCAAATTGGATCGGGAAGCCTTCACGAGATTCTACGCGTGCATCTTCGCGTGAGGAGAATAAATTCACGCAGAGTGCCGCACAACCCCACCGATGATCAGAAGCAGGCCTGGGTGGAATGGTGCCGTGATATGATAAACAAAGGGGTTTGAACAATTTGGCACAGTGATAACCACAATTTTGAGGGAATATAGGATTTTTATTGAAGAATCGGCGCACCTGTATATATCGATAGGGGATCTATAGACGAACAAAATGCCATATGACTTAATGTCCTACCGCGCAACGTTTTCGTTTACGATACAAGGATGGCAAATTACAAACGAGGTGACTTTTGGAAGCCCGAGCCGCCGTAGGCGCCGTAGGTTATAGTAAACTGTATACAGTTTACTATAAATGATGTTAAATTAAAAGTGGATTTGATGTATGTACTATATTTTGTTAAAAAAATAACCCTTTTGATTGTCATAGAAAATATTTTTTGAAGACTTTGATTCCAACCCTGGATGTTTTCCAAAACATTGTTTCGGGAATGAAAAACATTTCATAGACAATTTGTGTAGAGGAACCATGGACAAATGTGTATTTGTTTTTGTTTTGTTGAGATGTTTTATGTGTATTGTGTAGACCAAAACATGGCAGGAGACACGTCTTTACGGTCTAGCAGTAGCAGCTAGCGCCATCTATCCACAGAGTCAGGAACTATCTAGATATTTCAAGACGCTCGAGAGCTGTGTACGTAATACGTCTATTCGATACTAGATGGCGACTCTATTCCAGAATATTCGTCGTAGTGTAGGACTGCGCTAGTAGTTACTGGAAGATACTAGACCCGATTTCAGCGCATATATAAGGCGGCCGGCTCTGCACGAGTTCAATTCAGTTTCGAGAGAGCTATCGGAGTGAAAACTTCAAAGCGATCAAGAGCGAAGAAACTTGCGACCACGGACACAAATACAAAGAGGAGGTGCCACAAGCAACTTAGGCCCGTCTCATAACGGACTAAGTACTCTTACTATTAGCTATTAACAACCAGGCGTCGCTTCTGTCAGTGTTACTTTGGATTTTATGGATACGACACGAATATGACTTGGTTTGATTACAACAATTTTAATTGAAATTAGTGACGCAAAAATTGTGTTGTGTTGTATCGTGCAACAGTACGAGTAATACAACTATTTTTAACGGAAAAAAGACATAATTCCACTCGTATGTATTTTTTTAATGCAATTTTTAATGCTCGTAATTTATTCCTTCGGGAAAGTCCGGCGATAGCAACGCCATCTATCGCCAAGTAGAATAACTTCTTGACTGTAGAAGGTTATATGACTTGTTTCATTCATGCTCATTCATTCATGTATTTTGTATAGTAAGTAAGCTGGGTGGCCAGATATGGAATCTAAAAAAATTTTTGTAGCATACAATTAAATAATGCAGATAATATTGATGAACTTACTCAATATTTATAAATGAATACGTCATGACATCAAAATATCACATTTTGGGCAAGGATGTTTCCTTATACTTTGTAGTAAGTGATGATGATAAATGACTTACGTGAAATCCCGTGTCAAAATTGAACAGATCTTTTTATATATATATTCTTTATTGCACACTTAAATTTACAGGATAATTAAGAGATCTTCTTATCAGATCTTTTTATGTCTTATAGTTTCAGAGTTACCCATACTGACCAAGGACCGAAACCGGTACCGCAAATACCGGTATTATTTGGTAACCACCTTTATTTTTATGCCGGTATTTTAAAAAGGTAAGCTTTTGGCGTATTATACAAGCGGTACGTAATACCGGTAACCTTATTAAAATTACCTTTATTTCGTGAGATCTCGCGACACCTCGGCACGCGCTATGACGCGCTGTCTATCTCACTCGCACCCGTCGCGTCGTTTCGTCTCGGTCGTCGGTTGGTATATTTATAGAGCGACCGGCTCCTGTCTTATTTGTTAGTAAGTGAGGAAGTCGCCCGATCGCGGTTAGCGTATCTTTCTTTTTCCAGTTTCATAGCGAATTTTGGATAGTTTGGTCTACCCGAGTGTCATAGTTCTACTAGAAATATTAATTAGTCATGAGACGGACTACGTTTACTTTAAAATAAAAATAATATACACTAAGGAGACGAATACCTCGAAATGTAACATCGCAAATTGTAGTAAAATGTACGATTTTCTCCGTAAAAATAGGATCTTTTCCTACAAAAAGTATCCTATGTGTTAATCCAGGGTACAAACAATCTTTATTTCAAATTTCATCTAAATCCATCTAATAGTTGAGGCGCAAAATCAATACAAATATAAACATCCAGACATACTTTCACATTTGTAATATTTTATTATTATATCTTATTAAAGTGTGATAAGACGCATACGTATGAAAAAAAAAACGCATTTCGTTATACTTTTATAATTGATATTTGTTATGATAATAAATATTTTTATATATATTATATATACTGAGATTAATATGCTATTTAAAAAAAAGAGAACGTAAACTTGTGAAATTCAAAATAGCGCCCATGATATGTTTATGGACCGATTTTGTTGAAACTTAGTTGGAATAATATTTTGACATGCAATGAAATCCGTTTCGTAAATACGATGATACATAGACTAGAAAAAATCAATAAAATTAAAATATCTCGAAAACAATGCGCCGTAGCGAAAAAATAATGAAAATTTATGCCCCCTTAATAACCCTGAACACGACCATGGTCGTTCTATATAACGACCTTACTTGACCTTGACAAAGTTAAAAAAGTGAGTGTCAAGGTCAAGTAAGGTCATTATATAGCATGGCCATGGTTGTGTTAAGGGTTATAAAGGGGGCACAAATTTTCGTTATTTTTTCGCTACGACGCATAGTTTTAGAGATATTTGAATATTATTGTTTTTTTCTAATGTCTGTCTGTGTGGCATCTTATTTGACAAATTGATTTTCATTTCATGTCAAAATATTGTTCTAAACCAAGTTACAACAAAACCAGTCCATAAACATTCCCAAGCCAAGTTTTAACAAAATCGGTCCATGAACGAAATATAGGCCGACATGTTGGATTTTTGACATTTTTAACATTGCTTCGTTAATAATTGGAACTATCTTACCATTCTCAATCAATCAATTAATGTTTACAGGACCATTAAGATATATTTTTCACAAAGTAAAAAATAGTGAGTGTCAAGGTCAAGTAAGGTCATTTATAGCATGGCCATGGTTGTGTTAAGGGTTATAAAGGGGGCACAAATTTTCGTTATTTTTTCGCTACGACGCATAGTTTTCGAGATATTTGAATATTATTGTTTTTTTCTAATGTCTGTCTGTGTGGCATCTTATTTGACAAATTGATTTTCATTTCATGTCAAAATATTGTACTAAACCAAGTTACAACAAAACCAGTCCATAAACATAAAAATTGGTTGCCATCTTGGATTTTTGACATTTATATCATACCGTTATTAATCTCATGTCAAAATAATGGTCCTAAGCCAAGTTTTAACAAAATCGGTCCATGAACAAAATATAGGCTGACATGTTTGATTTTTGTCATTTATAACATTGCTTCGTTAATAATTGTAACTATCTTACCATTCTCAATCAATCAATTAATGTTTACAGGACCATTAAGATATATTTTTCACAAAGTTAAAAAAAGTGAATTTTATGAAGTCTTTAAAAGGAAAATTACGTCATTAAAGTTTGCTAGACAACAAAAAAACACAAAGATCTTATAGGCCGTATTTGGAGAAATAAAACCCGACAGCTGCCTTTGCAAAAGTTAAATAGTTTTATCATGGACCCATTTTCAGATCTTATCCAAGACTAGACGAACAGGGAACCAGACGAACGGTACGGAATGGAAATAAAAAAATAATTAATATTTTTATTTTACCATGTTATTCACAATGTGTGCTTCCTGTGAGCCAGGCCAACTAGAACTCTGCTCATGCCTTTAGCGAATAAAGCGTGACTCTGTGTAAGTACTCGCACATGTTGTCTGCTTTAGATCTCATCAAGTATAGGCTTTAATAAAATTTTTACATCCCAGATATTTCGGATTTGAAAATTTTTGTTTCAATCTTTTATCCTTATCGAAAAGATATTTTTGAAAAATAAATATTAGCTTGAATAGAAAATAGCAATAGCAAAAAGCCAACATTACGTGGTGTTCCCAGGCGGTCACCCATCCAAGTACTGACCACGCCCGATGTTGCTTAACTTCGGTGATCGGACGAGAACCGGTGTTTTCAACATGGTATGAACGTTGGCGACTGAACAACCTAATTGTATGATGTCTTTAAAAAAATAAGTCTTTTTATTTGGAAACAATAGATATAAATAAAAAAAAAACAACATACAAGTGACGTATGTGTATGTATGTTGCCAGTTAAAATTATAAATAGATCTTCAAATTAAATCGACAAAAGTTAGTTTGATATTAAATAATACAATCTAAATTTTGATTCTTTCTTGTCTAACCAAAAAGAAATAGCTTAAAATAATTTTATAAATAAATAATACGAAAATAACAAAAAGCCAACATTACGTGGTGTTCCCAGGCGGTCACCCATCCAAGTACTGACCACGCCCGATGTTGCTTAACTTCGGTGATCGGACGAGAACCGGTGTTTTCAACATGGTATGAACGTTGGCGACAGAACAAGCGAATTTGAAGATCTTTTTCCTACTGTTAACATGTTGGATTTTTGTCATTTTTAACATTGCTTCGTTAATAATTGGAACTATCTTACCATTCTCAATCAATCAATTAATGTTTACAGGACCATTAAGATATATTTTTCACAAAGTTAAAAAAAGTGAGTGTCAAGGTCAAGTAAGGTCATTATATAGCATGGCCATGGTTGTGTTAAGGGTTATAAAGGGGGCACAAATTTTCGTTATTTTTTCGCTACGACGCATAGTTTTAGAGATATTTGAATATTATTGTTTTTTTCTAATATCTGTCTGTGTGGCATCTTATTTGACAAATTGATTTTCATTTCATGTCAAAATATTGTTCTAAACCAAGTTACAACAAAACCAGTCCATAAACATAAAAATTGGTTGCTATCTTGGATTTTTGCCATTTATACCATACCGCCGTTAATCTCATGTCAAATTAATGGTCCTAAGCCAATTTTTAACAAAATCGGTCCATGAACAAAATATAGGCCGACATGTTTGATTTTTGTCATTTTTAACATTGCTTTGTTAATAATTGGAACTATCTTACCATTCTCAATCAATCAATTAATGTTTACAGGACCATTAAGATATATTTTTCACAAAATTTAAAAAAGTGAGTGTCAAGGTCAAGTAAGGTCATTATATAGCATGGCCATGGTTGTGTTAGGAGTTATAAAGGGGGCATAAATGTTCGTTATTTTTTCGCTACGACGCATAGTTTTTGAGATATTTGAATATTATCGTTGTTTTCTAATGTCTGTCTGTGTGGCATCTTATTTGACAAGTTGATTTACATTTCATGTTAAAATATTGTTCTAAACCTTGTCTAAACCAAGTTACTACAAAACCGGTCCATAAACATAAAAGTTGGTCGCCATCTTGGTATTTTGACATTTATACCATACCGCCGTTAATCTCATGTCAAATTAATGGTCCCAAGTCCAGTTTTAACTAAATCAGTCCATGAACAAACAAGTTGCCCACCATTATGGATATTTGTTATTTTATAATTCAGTTGCTATTTTCTTTTCAAAATAAAGTATCAAACTGAGTTTTATCGAAATCAGCCCATAAACAAAAAAGTTGGCCACCATCTCGGATTAGCTTCACCAATGCGTAATATTAGATGAATTTTAAAATAAATTGCTTGCTAAATAGATTAATAAATTCACATTTTGATCGTAATCGATAGTATCGAAAATACAGATAGCCTATCGATACTATCGATAGACTATCGCTATCGCAACAACACTAGCTGGCATTAAGTTTTAAATTAAATAACTATGAAACTGCGAGATCGCAAAGAATTTATAACTATCTACATTTTCGATAGTTAGAGAATATACAAAATCTAAAGAAAAAACCAAAATATAGTCATGTTCTCAACGTACAGGGGTATATTTTAATTATTTCATGCATAAGCAACAAATAACTCTTAAAGTGGCGCGGATGAAAATGTATTACATCCCAATACATTTCTAATTTTCCCTGACTCCGAGTAGACCCACCATTAATCGGGCTAAGTTGTGACCACAATGCAATGTGGTGTTTAAAAATCTTACCGAGTATATATTGACAGTTAAATAAGATCTAATTAATAGTCATTCCAAATATATTAAAGTACTAACGGTCACTACCTAGTTTCTGTAGACAGGATGTTTTTTAATTTAAAAAATAAAGTCACTTTATTAATGCAGATGAGTATATTTTAATAATTGAATGCAAAAACAACAAGAAAATCTTCAAATTACGCGGATGAAGATAGATTACTTTCTGAATCATTTATAATGCCGACGATACGGCAAAAAATCGCTAGCGTTGCCATTATTAATGCCTTTCTAAATCAAGGACCTTTTTCGGTAACCGATATTAACACCGGTAACCAAAGCTAGAGGTAACACGTTTATAGGTTTCGCTAACCCAAATATCGGTTACCTTTATCTTAAATGTAACCTAGAATTTCTACCTTTACGGCATACCTTTACCGCAAATTTTAAAGGTTTTCGGACCCTGATACTGACCCATCTAAATGGGCCATCCTGTATATCACAATTGCTTATATAAGGTAATCCTACAATAAAAAAAAAGAGAGAGATCAATTTTTAAAAAATGGTCCGAATTTTTCGTTTTTCACTTGCCTGGCAACATTATACAGCGTAACAAACTAACGAACAGAACCATCTTGTGTGTAATAGCAAAATTAAGTACGGTTCATTAGTGTCTAGCTGCAAAGCTAGTTTTGCTATTGACCGCTAGATGGTTAGCAGAACTTCATCTCCCCGCACCCCCTCCCAATGGCGACCCCCGCTATCATATAGAAAACATCTTAGGGCAGCTCCTCTTTGTATTTGTCTCCGTGCCCGGTGCCCGTGTCCGGTATTTGTACCTAAGCGACCTACGGACTACGAGTGACTGTGCGAATTTGAATTTAGTGTGATTTGCCCTGGAACCAGTTGTTCATCGTCGAATAAACCCCCGAATTACATCTGGTGTTTTATTCCAAATTACGAACCCATGGCCGTAACAGTATTTTATCATAATACTCTTTATAGTTAATTAGTTAAAAATAAACAACCAAGACAATAAACAAACTTTTAGGATATTTTTTAGGGTGTGCTCCAAAATTGAAGAAAATCTATAAAAAAAATGGCACACCTCGCGCGGAATACAAAATATTTTTTCCTGTGTAAGATAATGTTCGAAATTCAAACGAATTTTTATCTCTAGACATGGAAATGGTTTGCATGTCAAGAAATGAATATGTGATTTTCGGGCATTAAAAGCCATCTTTTCGAGG
The DNA here is from genome assembly GCA_951230895.1 of Carpatolechia fugitivella. Classification (NCBI taxonomy): domain Eukaryota; kingdom Metazoa; phylum Arthropoda; class Insecta; order Lepidoptera; family Gelechiidae; genus Carpatolechia; species Carpatolechia fugitivella. Next base: position 17,908,573 of record OX579645.1, on the reverse strand, counting down.
TGGAAAGGTGAAAATAAAGTTATTGCAGTCCGCTACGTTAAATGTACAGTAATCTCTCTCTTTCTAACGTAGTTGTATCGAATACAATTGTAATAACCGGCTAAGCACGTGTCGGGCCACGCAAACCGAATTTCGTAATAATATATTTTTTTTTTATTTGCAAGAACATGGTAATACATGGTGTTACATATAAGGTTTGGAGTGTCCTATGTTCTACCTCTATTGTCAGGCATGCAAATGTTAGTTATTTTTAAGTCAATTAGAAAATTACAAAATTCATCCGATATTATTTCAAAATTGTTAACTAAGTATATTACAAATACAGACACACATAACTATAATTATTTAGGGTTGCAAATATTCCCCAACTGTATAAAAACGTTTTTCACTCAGCCATTTCGTCAAAGATCTTTTAAACATGTTAATATTATCCAACACTTTAATATCCTCCGGTAATTTGTTATACAGCTGAATACACATATTAAAACAGTTTTTTTTATAAATAAAAGTACGACATCTTGGGGCATGTAGTGCATAGGCATATTGCGATCGAACTCGTTTGCCTATTACTTCAGAGTATAATTTAAAATATTTAGGGTGCTGTTTTACCATGCAGCAAACGTCTCTGATATACATACATGGTAGAGGAAGTATATTTAATTTAGTAAATAGTGGCTTACAGCTTTCCCAAAAACCTGCTTTACTTATAGCCCTTATACATTTTTTTTGTAGTTTAAAAACTTTATCAGCATCTACCGAGTTTCCCCACAAAATCAGTCCATAACTAAGCACCGAAGAAACATAGCCGTGGTAGGCTGTCAGGGCTGCTTCCGTTGAAATAGTTTGACGCAATCTTTTGAGGGCAAAGACAAATCGATCTAATCGTTTACATATTTGGTCGACATGCTCTTTCCAGTTGAGGTGTTTGTCAACCATTATTCCTAGGAATTTATGGAAGTCAACTTGTTCTAAGTTATAGTTATCAAATTGAATATGCAATGGTCTAAGTTTTGTATTATACGATTGAAATGTCATAGTTTTTGTTTTAGTTATATTTATTTGTAAGTCGTTTTCTTTTAGCCAATCAATAGTGTGATTGAGGGCTTCATTAGCATTTGATTCCAAAGTATTAATGTCATTAGATTTTATTAAGATTGTTATATCATCGGCAAATAATATAGTTTGGTTGGTGGTGATATTTGATAGATCATTTACGTATAATAAAAATAACAATGGTGCTAGAACTCCCCCCTGCGGAACCCCTCTATTAATATTTTTTTGCTCTGATTTATATTTTAGTTTTATCATTGCTTTTCTATCAGGTGTTATTTTGGATATTTCAGTGTATTGTTTTCTATTAGAGAGATAACTAGTGAGCCAGTCATGCGCCTTTCCTCTAATGCCGTAGAGATGTAGTTTACTTAGAAGTTTATTATGGTTAACAAAATCAAAAGCTTTGCTCATATCGAGATAAATAGAAGCTATTTTTTCTCCTTTATTAATACATTCAGTTACTGACTTAACTAATTCAAAACAAGCTAATGTGGTAGAGCTGCCTTTTCGAAAACCAAATTGATTTGGGCGCAAAACATTAAATTTAGAGAGAAAACTAATAAGTCTATCATACATAGCCTTTTCTAGTATTTTGGAAAATATTGATAACAAAGAGATTGGTCTATAATTGCTTGGGTCTAATTTATCACCTTTTTTATATAGTGGTTTAACTAAAGCTGTTTTCAATTTATTTGGAAAAATACCCTGACTAAAAGATAAATTGACAATATGTGTAATAGGTCGACTCAAAATTGAGGCACATAATTTTATTATTTTCGTTGATATATCATCAAATCCGGTTGCATTGCTATTTTTCAATCCCATAATTATCCTAAAGACTTCATTTTCAAGAATTGGTGTTAAAAAAATTGTATTTGGATTAGAATTAAATGTATTATTTGGAATTTTATGTCGGGGATTATTTGAGTTAGATTTATTTGTTACATGTATAAAATGATCATTAAGAATGTCACAGATTTTTTGAGGTTCATCAATAATGTCACCATTAAATTTTATTGAGTTAATGTCATTGCTATTTCTATTATAGGAAAATGTTTTAGAGATAGTGTTCCACACCGCTTTGGGATTTTTTCCGTTACGGGTAATATAATTTTGATTACTTATTTTTTGAGCCCTTAGCAAACATTTTTTAAAGAGTTTATTGTATCTTTTATACTTTATTTTTTTTAAGGATTGTCCTGCACGTGAATGTGTGTATTCAAAATATAATTTTCGTTTAGTTACACATGACCTTCTTAACCCTTTAGTTAACCATGTCAGTCTTGATAGTCGATTATTTATTTTAACTTTGATAAACGGAAAGCACAGATCATAAAAAAGACGGAAAGAGTCATAAAATTTATCAAATGCATCAGATGCATCATTACAATCCAACACCTCCTGAAAGGATAGAGCTGAAATACAGCTAGAAAACTTATCCTGGTTTTCTTTACTATAGTCTCTCTTATATTCAAACCATGTTGAAAATGTATTACGTTTTTTAATGTTAATAGTGATTGTTTGTGCCGTATCATGATCAGACAAGTAAAGTTTGTGTGTGTTGCCAACAACATTCTTTTGATTACTGGCAATTTGGTCTATACAGGATTTTTTCCTTGTTGGAGATTTAATATGTGCTTGAAAATTATGTTGACTTAAAGTGCTGATAAGATGAGTTGTGACAGGAGTACTTTTTAGTATATCTATATTCCAGTCTCCACAAATTACAATTTTCTTCCGTCCGTATTTTTCAGTTAATTACTTGTACAAGTACATTTTATAAGTTGGTTTACTATTCGATAACCTGTAAAGCCTACTTAATAATATTCCTTTTAAATTCATCATAAATATACTACTATAGTTGGGTTACTGTAGCATGAGCACTGACAGATTAAAATTTTAAAAACTTTTTAATATTATTTCGTTTATTTATTTATTTATTAAGTAAAATCACATACTGTTTAATGATAAAATAAGAGGTGAAGTTAATTGAAGAGCAGCGTTGTGACGTGCCTCGTGTCGTCGCAACATCGTAGCTATTATGGTTTTTAAACTGAATATTATAAAAAAAGTTGTTAACGTCGTATGAAGAATTTTGAAGCTGTCAGAACTCGTCGTATAATATCTGAACTATACCGTGATTTTTTCACATTACCAAATACAACGGTTTCGTTGGTAGGGTAGGGACACTTGACTCGTAACAAAAATAATCATTTTAAAACGAAATAATTCTGAAACACTAGTATCGAAAAATAGTAGCAAAACCAATCCAACGACACCTAACACTATATGGCGATTAAAAAAATAACCCCCACTTCAGGTGTACAAGAAGAACGCTAAAAAAAAATCTTCAAGATTTTATTCTTCAGCTTTGTCGGCATGATTAATAATATGTATATCCATGCCAAATTACAGCCTTCTAGTACTAAAAGTCTCTGAGCTGAGCTGCGGACGGACAGACAGTCAGACGGACATGGCGAAACTATAAGGGTTCCTGTTTGACTACGGAACCCTAAAAACTATTATACCAAATTATATTAGTATGTCCTCAAATATTGGAGTGTTTACAGTATTTACATCCTTTCTTGTTCTCGCAATATTTTCCTTTTATTTGTACTACAAAAGAATCGTAATGGTCAACTGACTTATCAAAACATTGCAAAAAATCCGTTACTTACGGTATGTCGTGAATTTCAAAAAGGTATTTCAGAATTTACACAAATTAATTCTGGCCGAGCAGTAGAGCGTTTGGCTCTGATTACTAAGGATCTGGATTCGAATCTTGATGGGTACACGGTTGTCAAACAAAAATCTGTTTACGAGACTGTTCTCAGTTTGGTTAAGACTTTTACCATCTCCATTACATAACTCTGAAACCATGGGTCGGTCGACGATCTTACAGGCCACTTGATAAAAAACTGATCATGATGCAATATTAGTTACCTGTGATATAACGTCACCATGCGCAGTGCGGACCTGGTACAAATATCGATACTTGCGCTGCTTCATCTCGGCCCGTTGCTCGCGCGTGATGGGACGCGACTGTTGTGCTTTTAAACGCCGTTTTTGTGCACTTATACCTGAAAAATGTAGTAGTATTAACCGTTTATAATTTAAAAGCTAAAATACATTATTATAACTACATTGACACCCGTGCTTGAGTGAAAACACCGTGAAAAAATCGCGCGATTGTCACCAGTGTACCGCATTTTTTTGTTCAACAGGTCACACGACACCTGTTATGTACCGTAGGTGGAGCGTGCTAAGACTGACGTGCGGACAAACCTGCCTCGTAGTAGGTGCATAATTTCCTAATGTGACTGCGCGGCCCCTACGTCGTAGGTGCGCTGTTACCTATTTCCTCGAACGTATGCGGCGCACCTACCGAGGCGGGTAGGGGTGCACACTGCACATGGCTGTATTATTGCGTTTTTTTTTTTCAGCAGTCAACGGCTAAAATAATTGCTCCCCTAAGTTTGTTTAATCACACGTATTTTTGCTATTAAAAATTTTGAAAAATCCCACGCCGTGTTTTTAAAACATATTCGAAACAATTTTGGAAATCCCCTGACTTGAGTAAAACAAGATAAGAAAGATAAAATAAAAAAATCTATAAAAAGAGTGATTTTTCACGAATTCCGCCATACAAACAACTACTTATAACCTTTCTTAAACCTTATGTTTACGTACCTATGTATCTTTTGGTTTCTCGTAGAGATAGACACAGCAATAATATTCATTAATATAGGTACTCGTACTATTCATACTCATCTACTGGCACAAATCCAATAAAATACGTCGAGGGCTGCGTCGGGAAATGTATCATCGAAACGATTCATTTCAGATCTAATCAACTAGTACTGACTTTGCTCATGGTATATGCTGGTGGCAGTGAGGGCGCACTGGGCGGTGAGGCCGACGATGGCTGCGGCGGGCCACGCAGCCAGCGTCAGCCACGACAGGCGGCAGGGCGGCGGCACCGCCGGCTCCAACTTCGCGCGCTCCCACACCTACAATCGTCACGCTTCTGTTAACTATACGTGGGGCATACTGAAAGTCTCTCTGGATCTGGCCACTTACAATAAAAAAATGAAAAAACAATCATGGAATTCGAAAATGGAACTCTTTGGGAACATTTTACTTTTTAATTTGCGAGACTGTCATTTTTTTTTTCATTGGGACGTTTTTTCGAAAATTGTGTGTCGCTATCAAAATGAACTTAACTCGTGAACATTTTCGTTCAATGATTTATTATGATTTTCGTTGTGGCTTAAGTCGTCAACAAGAGTTGCCAAAGTCTTCAATTGGCATTTGGTGATGAAGTAATAAGTCGCAGCTTGTATTCGTGGTTTAGAGAATAATAATAATAATTTAATTGCATAAAATGTGGTGTTACAGTTGTCTTAAATTAAGTAAGTTTCACACATTTTACCAGAATCTGGCACGCAAGTTAGGTTATTATATTAATTAGTTAACATGTCAGAATACAATATTCATGCATGAACATCCTTTACTTTGTCACAATATTGAACATGTCGAGATTATATGTGACTCAGGCTGGCTGGACAATTATTCCAAATGAGCCGCGTTTAAGTAGGTCAATACACAATTTTAGGTGACGGCTAATCACGCTTATTTCAGTTTATGTGACGCTAGAGAACCCGAGATAATCGAACGCAAACGTATCCAGCCAGCTTGAAAACCGCTTTTCGCATGGTCTCTCAATCTCCGAACAGAAGGGATTCTAACTATTTCTTACTTATTAATACTGCGTCACCTAAAATTGTGACAGGCATCCAGTTTGAATTTTTGAGATACGTATAGCCATTTAGCTAAATAACAACGAAAAGCGTGCACAGCCAGCCAGAAGTTTAATACGTATGTTCAGGCTGGCTGGCCACGCTTTTCGTTGTTTTTTAGCTAAATGGCTATACGTATTTCAAAAATTCAAACTGGATGCCTGTCACAATTTTAGGTGACGCAGTATTAATAAGCAAGAAATAGTTAGAATCCCTTCTGTTCGGAGATTGAGAGACCATGCGAAAAGTGGTTTTCAAGCTGGCTGGACACGTTTGCGTTCGATTATCTCGGGTTCTCTAGCGTCACATAAACTGAAATAAGCGTGATTAGCCGTCACCTAAAATTGTGTATTGACCTACTTAAACCCGGCTCATTTGGAAGAATTGTCCAGCCAGCCTGAATCACATGAGATTATTTACCATAGTTAAAATATACATTAATACTGTAAAAACATTCTCAATAAGCCATTCTTTTAAGGTAATAATTTTAGTATGCCCTAAGAACCACGCGTCTAACCATAATGAGATAGATTGTTAAACAATTTGAAGCCCCATCCAATGTTCTAGTCATTCTGCATTACTAGGACATACTGAAAGTTTCTGGATTCTGATTAGACAAGATATAAGACTTACGGTACTTTTATTGTTTTTCAAAGTATATTCCCTCGCAATTAATGCATTTTTGCATACGCTGAAACATTGTACAAAGCAGTTCGACCAGTCTTCCTTAGGAACCTCTTCAATGGCTTCATGGGACGCAATCACCGCCGATTGAGGGCTCGTATCGTAAGGCCCCGGCCCCGACATCGCGCGATGCGTCTTGCGGCGCGTCATGCTATGCCACGACTCACTTGTGGCGGCGGCGACTGCGACCGCGGCGGACGTACTCAGTCAGAATGTCTTTATCAAAAATTGCACGGTCCTGCCTAGAATCAAATTTCTTTTTTGCTGAGGATATTTTAAAAGCAAGGAGTACATCCCGTCAATAAAAAGAGACCAAAAAAGGTGAGTTCAATAATTTATACGATGAATTTATGAATAATTTTAATGACTGGTTTAATGTTATGTTGCGCATGACTCGCCATCCATATAGCAGGTCTCTGATAAAAACAAAATACTGAATCCGTTCACCGCAGACGCAAGACGCATCGCTCTGTGTCGTGGCCGCTGCCATGTGAGCTAGTACTTTCGTTTCAATCGCGTGTCGCCCCGCTCGCCGCCGGCGCCGCCGCTCGGACAATTTCGCGCCGCAATTCGCATCGCAAGACGCGCCGCCTCGACTCGTGGCATGTTCCATATGATTTCTTACATTTGTTCTAGACGCGGTCGCAGTCGCAAGACGCAATTCACTCGAGCGGCGATGTCGTGGCCAGGGGGTAGAACGTGTGCCTATAAGTTTGTCTTTAATTTCTGGAAATTGCAGTAAGGCGGATGCGTCATCAGTTCCACATTTGAAGGCTTCTGTTACCTTAGCGGAATGTGAGGATGCGTTATCGTGGTGAACTTTTTCTAAGACTCCTATTTTTTTACCAATAATGCTTCGACTTTTCTTAACTTTCGTCGGCAAATCTTCAAAAGGAAATACCCACTCTGCCGACAGGCTTTTTCTTTCTGGTTCAAAGCAGTACACGCAGATTTCATCACCTGCCACGATATTTTAGACAGCCAATGACTGTCCTCCGTTAAACTTTTTTATCTGCCATTCCGCCATTGTTAGTGAACTCACCAAAAAAAAAATGTAATGACGGATCTAAGTGATGTAATAACATCCTATGGAAATGAATAATTTTGACTTTGACTTTGATTTTATCATTTTACGGCACCAGCACCACTGGACACGTAGTCGTTTCTGGTCCTCCATTAAGTCATTCGGTATCCATCGAGTGCAAAGCTTCCGAACCTTTAGATGCACTTGGCTCATTCTAAAGCCTAAAAAAGCACGAATTTGCTGGCAAGTAATTTTTTTGTCAGTTTCAATACGGTGTTAATATTAGAGTCTGTAACCGCAGTCGCCGGCCGACCTTCACCTACCTTGTCATGGAGATGATCAAGTCCACGTCTAAATTCTCCAAACCACGAGAGCCTCGACATGGTGCTTTATCACCAAATGCCAATTGAAGTCTCTGGCAACTCTCTTGTTGGACACAACGAAAATCATAAAAAAACATTGTACGAAAATGTTTTTTATTTTATTTTATTGTGGCTTTTGTGTATTCACAATTCCGCTAATGTCACGTGTCGGAGAGGATATACGAAAATGTTCATGAGTTAAATTCATTTTGATAGCGATACACAATTTTCGAAAGGACGACGACGTCACAATGAAAAGGCAAATGACAGTCTCGCAAAGGAACGTGTTCCCAAAGAGTTCCATTTTCGAATTGCATAATTGTTATTTTCACTCTTTTATTGTAAGTGGCCAGATCCAGAGACTTTCAAGAAAAACTGATTTTCGGAAATTAAGGGCCACACTCTGCCCTACGTACTAAAAATAAATAACTCTGATTTTCTGTATCTTAATTCTAAATTAAAGATAACAAAAAATAAATAATTTAGAATAGATATTTTTAGAAAGAAATACAACGACACTGGTCTGGGATACTGACCCACTTGAGCATCATCATTCTCTCGAAGAAGTAGTCAAGCGACGTGGCTACCACAGCACCGCCGTAAACGCTCGTACCGAAGATTGTCAAAGCTAAATAAACAAATAGATACTTTCAATTTTACATGGTTATTTTCACCTTCTTACGTCTAAATAAACTCTGGTTCTGACATCTTACTTAATTATTAAAACGATGATCATAAAAAAAATTACAAAGTATTTTTTTTATCGAAAAGTTCACTTTTCCAACAAATTATTTTAATTTTCGGTTCCGTTTAAGAGGATGATATGAACAAAAAAAAAGTGCAAAAGTGCTCACCCCAAAAGAAACTAAAAAACAAATAATCCACTAAGGTCGATTTTTCCCGAAAATAACTAAAAAAATTCATAACTCCTGAACTACTAAAAATACCGGAATACATGGGGGGTGATTCGTATACCCTTAGACTTAGGTCCAATGAACCAATTTGTTTTCTTTAGACGCCACTTTTCTACCAGTAGCTACTCAGATGACGTTGTCGTAGAAATACGACTCAATATTGGATACTACGAGTATAAAGAGAAAGATGATTTAGTAGTTATGGGAGATTTTAATGCGGTAGTGGGTAAAGGAAAAGAAGATAATGCAGTTGGAAAATTCGGCTTAGTTAAAAGAAATTCAAGAGGGATAGATTGGTGCAATTTTGTAGAGTATAATTTATGCATAGCAAATACACAGTTTGAACAGCCTAATCGTAGAATAATGCTATTTTTGACTATTTTATTTATGTCTACTTTTTTGAATAATGATTTTTGGAATATTGTTTTGTCGACTAATAATTTTTTGTCATAAAGGTTAAATGGCAGCAAATTAAATTTATGGTTGTTTGAACCTGAAAATAAAAAAAAGGTACTGTTCGTGGATCGGTTGAGACAAACATTTGAAAGGGTTATGCCAATCAGCTTGGTATCAAAATTAAAATTTACATTAAATCAACTATTGGGAACAAGCATATTTACAAATTTATTTTGTTGTTTCTGATAATCAACAAATGATTGCATATCTTTTGTCGTTTTAACGTATTTATATTGTAAACTTAACTCTTTAAAATTGTTATTTCAACAACTTGAACAGTAAAATCAACAATTCAATATACCTATTGCAATATACCTATGCATAAATTGTTACGCCAAAATGTACAAATAGGTAAAAACAACAACCTTCATATTAACAAAAACTTTTCTGTGAAAACAATTTGTTCATTTTGTTAATTCAACTAATGTGTCGCCAACCCGTGCAAAATCAACCTTTTTGGTCTTTCAGTGCAATCCCAATATCAGATGAAATTAAAAATACTATGGACAGAGATGCTATATTTCGCTAATACCTAATTTGTTTGAATGCGAAATACTACGTAAGTGGTGCTTAGAGTTCACAATTGATTGTAATTTACATTTCTTCCTACTATATTTATAGTCTTCATGCTTGCGTGATCTACTCAGCCGTGTGTAGAACTAACGCGGATGTACCAGGGAAACTAGTTTTAGAATTACCTTTCTTCCAATACAAGTTAATAACAGCGAAGAAAATGCCGGATCCCAACAGGGCCACGATGCAAATCCAGTACTGAAAAATACAAATAAGAATACAATACTGTTACCTACATCACAAAAGTAGGAAAAAGTAACACATTTTATAATCATTAATAAACCTATATATTATAAACTAGTGGCTCTGTGAGCTGTAGACTTCGCGAGTCTTTACATTACGTATGAGTTGATGTGACCGTTTATTTTTATTTTTTCTCCACAAACATGTCCGACTGCTTGAAATTTATTTATCACATTTTATTTTATTTTACCTATTTTTCTTTTTTATATTATATATTTTTGTTATATTTATTGGTTGAGAAATATGACCTGTAGAGGAAAACAGCCTCAGCGGTGGACCTTGTAAGCTGGCAACCCCTATAACTCCGTCATTTTTAAAAATTTCAAAAAACTGACTCAACGATAAAAATTTTACTAATTTATCGAACCTGCTCACAAAATTTCACGAGAATCGGTTAGAAACGCGACCTGTAGAGTGGAACAAACAGATAGACATACAAAAGCAATTTTGGCCAAGCTGAAACGGAGACGCTTCGCTCGCTCAGTCAATACATCAGTGGTCAATTAGTTACCTATCATGATAACTTTTCCAATCATAATTTGCTGGTCGTTGCTAAGGTATGAAAAAACAATCGCTCTGCTCGCGTTATATTAGCATCTGTAAATGTTGTATTACATTGCGGATGCTACTAAGTAAAAATAAGAAATAACCATTTGTAATAAGAATTAAAATAATAAGAATTAAAAGAAAAGATTTGTAATAGTAATAAGAATAAGGCTGAACAACAAAAAATTTTCTTGGCCGACACATTTCAGCAAGTCAGCATTACCAGGTTTAAATAGTTTAAAATTTGCATTAAAAATATTCGCTCAGCAACACTATTTCGCATAAGACTTTTAAGCTAAAACTAGGATAAGCCAAAATTCGCCATGTGATTGCACAGGTACACGTCATTAATAAATGTAACCCATCAATACTATTAATCATGCCCAAACCACTTTCACTTATAAATATTAACATCGAGCTTTCACTCTTACTGCTCTTACTTACGACGTGAATGCGTAAGTTACTTGTTTATTTTGAGGATGACGCAATGCAACAGAAACCTCTGATCTCTGTTATCGAATTGAGTTAGTGGTACCAATATTGGCCATAATAATCTGATTTACTTACTAAAAGGCGTCTTCGCCTACTCACAGGTACAGGCGTTACCTAATATTTTAGAAACTTATTACTACGAGTATATTTATCAACCAGTTCGGCTATTGAACATAGGACCCTGCCATTACTTAATATTACTTCATCATCAATATGTATCTATCGGCTGCTGGACTTAAGGACTCTGCCATTGCTTATTACTCCAACATCAACCTGAATCTATCGGCGCTGGACATAGGCCTCTGCCATTATTTTATTTTATATTATTTGGGAGGCTTATAGCTTTTTTTACAAAACACATATCACAAGTAGTAACTTATATGCCATTTACAAGCTTCCACATTATTACTCCATCATCAACCTGTATCTATCGGCTGCTGGACATAAGCATCTGCCATTGCATATTACTTTACAGCTTGTGTGTAAGATTGTAAACATCATTAGATTATAATCTGACTCGCGATATTATAAACTGAAAATTGTTAACTGCAACCAACTATTTAAAATTTAACGTATTATTTTATAAATCTATCAAGTCAAAACGATGTTCAGAATCTAACGGTGACATATACATACTTTTTCTTGACTTAGGCATGTCCATTTCAAATCTACTACAAGACCTATCTCCTAGAGTCCCGTTCAGTTACCCTCCTTTTTATAATCGCAAGACTCCTTTGCAAAATACAGTAAATTAGATTTACATAATTCACCTAGGCGACATAGCTTGGGGGAATAGAGAACACTCCAAGGCAAAGACCAGCAGCTTTTACTTCATAGTCAATCAGTGTTGCGTACTAACCAAATATTACCATACAGTCGGGCCTGAGGATGAGTTGTGCGTCTCAAAAACAACAGTAAAAATAATTGTTTACTTATCTAGAATAGAAGCATAAATTTTATTGAGTACTAGCTGTCTACCTGCAGCTATGTCCATATTGTTTGCAGGAATAAGATTTTTACACACATACATAAAAATCACGCTAGGAGCTGAAGGGATGAGCAGAGCTCTTTAAGGTGTTTTTCCGTGGTAAAAAGCAGCCTTTGTCCATTGTTGAGTGTCGTACATCTTTGTAAATCAAAATCGATTCATTAGATTAGCCGTGAAAGCCGTACGAACAGACAGACCGATTTTACCATTTAATTAGTATATATTTTTTGATGCAGATAGTTATAAAATTAAAGCAAACATTTTTATTATCTTAAGAATAAATATAATTACTTACTTTATGTCGATTGAAAGAAAGAGATAATTGCTATAAGATTTTTTGGAACACACTGAATACTTGCAAACCTCACGCTTGAGTTGGCTAAAGAATAACTAAAATACATGCGTGAATGCGTGGACAGTAGTGAAGCCACAATGAACATTTAGCACACATTGCGTCGCGCAATTGAGATCGTCTCAACATTACTGAACTGGCAGCAAGGCCTCGTGAGTGCACTATTGCAATTTATCAATTTTACAATTTGCGGGTCGCTCAACAAGTTATGACCGTTGCGACCGCTGGCCTTGAAAGCAAAAATAAAAAGAGAAATAATTTAAAAAATACTGACAATCTCAAAAAAGCTGGTATTTGTGTAGGCATTTTTTGGCAGTTTTTTGTGTGATCACATAAATAGGTGAATTATTTCACACAGGAAAGATTTACATAATATAATATAACAGCACTTACTGCATTAGGACGATTATCCAAAAAATGGTCATAAATGGCTAAGCCTCCAAACGCCAAGAGCAATCCAGTGTGGAATCCAGTCATAAACAGACCAACATATTGAATCAACATTGTTATTAGTCCAAACAGAAGGCCTGCACACAGGGCTACAGCTGTAATTAAAAAACCTGGTTAAAGGCAAATTACTCTGCACTACATAATTTTTTTTTTTATTTATTTCGGTACACTTACCAACATTTCCATATGGTGGTAATAAGTGCTCTTGTAAGCATATTAGATAAACAATAGCAGACCCAAATGTGAAGCCTGTTAAAAACATTGTGGCCTTAAAGCAGCGGTAACCTAAAATAAGGTAAAGATATTATGAATACAGCCATTTTGGCAAGGTTTTTTTTAATAATCCTTGTAATTTGGTTATGATATCACCCCTAGAACATCTCTACTGTTCACAATAAACTGAGGCTTGTCAGCTTAAAATTAAATAAACTATACATATGTACAATACTTGACCACACCATAAAACAATTACTGGTTTGAAAAAATTTTTTCTATATAAATTAGTATTCTCTAAATCAAACAAATTATCTTCTTATACTTAATAAATTTTTACTCTTCTTAATACTCATAAAATATATTATTTTAGCTGTAACATGACATTATATTGCAAGCAATTTAATAAGCCTGGTCACTACTTAAATAAAAGCAGGTCTATATGAATAATGCATGCCTGCACTATACTTTATGGCTATTACCATATGGTAGAAACAAAATGATCAATGTATTACTTATAAAAATAACTTTTCCTGGTTAGTATGAATTTATAGTCACCATTGCCAAAGTAATTCAGAGAATTTTCAACAAAAAGTATAGAAACACGTAGGTTAACATTTACCATGCTAACCATGTAACTGGCCTTTGGCGGCTCTATAACACTGACACTAGGGTTTGTGAGGTTGGTTGTCGACCTTACAGCCTACACGATAAAGACGAAGAAGAAGTAATAAAAGTAATGATAAATGTATTTATTTTTAAATTTTAATATAGAAATATTCATATTGCCTGGTAAGGGTTGCCACCCTTTTAATATTTTTAATACATCTCAATCGGATGGTTGTGATCAGAGGTGTGCACATTTAATAAAGTTTCACTTTGAAAATGAAAAAAAAAAACTATTCGTTAAATAATTGTTATGAAATAATAAATTAATGAAATAATGAACTAAATATTTCAAAATAATATTTATGTGTGTAAATACGTAAACAAGATAATTAAGGAAAAAAAAATGTTTTCTAACATAAACTGATTTAAATACATCTCTTTTAAAAATGTAGGCTCAAATGGTGTACAAATACTATAGTATTTCATTACAGAATGGTATACCATTCTGTGAATCGATATTTTAGGTGTCAATCTCAGGTTGATTGACACTAGAGATGGGAATACTTGTATGCTTTTGATGATAAATATTCCTTCTTTTTTTCTTTTTTTTTGTAACACGTTGTATATAGGACAGGCAGCATATTATATTGCTGATAGGTCCTATACAGTGTTGGTTAATTATAACTATTTATAACACTTGAAATCATTCTAGTGGCTTGATATTATACAGGTTAATCAAGGTAAGAAATTAATGTTTTAAGAGAACTTAATCCTGCAAAATTCGCAGGAACCTGTGAAACTTATCTGGTCTGGTGAGCATGCAACAATAAAGCAAATAGTTCACAAGAATGACCTCAGATGGCGCGCATCGTCATCATCATCAGCCAGTAACAGAATAAGTTTCCAGAAGCAGTTTTTAACACAAGTTAAAGAAAGCATTAACAATTTATGAAGTTATGCTTTTAAGCCAAATGAAAACTTTGTTAATTAACAATTAGCTAATTAATGAGTAATAGCTCTGGTATGACTTATTAATATGAACCAATAAATTTTTCAATTTGAATAACATTTTTAATATTTATTTTCATAATAAATAAAGACCAGTCAGTATTTATCCCGACCAGTAAATTGAATTGCCTGTAACATTATACATATTATTATTGTTTTATACAAGATTTAGTCATATACAAGAATTGCTTATTTTTTTTTACTAAAATCTACATCTTCTTATTGTTGATTCGATGACTATATCGAAATCTACATACAACATAAGTAAAACTTACCAAACAATGTGTAAACAATTCCAAATGCAATGTACATTGCACAAATTATGCTTATTATAGGATCATAGGTTAAATCTACTGATGAGCAGAAAGATCCCTCAATGTAGGGTCCATTAAACTGGATTGTCATGTTGGGGGGGCTTCTGGTCACCTGAGGTACTAGCTGACCAACTGATGACATTTTGTTTCTTTGTTCACTTAGTTATCATAAGGATCTCTGAAAATAGCATAATAGGAGCTACTAGTTAAATTCCACAAAATATTATTTTATGCACATGGGTATCTTCCTATACTAGTTTGTTATTAAACAAATACTTACCTAGTTTAATAATTGTATAATTATATTTTTGGTTTCTTTTCTTATACCTATCCTTTAGTTTGATAAAAGCTGAATATGTCAACCTATCTAATAATAACTACAGTAGCTCATTGCTTTGTATGTAATGTAGGTAAATACATTATTTTGTATGTACTTACTTAAATTGGTTGATGTAGCAACCTCTGCTGAGCCCACTTTTGCGGGAATAAGAGATAAATATAAGGTACGTAAATATTTCGGTGGGCCATCTTTGCCAGCATTACCTCTATTATTTCGAGCCATAAATTTGGCTTAGGTACTACATAATATTACAAAATTACTACACATTGTTAATCTAACGCTGATGAACCTAAATATATTATTTTTATCAAATCAGTCACTTACCAGAGCCAGACTTAGTCAGTTCGACAGCGATTTCACTTACATTGTAAAACTGGGTAAATCATTTAGATGTAGTTTTTTCATGTAATTTCACAACGCAAACAGGCTGGCAACTAGCGAAACTTACCTATTCTACAACTTGACCATCATCACCATCCATCAATCACACACAAAAATCACACCCACCACACACAATAGGTATAAAATATATTTTTACAGTAGGTAAGCAAGCGCGATAAAAGATAATACCCAGTCTAACGCAACTACGAACCAAATAAATTTACTATGGAATTTGCATGGCAAATAATGGCGGCTACTGCCATCTCATTCTTACATTACACTTTCTCTTTCTTTTACACTTATCTGTCAGCCGTCAACTGTCATATTGTTGCGTGTTTATATCTTGGACAAGCTTTTTAGTTAATTTCTGAAGATTTTTAATTGATTTTGTCAGCTATTTAGTGATTTAGGGTTGAGTGAATATTGTTTATGAAAATGCCACCGAAAAAGCGGTTTATATCCTGTGAAATCTGTGGAGACCGAGCCAATCGTACAGACTTGAAAAAAAGGAAGTTTATGGCGAAATTTCCTTTGGATGAGGCACGGTAAGAGTTGGAACAGATATTTTAGAAAGTATTGTTTATATCTATCTATAAATATTGTGTATCTAAAGCCGGCTCATAACAAATAAAATTATCTAAAATTTCATATTTTACTACACTAGTGATGTACTTCAGGGTTATAAAGTTATCGATAGTATTATTTATTGACTTCAGTACGGTATTTTTGACATACATTTTAAAATATTTACAGATGCAGGCAGTGGGTAAAAGTAATGGGAAAAGAGGATTTAATATATTATATAATATTTTATTATAGAAATTTATGGATGGCACGACTTGGTTTACTCGTTGAAATGACGCTATGATGTCATGTCGGGGTACCGCTAATTTAAAAAATTATATAGTATCAAAGCAAGTTGGTCGGATATGCTAGCAAATTAATAGATAGTCAACCAAATGAAGCGTCTAACTTACTTAAGCTTAAGCGGTACCTCGACGCGACATTAAAGCGTCATTTCAACGAGCAAACCAAGTCGTGCCATCCAAAAATATCTATAATAAAATTAAAATATATCGGTGTCACTTTGTCGAATTTGATGGCTCAACAATAGGTATTATTTTTTACTTTTTAATGTTTTGCTTTTTTGCATCGGGGGTTTTTAAATTTTAAATTTATTTTTGTTGTTTTGGTGATTTACAGAATCATATGTACCAGGACAGCAGCTCAAAGCGTATAACAAGAACATACCTCAATCTCATAAAAGGAAACGGTCACCCAGCTCAGGTAAATATAGTATAAATTAATTTAGCCTTATTACCATTTAATAATGTTTTAAATATTTCGTAAGCTTACTATTCTATTTAATTGTTTTGGTGATTTACAGAATCCTATGTACCAGGACAGCTGGCAGCTCAAAGCTCAAGTACTGTGTAACAAGAACATACCTCAATTTCATAAAATACTAACAAACTTTCGCTTTTATAATATTAAATTATTATGTAAGCCTTTAATTGTATCTTGTGCGTTTATATAAGGCAAGAGTGCTTATTAAACATTTTTGTAGACAAAGATTTTCATTTTATATCAGGTCTGCATTTTATGTTCAATCTTGTATTTTGAATTACCATAATACAAACATTGGAATCATAAAATGAGGATTTGATTTCGGTCCTAATCTATAATAAAAATTACATTATTAAATGGAGCCTCGATTCCCACCCTGTACATTCTATTGATATCGATAAATATCGCACGGTAGCACTATTTAGTCTGTTAGGTTGGTACTCCTGTTTTAGACAAGGTTTTTGACGTAAATTATTATTATGTTGGTTTTGAAGTGCCATGTAAATTGATGTTATTGGCTAGTTACCGAGTCCCGCCTCTTAATCCCCTTACATCCTCTTAGATAGATAATACCTGACATAACATGGACTGGCCACTGTAAAATCTTTCCCTGCGTTCCGAGACGCGCTGAAATCGATTACAGCGCACTCAAAGCACGTATTTACTGACAGCAGGCGAAACCCATACAATCTGATCGCTGACGGCGCTGACAGTTTGATTTGAAATCGATTTAAGCGCGTATCAGAACGTGGCCTTTGTGACTGACCGTGTCCTAGTGATGTGAACAGATTATAATTTTCGAAACCAGTATTTTGAAATACTTAAAAAAAAACGGTTTTATAAGGTTTTTTTAGGTTTTTATAAACAGAAAAAGAACAAAATAAAAATGAAATTTTAATTGCATAAAACTTACAAAACAACTAAACTAGCATTTTGATGAATTAAACAGAGTTGATCAACGGCATCATTAAACAATCTGCTGCGTCAGGATGATAAAACATAGCCAGCCGTTGATAACATACGCTCTGAAGCTACAGAAGTTGCTGGCACTGACAAATATTTCAGAGCAATTCTGTCCAGTGGCACTTACTTGTAGTTAAAAGTAAGTGCCACTGCCAAAAAGTGCCAACAACTTCTAAACCTTCGCCTTTACAATGGAAGATTTTCTGACAGCTCTTTGAAAAATAAAAATAATAGTTCTAATTAAGACGATAGATGGCGACAGGTATACTTCGTTGTTTTTTTTTTTTTATCCTTTTATGGCCCTGGGTGACTCGCCGGGTTTCTTCGGATCCACGAATCGTCAACGCCATCTATCGAAGATTTATGAATAATTTTTTTTTATTGTTTGTCGGCAAATCCCCCCCCCCCCCCATTGGAGTTTGGATACAAGGGGCGCATTCCGAAACAGACTTTTAGCGCTGTCAGCGATCAGAAAAGCAAAAAAATATGAGTTTTGCCTGCTGACAGTAATTCGGTACACGATTACAGGTGCTTTAATCGGTGTAATATTTTATAAATACTCGTCATACTAATGCCCAGAAATGCCTCTATCTCGCGATATGTAACATCGTCTTGCATTATTAGTTCGCGCACAGCATCAATATTTTGTGGTACAACAGCCGATTTTGGGCGGCCTTTAAAATCGTCCGCAAGCATTTGACGACCACGATTAAACTCACTGAACCAGTGATACACAGTGGTTTTCGATGGGGCTTCCTCCCCAATAGTCGACAAAAGTTGATCCATGCACTGTTTTTGAGTTAATCCACGCCGAAAGTCGTAATAAATCATAGCACGAAAATTTTCACGAGTCAAATCCATGGTGATGATAGACAATGAATTTTAAAAATGGCGCCACAATGTAAAAACAATTGACAGATGAATGAAAAAAACTTTATTTTACAGCCAAAGAGTTCTATTTTAAATTGTTATAATTTCTTTTTAAATATTGTTTATGTAAGTGGCCAGTTCCGGATACATAAATAGCAGCCCTTGTAGTACCCAAAATAAGAAATATGCGATATATATGGTATGCGATTGAAAAAAAAATAGAGATGTTCATTGGCACATAAAATTAAAAAAATATAAAAAAAATATTTTTGATATTTATATTTTATCAGATTGCCTATGATGTTATCTTATGTATGTATGTATTTGAGTCAAAACTATCGTAATATATACTTAACCTACTCGATACTTTTACTATCGAATATCTGGCAACTCTAACGTACAAAACTGATTTATTTAAGATATTTCAGTAATTTATCGCCATTTGCCATTTTATAATTGAATTGTGTTTTTAATTTTTGTTCAACCAAATAAATACACGACACGTTAATTTTAAAAACATTTAACGAAAATAAATAAACAATATGTCAAAGTCGAATTTTACGCTTACGAGAATTTCGCTCTGGAGCATGGGCACCGTTAGCGGAAGATGGCCGCGGTCATGACGCAATTCGTGACGTCACAATGGCTGCCGTAATCCCACTGACAGACAGTGATTCGGTACGCGGGTTTGGGCACTCAAAGTGATTTCAGCGCAAATCGGAACGCGGCCTAAGTGTTGTCCAGATAATGGGATTTACGAAAACTGGTTTTTTAAAGGTTTTTTAGTACCGATTCCATCACTAGTCCATCCGTTTGCCCTGCGTTCCGAGATGCGATGAAATCGATTAAAGCACCCGTAATCGCGTTCCGAATTACTGTCAGCTGTCAAAACTCATACGTTTTTTTGCTTTTCTGATCGCTGACATCGCTGAAAGTCTGATTCGGAATGCGCCCTTGGTATGGGGTGTGTTTCGAATCAAACTGTCAGCACCGTCAGCGTGGCTTTGGCCTTATTTCTTGAAGATTATGGAAGAAATTAAATCAGACGAGGCTGTATGGTCGTAAGATCTTTGCCTGCCAGTACGTAATGTACGGCGAAGAAAAAAAAAACAGAAAACCAGTATGGGTTTCGCCTGCCGACTCAGCTGTATTTCGGTACGCGCTTGGAGTGCGCTAAAATTGATTTCAGCGCGTCTCGGAACGCAGGGTTGGTGTTCGTCTCGCTTCGTTCGTTCGTTCGTTCGTCGAGTGCTTCTTTATCCCTGCCCGTCCCTCCCCGCCCGAAGAAATATATTGTATCTCTTTTGTCGTGTCGTCGTCATGAAGTTGTAATAATAATATACAGTTTTGGGATACAAATACGCTCAAGAAACTTTCTTTGTTCGTGTTGTCCTCTTTTTGTGGATTAACAATTATGTGTGTATTATAAAATGTGGATAGTCAGTCCCCCAAAATAAATCATACCGACACTCGTCTTGCTTGCCTCCACAATCACTGCTCGACAGCCGAGATCGCACAGTGTTGTTGCACATCACCTCCACTATGAAAGTTACTGTAACTACACTTAATGACGATATTTTCGTCCTACAAGTGTCTGAGGACTTGGAATTGGAAAACTTCAAAGCCTTTTGCGAGATAGAATCTGGTTTTTCCGCAAAAGAAATCACGCTAAATTTCAATGGTCGACCCTTGCTGGATGACAAGAAATCGCTGAAGGATCACGGCGTACACGATGGAGATGTCATTGTACTTATTCACATGGTGCAATCTGGCTCCAATCTCAATCTCTCGGATTCTAACCAAGGTATGTTTACTATGTGCCTAAATTTCAATATGTACATCAAAATTGCCTTGTCATCTCGGCTTGTCGTGTTTCCCTCTTTGTCATTTCATTTGTCATCATGATTAATAGGAGGTTGCGGGTGATCAAGGGGTGATCCTCCTATATATTTTTTATTGTAAACTGCATGGTAAATATTTTGGCTCTCTTCTGGCTTTGACTTTTGTGTCAATAAGATAATGTCATTTTGAATTTTGTTTGGTGATAATGTCAAATTATTGGTAAATAAATTTATACAAAAGTGACTTTCAAAATTTAAAAATCTACCTTGCAGCTCTACCAACAGGATTGGCTGATCTAGATTTTAGTAGCATACGTGTACCAACAGGCGCTAGTACCTCTATGGCTGCAAGAAATCCCCCTGTAGAGGAAGATCCAAGAATCATAAGGGAAATGTTTCTTGCTAATCCAGATCAACTAGCACTGCTTAAGCAAAACAATCCCAGATTAGCTGATGCATTACTGAGTGGAAATCTGGGTAAGTGCTAGCAGAGTTAATAATTATTATTATTTTATTAAAGTCTATATGCATTCTCAGAAGGCCAGTGTGACAGCAGACAGGAAATGTGAAAACTAAATGGGTGCAAAGGAGACAGAAAAAAAATTGTATGTGTAAGACAGCTGTCAGGACGGCATTCTTACGATGCAGTAGATATAGTCATAGGCACATGTGACATGTTTCAATTCAGATACTATGATATTTGAGTAGGTAAATATCAAACTCTCATAAGTCAAATATATAAAAAGAAAATTGAAATAAAAAAATGATTACAAAGTTATGAGGAACGTAAAAAAAATCATAAATAGCCATTTAAAGAAAAAAATACTCGCGAGTTCTACAGCTCACAGAGCCACACTAGTTTTAATTATCTGAGAAATGTGACCTGTAGAGTAAAACAGCTTCAGCTGTAGACCTTGAAAATATTTGATCAATTTATCGAACCTGCTCAATTTCACGAGAATTGGTTCAGAAACGCGACTTGTAGAGTAGAACAAACAGACAGATGGACAGACAGACAGACAGATACAAAAGCTATTTTGACCAAGCTGAAACAGAGACGCTTCGCTCGCTCGGTCAGAGAGGGAAAGCTTTGTATTTTTGTATGTGTGTAATGAATAAACTCAAAAACTACTGAACCGATTTTAAAAATTCTTTCACCATTGGGCATTTTCACATTGCACGGTAAAATGGAAAATCAATAAAACAAAAGCAAATAGAATACAAAAAGTATCAATATAGAGTTATAACCTAGGCCCATTCCCA
The DNA here is from genome assembly GCA_951230895.1 of Carpatolechia fugitivella. Classification (NCBI taxonomy): domain Eukaryota; kingdom Metazoa; phylum Arthropoda; class Insecta; order Lepidoptera; family Gelechiidae; genus Carpatolechia; species Carpatolechia fugitivella. The sequence continues at coordinate 17,886,488 of OX579645.1, read as the reverse complement.
GTAAGCATTCGGCCTAGCCAAATCTTATATAACTTTGCACTTGTTTTGCTGTAAGAAAACTACATATTTCGATAGAGAATAAAAATATAGTGGATTTGTCTTTTTTTTTCAAAAATTAACAGTTTTCGAGAAAAAAAACTGATCTGGTGGTTTCAATTTTTGATGGAAATCCACTACTTACACAAATCAATTTAGTTCATTAAAGAACTAAATAAAATTTCATCTGCCACACCATAAAATTGGGATTCGGCGAAAAATCAATATTTTTGCTAAGTCTTTCTACAAATTCATGAATCTTGTAAACTGATGAATATATCTAAATAAAATTCAAAACTCAATGATAATATTGCTTTCGGCCTGGTCGAGTAATTTATCTTTGTTTTAACAGCTCAAAATATTTTCACACTTGCACGACATTATCGTGACCTTATGTCAAACCATGACAAAATGAAGAAAAATTTATTTTATTTATAGAGTTGTTAAAACCAAAATAAATTACTCGACCTGGTCGAAAGCAAAATTATTATTGGATTTTGAATTTTATTAAGATTCATGAATTTGTAGAAAGACTTAGCAAAAATATTGATTTTTGGCCGTACCCCAATTTTATGGTGTGGCAGATGGAATTTTATTTAGTTCTTGATTGAACTAAATTGATTTGTGTAGTGGATTTCCATAAAAAAATCGAAACCGCCAGATAAGTATTTCTTTTTCTCGAAAACTTAATTTTTGATCAAATACACACCCACTATAATGTTATTTATTTTTTATTCTCTATCGAAATATGTAGTTTTCTTACAGCAAAACAAGTGCAAAGTTAAGATTCGGCTAGGCCGAATGTTTACTGGGAATGAGCCTGGGTTATAATAACTCTGTATTGATACTTTTTGTATTCTATTTCCTTTTGTTTTATTGATTTTCCATTTTACCGTGCAATGTGAAAACGCCCAATGTCGTGCAAGGGTGAAAACGTCCATTATAGTCGGGTTAGTATAGGATGGGTTCTGACAGCTTCAAACTTTTTCATACGACGACGTTAACAACTTTTTTTAATAATATTCAGTTTAAAAACCATAATAGCTAAAATATTTAAAAATAGTAACTTCACCTCTTATTTTATCATTAAACAGTATGTAATTTTACGTAATAAATAAACGAAATAATATTAAAAAGTTTTTAAAATTTCAATCTGTCAGAGCTTATCCTATAGTAACCCAAGTAAGCTACATTATCCCTGAGTAACATAGGCTATATTTATTACTAGAAAAAATTAAGGATCCTTGCTAAAACTTCAGTAACGTGAACCAAGGTGTAAAAAAATTGCTTTATAAATTTCTCTCATCGCATACGCAGCGGAAAATTATAATAGTTTATGGAATATCTAACTGGAATTGAAAAAGAAATAGTATTGTAATTTCAAGTCTTTCATATGTTAGTATACTTAATTCTAACAAAAATAATCAAAAAATTTTAATATTCAAAGTGCTAATAATTGCAATCTAATAGGTAGGATTTCGAGGCACATCCAAACAGCATCCAGTCGCTCGCGTTACATCGACTCCCCGAGCTCAGCAAGCCTCGCAGGGCCATAAGCTGCGCGGCGCGGCGCGCTTTATTCGAAATTCAAAATAGTTTTATTCGAATGTTTCGAATGTTCCATTGGCAACTCGCGATTGTTACACATTTAAAACTGACTGGTAAATAAGGTAAATAGGTTATGAAATTATTTTAGTAAATGATGTTATGATTTTTTTTTTCGCAATCTTTTTACTGTTCTAATACCTACTTAAATTTACTACCTACATAGACGGACTCCATCAAGTAATTTTCTATGATACTTGTACTGAATTTCTTACTTAGCACAAGTACATTTTAAAGTTGGTATTTTATTCGTTAACCTGTCAAGCCTACTTATTTCACATTTTTTTACTTTTCTCGTACTTAAATTTACTACATAGACAGTTTAAACATTATCAAAGTATTTTTTTATGATATTTGTACCGAATTACTAGTACAAGTACATTTCATAAGTTGATATATTCTTCGTTAACCTGTAAAGCCTACATGATGTTGATAGTTTTCCTTTTAAATTCATCATATACATTACTACCGTGAATTTTTTCACATTTCCAAATACAACGGTTTCGCTGGTGGGGGGGGGGTTTTGGGGGGGGGGAACTTGACTCTGACAAAAATAAGCACTTAAAATATTTCTGAAACGTAAACCAGCATCGAAAAATAGTTTTAGCAAACCCCCATTATTTTTTTAAACCCTATCCAACGATACCTCACACCATAAGGTAATCGTGAATTTAAAAAATAACCCCCACTTCACGTGTACCAGAGGAACCCTAAAAAAATTTTTTTTTAAGATTTTATTCTTCAGCTTTGTCGGCATGGTTCATATGTATGTCCATGCCAAATTACAGCCTTCTAACACTCATCAAAATATTTTTCTATGATATTTGTAGTACCAAATTTCTTACTTGTACTAGTATTTTTTATAAGTTGGTCTATTATTCGATAACCTGTAAAGCCTACTTAATGTTGATAGTTTTCCTTTTAAATTCATCATATACACTACTACCATGATTTTTTCCACGTTTCCATATACAACGGTTTCGCTGGTAGAGGGGGGGGGGGGAAACTTGACTCTAACAAAAATAAGCACTTTAAACATTGAGCTATTATTACTACGTATAGAGAAGACACCGCCCCATCTCAAGCGATCCGTTCAACTGTGGCCAGCTGGCCACAGTTCACTCAGTTGCTTACTAGCTCTTGAGCGCTTCAGTCTTGTTTGTTTTAAAACGAAAAAACGTGAAAAATCATCAAATATGCCCCCGTGTGTGTTATGATGTTGCACTAATAATTCTAGTAATACGGCAAAGTGCAAAGGAACAACTTTCCATCGGTGAAAAACTAGATAATCATTTTTAAACTAAATTCTAGCAAAATATTTAGCGGACGCCATGTTGCGTCATTTGTCATAGATGAAACAATTAAGATGTGACATTTGGGTGTGCAACAAGAGTAGATCATAATAATATCTTTTACAGTGGAAAATGATAATCTTACACATTATTTAGTAATAAAATTAGTAGTAAATCAAGAAAAATGAAAAACAATTGTTTTTTTTATTGATCAATTTCATTGATACATTGTTTGTACAAGTAGATATTATTTATTTATTTATTAGGAGATATTTTATAACATTGTATTACTTCAAGGTTTCCACGTCTAGGCCGTAAAGATAGGGAAAAAATTTATAAAGTTCATCGAATATTGTTTGTTTCGCAGAGTAAATTCAGTACTTATAACGAAAATATACATTATAATTAATTTTATTTGTCAGACATCTTTAAATGTTCCCACCCAATTGAATAGGCAGAATATAAACAAAGTGTCGCGTCTATGACGGTGACCTCGCATCTATGACTTATTAGCCGGCCCCCGCGCGCCCCGCACTGCCGCGCTTGTTGCACAGATTTTGTAGGCAGCGTCTTTTCTAGTACGTAGTACATTATACTTCAATGTTTAAAACGGAATATTTCTAAAACTTACACTAGCATCGAAAAATGGTCTTAGCAAACCCCCATTGTTTTTAAAAGACCTATCCAACGATACCTCACACTATAAGGTAATCGTGAAAAAAAAAAAACCCCCTCTTGACGTGTACCAGAGGAACCCTAAAAAATTTTTTTTTAGATTTTATTCTTCAGCTTTGTTGGCATGATTCATATGTATGCCCATGCCAAATTACAGCCTTCTGGTACTAAGAGTCTCTGAGCTAAGCCGCGGACAGACAGACAGACAGACGGACGGACAGACAGACGGACAGACCGAAACTATAAGGGTTCCTTTTTTACTACGGAACCCTAAAAAGGCCTTAAAAACGAAAAGTATAGCTGGATTTATTGCTCAGTGAGTAGCTCATAAGTCAATGCTATAAAGTGCTACTATGTCTCGAGTCTGAAACGGTTCTCCGACAATCGTTTCTCCGTTGAAATTAGCCGACACGACATTTTGTCACTGAATGTTTCTCAAAAAATCTTTCACCTGTGAATGTTTGTCCGGCATTAGGGCGTTTGCGCACTCATCCGTATCCGATTCTCATTCGATTCTTATCCGTTTCTGATCCGGTTTGGCCATCCTAGTAATTGTATGGACGCTTACGCACCCATACGTATCCGGTTCCTTTTCGATCCGTAAATTCTCACTCCGGATCGATTTTTTTACGGATCAAAAACGAGTCGAAATGGCCGCCATACAAATTGTACGTACGCTTGCGCACTACACGATTTTTTTACGGATGAAGAGTGAGGTACGGGGAGGGGAAAGCTCGCGCTGCCAGTGATGTGCCAAATTGACTATTTTTTGATAAACAAGTATTTTGGTACTCGTCACAAAAATAATCGAATGCACACTCGAGACAAGAGACTCCAGGATTCTATTTACGTGAAACGAACTATACGAGTAACGTGAGCGACTTTATTGCGGGATCTACATTACATAAAGTAGATATAATTAAAAAAGATCAACCTAGTATTCGAATTCTATAAGTACCCGAAATCTATACTCGAGTACAGTCGACTGCTTATCAGTCAGTGGTAAAGTGTTAACACTTTGACCTTGAACGCTTCTTGCTTCTATAGCATTATGGTCGAGATCAGCTCAGTCAGTCAGCTCGACTCGGCACATCACTACGACAATATCATGCAATATCGTCTCAAATACGAATGAAAACCGGATCGGTACGGATGAGTGCGCAAACGCTAGACGTTAATTTACCGTCCGTTTTTTTTACGGATCAAAAACGGACCGGATGAGAATCGGATACGGATGAGTGCGCAAACGCCCTTATCTTTCGCCAATGAACGTTTCGCCGAGTCTCTTCATCGGCGAACGTTCGTCCGGCGACTGGTTCAGCTTTAGTAACAAATGAGCTATACTATAAAGCCCAAGTCACACAGAGCGGGAGCGGCGCGTTCCGGGGCCGGGACAAGCAGGACGGCGCTATGCCGCGCCATAGCACTGTCCCGCTTTCCCGGCCCCGGACCGCCCTCGGCACGGCTCTGTGTGACTTGGGCTTAAAGGTATTTTAATAGGTGGTATTAAAACAAGAAAAAAATTATCAAAAGGAGATGGCCGACTTTCACCCCAGAGTCGTTGAATATCTGAATAAATAATAATAATAACTAGCGACCTGACAAAATCGTATTGAAAAATCTTTATTTCAATTATAGTTTATGAATACATTAGTGGATTCTACGTATCTACGGGCAATACCTACGTATGTAAATATGTTTTAATCAATAAACTCTATTACTTAAAATATAATAAATAAACGTTTATTTTCAGAACATGCAGTTTATTTGGTATTTTAAAAACTTGGCTGTATGTAGCTTTAGCGTCTTTGCCAACATTTTCACACAGTTACGGCAAAAAATAATCCGCGCGCCATTTTCCTCAAATCTTTTCTTTGTAAGTATTTTTTTCACGATTTCTTATTCTGTTTCATCAATTATTCGCCTGTAGCGATTAATTCTGAAGAGGTTGCTGTTTGTGGACCTGTTTCACACCTCTCGCCTTCCACTTTTTATCTACCGGACTGAAGACTCATCGAGCGCTACTACACGCCGTGAACTAAGGACAGTGCGGTATTTATACGTAGTGAACGGTGTTAGGTTGCTAGCTACTGTGTTTAAATACGATTCCACTTCCACTTGCTCTAAACTACTTAAATTCTTAAATTTTACTTTAATTTATTATTATAATATTTAATAACCTACCTTAATTTCATGTGTCTCTTCAAGACCTAAATTCCTTAATTTTAATCTCGCCTTTCAATAATTGATTTTTCCTGCTATTAAGTTAAAGTTGCAATGATACTTAGGGCACTAAGCCATAAACTTTTTGTAATATAAAACAAACTTTAAACTAAATAAAACGAATCAAGAAAAGGATATTCAAGGTTTAGTAATATTTTTTTGAACTGATTGGAATTAAAGTTTGAAGCAGCCTAATTTCGCCCAATTTTTTTTTTCGAGATAGCCTAAACGGCGACCAGTCGCCAATCGCCAGGCGCCGCGGCACCCTTCATAGTCTAAATGGCGAAAAGTCGCCTGACTTGGCAGCACTGCTTGACATCGTCTGACGTGAACGTGACGTAGCAAATATGGATTTAGATAGGGCTGCCAGATCTACTATTTGTATAATCAATTTTATGAGTAAGATATTTGTAAATCGATCTTCATAGTGAAATCATAATTTTCTAAAAATAGTGTTCGCAACTGAGCAACGTCGAAATAGATTTTAATTAAAAATAAAAATGCGCTGCCACTATGCCCTCCGTGGTGTAATTAGTAAGCAAGCACGTTGGCGGCGTATAGGCGGTCGTGGGTTCAAGTACCGCCGGAAGGTTTATCTCTTTTGTTTTGTTTGGTATTATCCCAACATTATCTTGAACACTAAGTCAATGGTTATTTTAGATTTTCTCTTTCATAATAAAAGAATCGATAAATAATTACTAGATAATTTATCTGGCACCACCAGGGGACATAGGAATCGGTTATATTCAAGGAGCATGTTACCCCTTTGTAACGCCTAAAATAAAAATCATAACTTCTAGCAGATTTAAAATATTTCTTTAATTAATACTATGTTTTATCGGAACTGGCACAATAGGTTTGATTAAAAAAAAAAAAATGTCGCCATTACTAAAAGGAAACGCAACTGCCAATTGTTGCGAAAATTGATGTCAAAATGTTACTAAAGCGAAATAATCGCCGCTGAACTAATCGCCGGCCGAACGTTCGCCGATGAATAAATAGACTCGGCGAAACGTTCGTTGGTGAAAGATAATGCCGGACAAACATTCACAGGTGAAAGGTTTTTTGTGAAACATTCAGTGACAATGTTGTGTCGGCTACTTATTCAACGGAGAAACGATTGTCGGAGAACACTTTCAGACTCACTTCTAGCCGCGTGTGCTTCCTTCTGAACGTATAAAGGCCGCGTTCCGATTCGCGCTGACAGCACTTTGAGCACCCAAAACCGCGTACCGAATCACTGTCATTGGGATTACGGCAGCCATTGTGACGTCACGGATTGCGTCATGACCGCCGCCATCTTCCACTAACGGCGCCCATGCTCCAGAGCGAAATTCACGTAAGCGTAATGTCAAATTCGACTTTGACATATTGTTTATTTATTTTTAAAAGTTAAATGTTTAAATGTAAAATTAACGTGTCTTATATTAATTTGGTTGAACAAAATTAAAAACACGTTATTCAATTATGAAATGGAGATAAATTACTGAAATATTTTAAATCAATCAGTTTTGTAGGTTAGGGTTGCCAGATGTTCGATAGTAAAAGTATCGAGTAGGTTATGTATATATTACGATAGTTTTGACTCAGGCACATACATACATAAGATAATATCATAGGCAATCTGATAAAATATAAATATAAATATCAAACATTCTTTTTTGAATTTTTTTAATTTCATGTGCCTATTTACATCTCCATTTTTAAAAATTCGCGTACCTTTTCTTATTTTGGGTACAAGCCATGCGAAAAGTGCTGTTTTCACAGCTGTACGATACTTTTTTAATACGTATAATAATTTAGAATTTTGCCAGTTTTGGTACGGTAATCAACATCTGGCAAGACTGAGTTATAAGCAGTTTCAGCGCGCTCAAACGCCGTTCCGTTTTGATTTTGCTCATGAGCCGTATTATCGCGATTTCTGAATCGGTACGCGAGTAATCGCTGTCAGTACTTTGAGCCGTGAAATCTGATTCGGAATACAGCCAAAGTAACTAGAGTTTATCTAAATGCGTATCAGGCATATCAAACGTTATAATGTCCAAAGTATTTTTCACGTTTATCGAATTTCTGTGACTGTTATAGGGAAACTATAATTAAAATATGATCAGAAGGTCAATAAATACTGCATTCCATACACAAAACATCAAACTAAAAAAAACATGCAATTCTCAAATTTCTTTTGGAGTGGACGTATGGGAGTTTGATATTTATCTACTCATTCATACTTGAAAATTAAATGTTTTTAATACAATACTAAAATTTACCATGGAGCGTGCAACCGTTCCGAAATATCGAGGTAACAATATTAAATAACCCTCCTGGTAACAAACCCGAAAATTGTGACAATTTTAGTGTAGTGAACAATCACGAAAATGCTAAATAAATCTTACTACATATGTAAGTTTAAACTTTATAAATGCTTTATCTGTCAACTGGGAGGAAGGATAATTTTATTTATGATCAAAATATAATATAAATCATAATAACGTATAATTATAAGATAATTTATGAATAATCATCATCATTCTCTTATAATAATTTCTTTTAATGTCTATAGATACATTTGCTTCCGTGCTTCGTGAACAAATAACAGCTAGAACTGAACGCCAACAGCAAAGAATAAGGTAACTTATACAATTTATAATTTTACCTTCCAAACAATAATTTCATTTTATATCAGTTTTCACGATAGAAAATTGTAGTATGGGAAAACGCACTTTTGATTCCAGAATGATGAATTCTGATCCATTTGACACAGAAGCTCAGAGAATGATTGCGGAGGAAATCAGGCAAAAAAATATAGAAGCAAACATGGAAGCTGCCATGGAATACAATCCAGAAACCTTTGGTACCGTGGTCATGCTGTACATAAACTGTCATGTGAATGGGTTAGTTAAAGACGTGATTTTTAAAATTTAATTTCATGTCATCTAAAAATTTATAATTATTGGTAAAATTGTTACTAATAGAACATAATGCATATTGTTTTTTTCAGAGATAAGAATTAAAGAGTTTTTTTCCATTATAAGCAGACATCGGAATCAGCTGGTCATTCCAGGTCAGCATTGAAGTGATATGTTTGGAACCCTCTTTTTAAAATTGTAGTGTGAACAGTCGGGGGAGGGATAGCAAGGATTGGCTTTGTTCAGTATCTTTAACTAGGAATTTATTATTATAAATATTAAAATTTCTTGCAAAATATAGATAAATGATATATAAAAAGAGGGCCCCAATCATACTAATCACTACAATCCGAAAGTTCCATTATTTAACACCAGACTACCTGTACCAAAAACTATCGTGGCGAAGCGAAGGAAGGTTGCTACTCACATCCGAACTTGTGTTCCACCTCTTGTCATCCCGCAACATAAAACGGCCTTCTTTAGAGGTAGTTTCAGATATAACGCGACTAAGTGTTTTCTCTAGTTTTTTACTTCTTTCCAATCCTATCTGGGACAGAGGTATACTTGATATGTGTTACTGATTTTTTAATACACCTTGCTCGAAAATTGAACTTACGAAGGCAGTAAACTGTGCGGTAAATGCGTTTTACCGCACTAGTGCGATTAATTCCTACGGTCTTCAAAATTGTTATTCAGCCAAGATCATTTTGACAATAAAAAATATTTAAATCGATTCATACAAAGAGAAAAGTATTTTATATTTACAAATAGAAACAAAAATATTATCAGCCAGTAATATTTAAATTATAAAAATAAAATTATCTCGATTTAACTAAGAATCAATTCGTAGAGGTTGAATGTTCGCCAGAGCCTTTTCTCCGTAATTATGCTTATAATAAAGAAACATACTATCGTTTTGTGGTTGACGCCAAGTTTGTAAAATTTTCATTTAATTGTTTTACATTGAATGTTGTTTTATTGATAAATGTGAATAGTAAGGATACTCAAACTGCGCGCGATATAATGAAGGTTAGTTTTTACAACTTCTACATGATTAATTTTACCTGTATATTATCATAGTTTTTGTATTTAATTATTTATTATCAGTTTTCTCACAAGTGTATTGAAAAACGTCGTACAACATATAGATCTTAGGTTTTATAACAAACTCGTGACATTATAAAAGTCGTCTCGTTTGGAATTTACGATCCTTGTATCGTAATGCACTATAATGTAAAATTTGTGGCGAGAAATAAACATTATTACCTTGGAATTTTAAATTTTTAACACGGTGTTGTTAATTTATTGTCAAAATAGTGCTTCAAACCAAGTTTCATAGAAATCGGTCTATAAACCAAAAAGTTGGTCGCCATCTTGGATTTTTGCCATTTTTACCATGGCGTGGTTGTTTTCTTGACAAATAATGCCCCAAACCAAGTTTCACGGAAATCGATCGTTAAATCTCACCGACTGACCCCACCAACCTCATAACTAAAACTACCAACTTGACCTACCCTACAAACCCAACTGATTGACCCACTGACACTTGGCCCCTTCGGTGGGGACCTGGGGATGTATATGAGCTGTTGATGAACCCGACCGCTCAACTTTATGAACCTTCATGACTTACCGGCTGACGCCATCAATCGCCAGTCGCTAGTTCGTACGTAACAGAAATTTTAAATAGATTATAAAACAAATAAGAATTAAAATGTGTCTTAAAAATATACTAGCAATAGTAACTTAGTACTTAAATAATATATAAATCCCAATAAGAACGCCCTACTCGCTCAGCGGGGAGTTGTGACATCACACAACGATTTCTCCGCGCGGCTTTTTATTTTTTAAGGGCTACTTTCAAAGTTGAATAACTTCGTCATTTTTCAAGATATGCAAATAATTCTTTCACCATGATTAATATATCTAATACTTTAAACGAGCAATTCTTGTATATTATGTATAAATTTGTAATGAGAATCTCTGAAACGGCTGCAACGATTTCGATGAAATTTGGTGTCTAGGGGGCGATAAATCGACCTAGCGAGGTTCCATTCTTAGTGAAAAGGGTTTTCCCTGTGCTTTCAGGCATTAAAAAATTGCTACGCAATATCGTTAGAAGAGATAGGAAATTTCACCGTCGCCGATAACGTAACATTAGGTCGGTCGGGAGACCGCATGACTAAGAAAACTAAGGTCTCGAGGTCGAATCTTGAAGTTTTCTTTTATTATGTGTTTTTATATATTATTAACCGTTGTCGTCGTTACTTTTTATTTGTTCTTTTTATTATTTCATTTAGTTTTTAAATAAAAAATATGACAGAAATAAAAGTATTCTTCGAAATTTCTATGTTTTTTCTTAGAGCGAAAGTTCTCCCAACTCACATAGTGACGAAATGTTCTTTTAAAAAAGTATTTTGTAGATATTTAGATACAAAGAAACAGAAAATTCTATTTTATCCACGCAACCTCAATAAATGGAATTCTATATTACTACTAGCGCCGCCTTTACCACTGTATTTGTGAAATGGCCAAAATTGGAACTACTGTTAATAAGTTGGTAGGTTAGTTGGTATGGGAATAATTTATTTTTCTATAATAATCCTTTCTGAATCCTATCCAAAGTCCGATCCTAATTTATTATTTTATAATACATATTCGTTTCCCCGTTTTACTCGGGCCATCTGATACAAAACTTTCAGACCACGAAAAAAATTATTAGAAATTTAAATTTCTTTCATTTTTGTATTTAAATAACTAAATGAAAGAATAAAAAAGAAAATAACAAAAAAGAAACAAATGAAAAAGGAACAAAAAAAAAATGTATTGTCGAGATTCGAACTGCAAACTCGCGGTGTCCCGCCCGACTAAGCCAAAATTAGCTTTCTATTTCAATGATATCGCGTATCAATTCTTTTAAGCCTGAAAATATTCTTATCTTGCTCGTTTTAAGTATAAGGATATAAGATGACTGTGGCGATGATGTGCAAACCGCACCAAGCCAATAAAAAAAAACCATAAAAACGAAAAAGATAGCAGGATCTGTAGCTCATAAGTCAATGCTACTCGTATAAAGTGCTCTATGTCTAGCCGCGTGTGCTTTCTTCAGAACGTATGAGTAAGTAGAGTTTATCTAAATGCGTAGGTGTATTAAAAAAAACAAGCTAAGCTCGGTCAACCAGGTACTTTTTATAATGTTGCAATACATACTAAAAAAAAAATATTTTTTTTCATTGGAAACTTCCCCATTCGGACCTGGAATGACTGACAGAATCCGGTGTCTGTGTTTATAAGAGGATTTTGTCTATGGTTATATTATTTTAGTTACTTATATTTTTATATTGTTATGTTAGTTTTTAATGAACAAAAAAATCTTATCTGAGGGCTGCTATTTATGTATCCGGAACTGGCCACTTACTTACAGAACAATATTTAAAAAGTAATTACAAAAAATGGAACTCTATGGCTGTAGAATACAGTTTCATGTAGTCTGTCATTTGTTTATTCATTGTTAAAAATTGCTTGTCTTTATCACGATGGATTTAACTCGCGAAAACTTTACTCAAAACAGTGCATCGATCAACTCATTTCGACTTTTGGTAATGAAGGTCAAAACACAGAGAAACAAAAGACGATCGCAGGCGACGCGCGTCAGAAATCTTTGGGTCAAAAGATCGAATTGTCCGCCGTACAGCCCCGATTTGGTACCCAACAATTTCTATTTACTTCCTAGCGTGGAGAATAAATTACGTGGTCAACGTTTTTCGAGTCGCGAAGATTCCATTGATGCGTTCAAAATGCACGTTTTGGAGATACCTCCAATCAGCGTGGAAAAAGTGCTATGGAAATTGGTTTCAACGTATACAAAAGTGCATCGATTATCATGGCGAATTCTTTGCAACACAATAAAAACAAATGAAATGATAGACGTTTGTTTTTTTTTTTTGTTATTCCGGATTCATAAATAGCAGCCCTAGTAATAATAGCTCTGATGAAAAGCTAGTTCCTATTGTTTTTTTAATGAAAGCTTGCTTACAAAATAGTAACCTTGTAAACGAATTTCAGGTTTCCTGTGAAAGCATTCATTGATTCAGGAGCACAAACAACAATTATGTCTGCTGCTTGTGCTGAGAGATGCAATATTATGCGCTTGGTTGATACAAGGTAAGCATTAAAAATACCTTCAGTATTTTTCACAAGTTTAATCAGGGCTACAAATTGGAATCAAATCCATTTTTGATAACTAATATTTTTATGAGTAACTGTTTTCAATCAGACAAACCTATTATTTCAACAACGAGCAATATTATTTGTTCACAAATTTTATTTTCAAATAATTATATATTATTTTGTAAATAGTTTTTTTAATACAAGAATGGAGCGTTCAAAACCAACAAAAGCCAGCATAGGACACCAAGATGGGACCCATTTGTAACAGTTTGGAATAGGAATGGTAGCATCTACATACATATATATGATCACGCTCTCAGGGGTGAGCAGACCTTTAGTGGGCTCCCAAGGAACACACACTACCACGTTCTGCAGAATTTTTGGGTTAAGAATCGGCCTATATGCACCTAGGCCGATTCTTAACGTCTCTTCTTTCTAATTCTTCGTCTAGACGAAGCTACATACATCGATCTTCTGTCTGGCACTAAATCCAAATCTTTTAGTCGCCTTATACGGCTTAAATCTAAAACCTAGTATTTTTGCCTGCTCCTTGATAACCTTTATCTAATTTACCACGTCTCGAGCTGGCTGGTACTCGTTGAAGTAAAAAGTACAGAAAAAACATCACTTTTTTATCTTCCACATAATCATTCCAGGATTCGTTCAGGCAAACCTCTAGATCAAAGTAGCCAATCCTATGCTATTCAGAACCTCCACAAATGGGTCCTATTTTGGTATCTTATCACGTTTGGTGACTTTATTTTGGTGACGAATGTATCTTTTTTAGTACAAACTTTGTTATTTAAGGATTCTAAACCTATTTAATTAGTGATTGATTAAACCATACCCTTAGGCCCGATTTCCACCAAAGCGGAGAGGAGAGGAGATGTGTTTGAATAACCAATCAGATTTCGTTATTTCCACATCTCCTCTCCGCTTAGCTTCAATAACGAAATCTGATTGGTTATTCAAACACATCTCTCCTCTCCGCTTTGGTGGAAACCGGGCCTTAAAAAACTATACGAGTATGTAATCCAAAATTTTAATTCTCAAAATGCCATGTTAGAACTTCGATCACAAAAGGGACTACATAAAGCAAGTAGGTTCTAATCGTGTTCCACTAAAACTCGGCACAATTTGAAAACTCAGCACAGAGCGCGACAGTCATTTCCTAGTGTTTCACCAGCGTTTAATATTATAAAAATGCCGGGTTGTACCATTAAAACATGTAAAATTGATACTAGAAAAAATAATAAAGCTCTGGAATTTCATTTCATGACTGAGTACATTGAGCTATTATTACTACGTATAGAGAAGACACCGCCCCATCACAAGTGTTCCGTTCAACTGTGGCCGGCCGGCCACAGTTCACTCAGTTGCTTACTAGCTTTCGAACGCTTCAGTCTTGTTTAAAAGCAAAAAAACGTGAAAAGTCATCAAATATGCCCTCGCGTGTGTTATGATGTTGCACTAATAATTCTAGTAATACGGCGAAGTGCAAAGGAACAACTTTCCATCGGTGAAAAACTAGATAATCATTTTTAAACTTAATTCGAGCAAAATATTTAGCGGACGCCAAGTTGCGTCATTTGTCATAGATGAGACATTTGGGTGTGTAACAAGAGTAGATCGTATCTTTTACAGTGAAAAATTATAATCTTACACATTTAGTAATAATGTAATGTAAATCAAGAAAGATGAAAAACAATTATTTGTTTTTTTAGATTTATCGTTTTCATTGATTGATTGATTGTTTGTACAAGTACATATTATTTATTTATTACGAGATATTTTGTAACATTTTTCTACTTCAAGGTTTCCACGTCTGGGCCGTAAAGATAGGGAAAAATTTATAAAGTTCATCGAATATTGTTTATTTCGCAGAGTTAATTCAGAACTTATAACTAAAATAAATATTATAATTAAATTTATTTTTCAAACATCTTTAAATGTTCCCACCCAATTGAATAGGCAGAATACAAAGTGTCGCGTCTATGACGGTGACATCGCATCTATGACTTATTGCCGGCCCCCGCGCGCCCCGCACTGCCGCGCTTGTTGCACAGATTTTGTAGGCAGCGTCTTTTCTAATACGTAGTACATTATACTTCAATGACTGAGTATACCTTTAAATACAATATTTTTAAAGAAATTATTATCGCATACATTTCAACTGGTTGGGTAAAGTGGAGACGGCTACTTCAAAAAATATATATGTTTGATGATACCTAGGCATGTTGAACCAGTGGTTAGTGAACCTGACTTTTGTTCCTTAGGTCGCGGGTTCGAATCCCGTAGGATGAAAATGTTATGTTATATTACGTATTTATATCTTATCTGGATAGTACAAGCTCTGCTCAGTTTGGGGGTAGGTGTGAGTTATTAGATTTATAAAAAAAAAAAGTTATGATGATATTACCTATATATTTTGTTTATTAATTTAATTTCGATGATAGAAGATTTACCACTTTGATCTTTCCGACTAGTTCATTAATATACGAACTCGTAAATATTTCAGAATTATGAAAATAATTTATTAATTCGGTAGATCTTGTTTTATTTTTGGTTTCAATTCAAAGTAACTTTTTTGTACGTTTTGACATTTTATTTAGCATTTTATGCCCGCGCTCAAATTGTCTGTATAGTTGCAATCACTATTAACATATATTTTTAAAGGTTTAAAGGAGAGTTCAAAATTAGTATGGAACGCGGTTCAAAAATAATTGAAAAATTGAACAGGAAGATAGGGTACATTATTACTTCAGTCAGGAACAATAAAAATTAAATTAAGGGATCTCTATTTTTTTTAAAACTTGATTTGAATATTGATTGGTAAAAACTATATAAACTGTCTGGCAAAACTTCTACGCCTCTGGCAACCCTTTCAATACATTTTTTCGTTGCGTTGTTGCTAAAGATGCGTTACATGAAAGAGACAGCGCTTTACATCTTGAACAGTTTTCGTCTCTTTCTAACGTTTTACTATGACTTATATACTTTGAAAAACTGGAATTGACATTAGCGTGAATCCGAAAATTCGAAATCGAAACGAATGAAACGACTTCAACATTTCGCCGTATTTGTTTGTTTTTCGTTGCTCGTTTTTCCTTTTACCGTGTTATTTTCTACATTTGTTTGACCTTTGCTTTCCTACCGGACTACGAACTTTCTATTGCGATTGACCTTGGCGTTGTCTCCACCGGATACCGATATACGACTTTTTTTTTGTTAGGGGCACTAGTCAACTAACATTATTTTGATCGGATAAAATGAAACGAACAAGCCTTAATAAACATTATAGTCACTATTTTTCATGAACTACGGCTAAAAAATATTCTTTTAAATTGAATAAATGTTGGATATAGCAATCTTAGTTTGGAGTCTTAATTTAAAAAATGTTACTATTAAAATAATAGAGCGTGGAAATAAACTGAATATTCATTTCATATTAACTTTTTTGCCTCAAAGTATTTTGCAATTTTCAAGAAAACGGAGACTTGATAAAATTATCTGTTTTATTATTTAGGTAGCCTCTTGTATAAGCTTCTTAGGAAGGTACATTATATAACCGTTCATTTTTTGGCGGATTAAAAACCCGCTAATAAACATTTCCTTTCTATAGATAGGTTGCTATGCTGAAGACTTTGTAACCCCAAAACATGGTGTCAATACTATTTTCACACTCTATTATTAATGCCATTGATATTATAATTTTATTCACTAACTATACTAATAAAAAAAAAAGCCGCTATGTGTGATATCCATAGTATTGAGCCTTGGCATGCAAACATAACTTGTGTGAGTGAAGCGTACAGACAATTTGCGATACGAGGTTACTGTGCGCGGAAAAAGGATAGCGCTTTATTGCTCGCGACGTCTTGAAGCTAATGTCACGGCGACGCGCGACGCATTTTTGATAAAATTGAGGTATGAAGTACTGTATCTACCCTTCTGTGATCGAAGTGTTAGAAGCATTTAAATGTGTAGGAAAAACTAAGTAAATAAAAGAGTTTGAATTTGAAGATTTGAAAATAAAATATTAAAGCTGTGGTAGAAGTCTTATGATCTCCACTATAATGCGGTTGAAAATAAAAACATGTACTTGGAAAGACCAAGGCACAAGGCGGAGTGGACTGTATGTTATAGGTAAAAAAAGAATTCGTTATTTTATTTGAATTAATCAAAAATACACTTGCATCGGTTTCAAAATAATTTGGAAAGACAGAGGTCGAAGAACAAAAGGAAAATAGATGGGTCACGCGCACTTACCTTTGTCTTCTCTTGATTTTGAAGTCCAGTATAGTTGCAATTAATACACAACGCCGCAGTGTCACAATTTTATTGTTTTTGATATTAGAAAGTCACGATCGTTGGTTTATTTAAAATTTCACTTATTAGATAGGTAGGTACACCGTCTGAAGGGCGCGGAGCACAAGCGAAGAATGACGAAATCACAGTCATCGTCCATATGCGGCGATAGAACAGGACCGCCATATTAAAAGTGCACATGTTTGAGAGGGATGGAGGATTAGAAGGGTTTAAAAAACGTTACAAGTGTGTAACTACCTTACATTATTTTATTAACAAAAATATGAAATCTAACAAGCTGCAAGTATTGTTATTAAAGACCATTCTATCATTTTTAGAGCATACCTACTAATTGTTTTATATATTATAAATTACGTAAATATATAATATCTAGAAAAACATGAGCAGAGCACCCTTGGCACACACAGTAAAAATATGGGTTTAATAATAAAAAAAATATGTGACTTGAGAAATTCCTCCTTATGTTTAGTGTGTTTTAAACATCCAGATCATTATAAATCAATCATCAACAGCTCATATACGTCCCCACCTAGGGGCTCGAGCCTACCCTGAATTAGAGTCCAGATGAAATGTGTGTTTATATACTAAAATACTATTTGATTGGTTTAGGTGGGCAGGCATAGCAAAAGGTGTGGGTGTCCAGAGAATCATTGGCCGTATCCACATGGTACAGATGAGGATTGAAAAAGATTTCCTCACTACTTCCTTTTCTGTATTAGAAGAACAACCCATGGACATGTTACTTGGACTAGACATGTTAAAAAGACATCAGGTAATTCACTTAATTAGATGTTATCTATTAAAAAATACGCATATTCTATTCTAATGTTATGTAAAAATTATAATAATAATATTAATGCTTTTATCGTTTTAGTGCAACATTGACTTGAAGCGCAATGTCCTACGCATTGGAACAACAGGGACTGAAACCCCATTTTTGCCTGAGTCAGAACTTCCTGAATGTGCTAGATTGTCTAGCTACTCAGAAGATGATATTATAAATCAATCCATGAGAGACCACGAAGACCGGCAAGTAAAGGAAGCACTTGACAAATCCAAGCAAGGTGGGCATGGAAAAAAGAAGTAAAATTGTCTAATAATGGTGGATTACATATGCACATAAATTAGTTACGGTTTAAAATACTTTTAAGACATAAGATTTGGTTTAGTAGCTTGGTTGTGGCATCAGACCTTTGTTACTATGTACTAATGACTAACAACATCATTACACCAATAAAAGTGGTTCTAAATTGCTTTCTGAATTTGTGGAAATAACTAACTAATTAATGTCATGTAAAGTTCCTTAATAAAAATCTGTAAAAAGAGAAATTTGAAAAAGAACATGCAAAATAAAAATCGCTTAACTATCTGTTGTTATTTTGTGGTAGTAATAGAATGTTCGTTAATATAAAATAAATGTGTGTAACTATTTCCTAAATGATAGTGCTTGAATGTTTCTTATTCAAACTATTTTTATACGTACGTTGTGTGTACAGTTACTGGAATATTTGGTAGGATCTGAATAATAATTTAACCCGGGTTGTTCATGTGTACGTATTTTGAAAAATTTAAATAATAAAAAATGAGATCAAAAATCCTCTAACAAACTAACTCGGGAATTATAGTGATATCTTTACTGCTTACTTTAGTAAATGTAAGAGGTATTACTGTGCAGAAAATCCAGCTAACCAGCAAAGGTCTACTTCAAGCTCTGGTGTTCAGTCTCCGAGCTCACAAAGCGGCAGTCAAAGACTGGGTAAGTAAAACAATTACTTTTTGCAGTGCAAATTTATCGCACGCTTTTTTTAATATAATTTGATGTCTAATACGTCCAGCTAAAAAACTATAGTATTTTGTTCAGGTCTTGGAGATCCAAGCCAGACAATACTGCCGACAGATTCCTTCGGCGAGACCGAAGTGGAAGAAATTGTGGCGTTGGGATTTACTAGAGAACAGGTAACCAAAGCTCCCTTGATACTTGTAGATAACTAGCTCTAAGGATTAAAAAATATCGTTACGTTACCCGGTATCAAAAAAACATCTGTATTTCTGCGTATAATATCGCTTATTTCTATTAACTAATCTATAAACGTACATTCCTGTTTTGCTAATTACAAAATTTTTGATACTCCTTATTAAAATAAGCCTCGAGAACAAATCTAAGTACGTGTATCTACTTCGCACATCTACATTGAACAACTTCCAGATAAAATGGACAGGGGCATATACTAGTGGCTCCGTGAGCTGTAGACCTCGCGAGTAGTTTTTTTTTAATGGCTGATTTATGACTTTTTTACGTTCCAACCCTCCTTCGTATTTTTTTTTATTAAATTAAATTATATTATATTTTTATTTATATTATTTTTTATTGGTTGAGATATGTGACTGTAGATGAAAACAGCTTCAGCGGTGGACGTTGTAAGCTGGCAACCCCCATAACTCCGTAGTTTTTTTAAATTTCCATAAACTGACTCGACAAAAAATTCGATTAATTTATCGAACCTGTAATGTTTTGATTTAGGCGCTAGCAATCAAACAGCTGTGATGTACTACGAACAATTGGCTGTATTTTATTATAATAACCAAGAAGGTAATTTAATACCAAAGTACCTACATTAAACATTAATTATAACATCTCTCTCCTTAACGAAAGCTATTGTTTAATAACATATAAAAATAAAATTACAAACTACTGTCTATTTCCTTCACCAAAAATAATAAAAGTAATAACAAAATAAATATTAAAACCACCACAACCTTATAACAAAATTAACTTAGAAGTTGTGGGTCATTTTTTTATGATAGTTTTTTACTAACAACTTATTCAAATTTTAAAACATTGTATATAAATGGCAAATGATCTGAACGTTAAACGGGGCTGTGCCAATAGTAATAAAAAATTGCATTTATGGAGGTAGCGTGGATAAAATAGAATTTCCTTGTTTTTATCTAAATAACTAAAAATTACTTTTTTAAAAGAAAAATTCGTCGCTGTGCCTTGAAGGCTTTGAAGGGCCATCTGTTGGAGAACTTTCGGTCTAAGAAAAAAACATATAGAAAATTTCGAAGAAATTTTGAGATCTATTATATTTTTTATTAAAGCTAAATGAAAAAATAAAAAATAAGTAACAACGACAATAGTTAGTAATAAATAAAAAACATTAAAAAAAACTTTAGGATTCGAACTCAAGACCATAGTCTTCATATAGTCACGCGGTCTCCCGACTGAGCTAATGTTACGATCGAAGAGGGTGAAATTACCTATCTGTTCTAATGATATTGAAATTCTGAAAACACGGGGAAAGCTCATTTCACTAAGAATGAAACCTAGCTAGATCGATTTATCGCCCCCGAGACCCCCCGATATTCAAGAACATGCAAGAATTGCTCGTAGTATTAGGTAGATGTGAATAGTACAGCCAACTAAAACTGCGCGCGATATAATAAAGGTAAGTTTTTAAAAAAATTTCATGAACAACAATTTTACCTGTCGTATCGTAACTTTTGTAGGGGTAGGGAGGGGTAGGGATTTCATTTAATTATTTTTTATCAGTTTTCTCACAAGTGTATTGAAAAAACGTCGTACAACACACGGATCTTAGGTTTAGTACCTGGGCGACCGAGAATTTCTCGTGGAACAACCGGTTTTTAAACTCGTAACGTTACCCTTCATTTTATTCATAATAAGTAAAAATTGTTATTAAAGTAAAAATAATTCTTCTTTCTTTTTATATTGTATGGTTTTGCTCTTGACCCCGATCCAGCCCGAGAGCAGGGATGGGATCTACGATGTAGCGAGCTTACCCAGAAGGAGCCTATTCACTCTGGCTTTAAAGAGAGTCGGATTATATGTGCTCGGAAATACAGACGCCGGCAGGAGATTCCACTCCTTTGCAATTCTAGCTCAGCTAGCTATTTTTACACGTTTTTCGGTGCTACGACCCTGGACATCACGTATGAATAAAGATATTGTCAAGACATATCCAACGAGCCCAAACACGACGAGGTTATGTTGTGTATTTAGGTGTTCCTATGGCCACCTTCCGGCTCCATCATGAGACACTGGACATCACGTATGACTAAAGATCTTGTCAAGACAAACCTAACGAGCCCCCAAATACGACGAGGTTATGATGGGAAAACCCTTTTTACTAACAATGATATAGGTTTATCGTCCCCGATATTCCGAGATTCTTATTATATAGATATATACAATAATTGCTCGTTTAAAGTATAAGATACAGGTTTCAGTTAGTTTGTTATATATGGTATAGAATAATCATAAAAAAAAAAACATATCGGATCGGATCTGTTGGTAATTTTCCTCTATCTTTTATTTCCTGTCATAGTCGTACTATACTAATATAAGTTAATTAATTACAGGCTATAGTTGAACTGCGCCGATTCAATGGCGACAAGACACAAGCAACAGTTGCGCTTTTCGCCAAGTCACTCAAATTCTAATGCCCTCAACACTAGCAGTTGTCAGTAAGGTAAGACTTGTTGAGTATCTTCAGAACGCTGTACAACGTGTGCAACCTACTTCTGTTGAAATATGTTTTAGAAAACAACTTTATTAAATAGATAACTATTATGGACATTAAGCTTAACATATTTTTATACTACGAACTACTCGTGATTCTTATTTTGGAAATTATATGTTTATTAAGCAAATATTTCAATAGTAGCATAATATGATGTAGCTTTTAGTAGATGTTCTTAATTAATTTGGATGACGACGCATTTCTATAACGAAATAATGCACTAATAATTATAATATTTATTATTTGATAAAAATAATACGAAGTATATATTATAAACGCTATATTTAGTATTATAAACTCTGTAATTACAGCTTTTTAAGCAGTCATTGATGGAATTATGTTTTAAAAAAACTTAATCGTCGGCAGTAATTGTACCTAACATGTTTTATTTTCTATTATGTCAAAATAACTAAGCGATATATATATTTCTAGTAGATAGAATTATATTATGTAAGGAATCTTTTATTATAAAGTTTTCTGTTTAGTATAATATTATCTTCATGTCTTATTATTATTATAATGTATATTAGAAAACTTTTTTCTCCCGTAAACGGGGTAAAACTTCAACGGGCTTATTACTCGTATTACGTGATGTATTTTAATACGCTCGGCGATATAATATGTAGATTATTTACTTGGGTCGGGTATATTATAATGTAAAGAATAAAGTAATAATCTTGTTCGATGTGAGTACCTTGCTCTTTTTGTACAAATTATATCATTATATTACAAAAATAAGAGCGTAACGTAACGTGTATTTTTATTACAACACCATCTTATAAATACATTGAAATGAGTACATAATAATATGTTGCTCCCTTAAATACCTTTCATATAGTTGTTGTTGCTTGTATTTTACGACTGAGTAACAAAATATTTCCCTTACTAGAGGTAATCCTAAGGACCCTAAGAAGGATTTAAGCTGCCAAAATTTGAGGTGTTAGTTTTTTTGGAGGCTTGAGTCTCAGACTGATCTTTGCTGAAGCCTCCCGTAGTCAGTAGGGTTTGTGAGTTCGGTCGGTCCTTCCTTACAACCCTCACGATACGATGAAGATTTCATCAGACCATAATCTGTACAAATGTTTATATTTTTTCGTGCTTAAGGACCCTCTTATATGCAGAACTGCTGTCGCTTGTGGAATGGCTCTGTCAATTACCAGCTGGTTACTCTGGACTGAGTTGACTGCAGAGGCACATTGGCGACGATGCGCTCGTTGGGAGCAAGCTTCATCCGTACAACGATTCGTCTGTGTCTGTCAGTCAAGACCATTTTTTCTCAGGAACGCGTGGAGGTATCAAGTTCAAAGTACATAATAGCAAATACTAAGGTCTATGTACTCATGGTACTGTAAAAAATTCGAGCTTCTAAGATGACCTAAAAAACCACGGCCATTTGCGGTTTTCATAAAAAAATAAGCAAAGTAAATCAAGTACAAGTGCATACATACACCAAAAAAAGTTTGTGATAAATGCTAACTTCAAGCGCAGTGGCGGCCCGAACTTCTGCTTTTATTTTAGTAGCGTTGATTGTTGGGTCACGGGCTGCCAGCAATCTAATATAGCGCTTTTGGGCAGCAGTCAAATCAGTTGGGTGACCACTGCGGGGTCGGTCAGCTAAATTATCCATCCCGTGGTACCTCTGCAAAACGTGTTCGTGGCACAGGATTGGGATATAGCAACTCTGCGTGCTATTTCTCTCGTGGTGTATCCTTCTTCCCTCAAAGTTACTATTTTTGCTCGTAAAACTTCTGATAATCCTCTTGGCTATTTTTCAATCACAACTTTCCGTGAAAAAGTATTTAAATCCTTAAAAATTTACTAAATCAGATTTCTGAATGAGCGTAAGCTGGGACTGAAAGCCTTTTTGAACTGTTTTATTGTTTTTTATTCTAACTTGTTTTTTTTTTAAATAATATAAAATGAAAAAGAAATCATAATATAATCTACCATAACAAAAAGATTTCGATTTTTCAAAGTGATCGCAAACTTTTTTTGATGTGTGTACTTACATTTTTGCATGCAACTTTTACACCATGGCACCCGGTCTTCTGCGCGCGCATTCTGCGACAGCAAATTTGTGTTCGTTCAAAAAACGTTGGAGTAGGCCGGCGGCGGCGGCTACAAGACAAGACAATGTTTAGATGTACTCAGTAGGTAGTTACATAAACATCAACACTATGGTTCGGATAAAATCTGCCAAAAAAAAACTTCCCTATAGTTTTTACTGTTGTGGCTTATACTTAATAATGAAAAAATGTATTTCTTTATAAACTAGTTTCTTAGTATATATTATATAAGTAAACAGTTTTGTGTATTTTATATGTTTTCAATTTAATAAAGATTTTATTATAATGATTTGTTTTTAATATCACCCTTTCTGTGATCGAAGGTTTTAATGTCATTAGTTACATACAAGCTACGACTTTATTCTTAGGTAAAATGAAAGGTAGGTAAGATAAAATGATAATCAATTTCGACTTCAATCATTTATTATTCCTAGAATATGTTACCTACATAGTATAAAGTATAAATTATGTAGGAAAATGACAGTAATATGATATCGTACAGCTCAGAGAGGCCATACTTACTGCAAATGTGGCTACTTCATTATAACAAACTATTATAATATGGTGATTCATTTGAGTAGGCAGACACTCAGAAGGGAGCTTTTGACCTACTGGTAGGACATCAGTAGGACCACAATTCCGGAGGGCTTTTTGATGACGCATTGTTCTATAATTATTTGTTGTGAGCACTATTCTAAGAGATTAATATTTATGTACAATACAGACATCCTCCAGTTCGAAGACGCTACAGTCATGGGTCCGCAGACCATCAATCTACGTATAAAGACAATATGGACATAGACAGTATTATTTTTGTACTTGTCTATAGGTATATTTTTTCACATTATGTGAGTGAGCCTAAAGATCCACTCAGATCCACCGTTGGAGCTGGAGCAGATTTTGCAAAAGTAGTAACAAAATGTACCCAAAATGAGGTTTTTACTTTTAAGATATTCAATAAAGGAGGTATTTGCAGACAAGATTATTTCAAGGAGTTATTCCGACGCATCGATGTCGGAAGGCAGGTTAGCAAGTTTGGAAGCCATGGCAGTTAAAATATCAGTTAAGCGGGCGAATCTCTGATTAGGAGTTGTTAATGCCCCACGCTCGCCCCACAGAAAGTTTATATGGAACTCTGTTCGGAATAGTTCAAGCAGAGTTGGATCTAAAGTAGGACCAAGTGATGACATCTCCTGTATGACAGTTCTGGCGTTTCGTTTGAACATTTCTACTTGTTCAGGAAAATGACGGGCTGCTTCAAGATGGGCTGCTGTGGCATTGAAGTCGAAGTCGAGACTGTTGAACAGACTTGCCGGAAAAGCATCATCTGGCTGCAGCAAACTACCACCTTCACCATCTATACAAAAATATTTTTCAACGTTATTTTAAATAAATACCTACCTACTGCCCCAGACGTTTTGAACTACGTCATGTTCAAGGCGAAAAAGTGGATTGATAAAAGTTTATTGAAAATCTATCCATCTGAAAAGTTCCAGACACTAGCTCGTGTGCATGGAACCGGTATCAGTTTCTCAAAAAGGATAAATAATAAAATCATTATTATGATTGATTTTCAGTTCATCGTATGGGGTTTGATTAATTCATTTCATTCCGTCATAACCAATGGAACTACGAATTATTCCAGAAATCCCCACTGACATAACCCCACCCGTGGGGATACTCATTTTTTTTCCAGTTATCCCCACTAGTT
Source organism: Carpatolechia fugitivella (assembly GCA_951230895.1). Taxonomy (NCBI): domain Eukaryota; kingdom Metazoa; phylum Arthropoda; class Insecta; order Lepidoptera; family Gelechiidae; genus Carpatolechia; species Carpatolechia fugitivella. The sequence goes on along the minus strand of OX579645.1, from coordinate 17,860,934 downwards.
AACAAAAATATTGCTAGTGGGGAATATTGGAAAAAAATCCCCACCAGATGTATCAAAATCAAACAAAAATTTTATTTTGTGAATTTATTTGGCGTGCCCTTGGGGAGGCCTACGTCCAGCAGTGGACTGCAATAGGTTGATTGATTGATTGTATGGGGGTTGACGTACTTACTTCGTATGATGGTACTTGCACACAAATGTGACGAACAAAATGTGGACTGTCGTGGGTGTAAACTTCTTACAACCCGCCCATTTGGACTCACCGGATGTCCTGTATACATGGAACTTATCACTGTATCAGATAGCTTTACAGAAACCTCTTATCAGTCCGTCCGTATCTAGTCAAAGTCAAAGTCAAAATAATTTATTTCCATAGGATGTTATTACATCACTTAGATCCGTCATTACATTTTTTTTGGGTGAGTTCACTAACCCAATGGCGGAATCTGTGGAGAAGAGCTCACCGAAGAAACTCCACAGTCGTCGCATCTTTTGCGTTTCCTTTTTTAAATAAAATATTGTCAATTACAAAATTAATGCTTATTACATATCGAAAAAGCCTGCTACTCAAACAATCTATTCCCATGGACACCTATCTTCTAAGTAATCAGATATCCTATAGTAACCTTTTTTATACAATTTCTGTTTTATAATTATCTCTCGGCAAAGCTATCACTTTTTCGTCCTAAACATGACGTAGATCAAAACGTCTGGGCTCCCCTAAGTATCACTAGTTCCGCCATGGAACTACTGGGAATAATGGATCTAAAATACGTATCACACTTATAAAAATATTTCTTACCGAACAAGTGAAAGCATAACACCGGTGGCAAAACGTAGGGTGTCGTAGTGTTAGGCGGCAAAGGATTGGTTCCCTCATTCATACTTTTGAAACAAGGTCTCAACTTGGCCTCAAACATGAAAGCGTTATCGGTGTAAACTCGTCTTAATATGTTCCAAGCATTATCGAGACACTCCACCTATTAACCAGAAATATTTTAGTTATACTTACAAAATGTAATCTTGGTAACAAAATAATGTAATAAAAATATCCTACCTGTGGCATACAAAGGCCGAACATAATAGCTGAGAATCCGTAAAGGTTTCCTAAAGCCGTTTTTGTTTCCACGGCTAAAAGTATCCAGTCGTTGATAGCATCAGCCCGTTGCCTGTCCGTTTGACACGTCAGTATCGTCACTGCTACTAGAAGCCTGAATGTTTCGACTCTGTGAATAAATTATTTAAATTTCAGTTTCCTCTGTTCCCATTTCAGCTTAGCCAAAATTGCTTTTATATATAATCTATAATATATGTCTATCTGTCTGTCTGTTTGTTCTCCTCTACAGGTCGCGTTTCTCAACCGATTCTCGTGAAATTTAGTGAGCAGGTTTGTTAAATATATAAGATATATTTTTCCGTCGAGTCAGTTTTTGGAAATTGTAAAAAAATTACGTATTTGTGGGGGTTGCCAGCTTACAAAGTCTAACGCTGTGCTGTTTTTCTCCTTCCGGAACAACTGGACAGATTCGCAGGTCACATATATTTCTCAACAGATAAAAAGTGATAAATAATCTCAAGAGTCGAAGAGAAAAAATAGAAATAAATAAACTCGCGAGGTCCACAGCTCGCAGAGCCACTAGTTTTAACCGTATTGAGTACCTAGTTACTTCTACATTCTATACTAGCGGTCCGCCCGCGGCTACGCTCGAGTTGTGTAAGATTTTCCCGTGACAATAAGATTTTTCCCGTAAAAAGTATCCTATGTGTTAATCCAGGTTACAAACTATCTCCATTCCAAATTTCATCCAAATCAATTGATTACTTTAATCGTGAAGGCGGAACAAACATCTAAACATCGAAATATATTTTCAAATTTATAATATAAGTGTGATGAAATCAGTGTTAAACTTTTAAATGCTCAGTATATCCTCGTGATAACCAGATCTTGCTACCTATTTATCAGGTCATGTTAACATTTTTACGCGATTGAATAGCACCATGTAATTTGAAGAGGCGGACCATATTATTGTAGTTTATCTCTACAGAATTTAACTACATACCTATACATGAGAAGACACCTACCGTTCAATGACATCCAAACGCAGTGCTCGTCCTTGTGGCAAAAAACATAATTCTAAACCAGATGCGGTATTTTCAAGATTTTCAATCTGTGTAGCATCGTCCAAAAGAAAATGCAGATCCACCTTAGTCATATGATTAGCAAGAATGCGTGGACCCGATGTACGTAACATGAGTTTTATGTTATGTAGTGTCTCAGACTCCAAAGGCTTTGTCAGTCCTGCCAGTATAATTTGTGACTGAAATTTTTCAAGATTTACTCTTGATTCTACGCAGTAGTCTAAATTTTCAGACTGTAACAGTCTAGCTTCCGATAGCTCATAATCAAACTGTTGTTTAATCGTAGCAGTTACCAAATTAAAGTCTGAATCGATTCTCGATTTATTAGGATCACTATGAGCAGAGCTTTGTGTAGAATCTCCGGAACCATTGCCAGAATCGGATCCTGATACATGATAAAGTCTTTGTAGTTCCAAACGTCTATCATCAGCTTTTGGTCCATCGTATCTTGCAGGTTTTGCTGGCGGACTGGTCGGTAAGTTTGCGTCCCAAGTGTTACAATTAGCATTTGACTCGCTTGAAAAGTTTTTGTTGTGTTTATTTGCCTGACTTTGTATAACTCCATCAGCGCTAGCACTTTTAGCATGATTATTGTGTTGATTCATATCAATTGGAGTTAGCGAATGCGATCTCTGTTTTTTAAAGGGTACACGCATTTGTAGTCCTGGCTTAGCTGCAAAATGTGTGTATAAGCTGTAAGGGTTGCCATAACTAGCACTGTCGCCGACTGGAGATACCACAGAATCAGTGTCACCGGTCGGAATGTAATTTGTTAAAGGAATCACGCGATTGGCGGGATATTGGATCCTTGCACCGGATGCCGCTGATATCGGTTTTCCTGAACCAACGTATGAAGTTATAAGATCTGCAACGGTGTCGTATGCCTCGTCTTCAAACTGGTATTGATATCTCTCATAAACCGTGTCAGGGTGAACGACGATCTGAAATTAAATTAAACATATAAAGTAAGTAATCATACTTAGAATCTGAAAAATGTCCCGCCGGACCAGCTGTAGGTACCATTGGCCAGTACCCCTACATACTTTTGAATGAAATACATAAGTATATTTATTATAGTTCACAATTTTACATACGTTTGTACGCCAATTGTTTTTGGCAGAATTTGGAGGTTCTTTGCTCTTACTTGTAACACCTTTTTGTAAACCCATTTTCACAAATCGCTATATTTGTATTTGAAGTAGGGTAAGGTAAGAGTTTCGGATAAGGGTACTTACTCTTTGTATTACAAAATGTAAATGCTGTCCATTCGATCGGCAGCTGAGTACGTAGTTATCAGGTTGTGACGAAGAGTCGCGGACTAGGAACTCCCGGTCTTGTTGCAGCAAGTTATCTGCCGCAGTGCGGCTTAGAGCTCCGTGGTACCATCCATGAGAAATAATTTGATCGGAGGGCAAAGAAAATTCCCACTCTAACAGTCCTGATGTAGACATAGCACTTGTATCCTGTAAAGTTTATAGCAGGATATTATAAATTATTATGACGGAAATGTAAACAATAGTTGGTTGAAGCTTTGTGAAGTTTAGTAGAAAGGAATTCTTACCATTATCGATAGATGTTGCACTACATAGAAAATAAAGTACCTAAGTACTTGATTAAGTAAACTTATTAAGTTCCAAAAACGAGAAATACAAATAAATGGTCAACAGGGATAAAAATAAGACGTACACACTATTGTGATGTCGTTTGGCGCGGCGGGTAATGTTTGGGGATGGGTGCGGGGTGCGCTTTGGTGGATCAATACAGTCGACCTTTCTACACCCCGTTCTCGGGTTCATTTTGGCAGCAGGGACACGGGGCGAACGTCGCTCTGGAACTTCGCGCATGCGTAGCTACTAGAGACCAATGAGTTAAAATTAATGTAATTTCGATGTATATTTTGTCTTCATTTACCATCGACTTGTATTGTATTTGTAGATGTAAATTTTATGAACGCTGTATAAATAAATAAATAATAAATATGTAGGGACATCGTCACACACGGCCATCTGATCCCAAACTAAGCAGAGCTTGTACTATGGGTACCAGACAGTTGATATACATTACATAAATAGATGAATTCATACTTATACGAGGGCTGCTATTTATGTATCCGGAATAACAAAAAATAACAAACATCTATAACCAAATATACTTTTATTGCTTTGCAAAATATTCCCCGTGATGATCGATGCATTTTTTCCTTATTTTTTCATATGTTGAAACCAACTTTCGTAGCATTTTTTCCATTCTGTATCGGATATCTCCAAAACGTGCATTTTGAAAGCATCAACGACTTCTTCCCGGGTCGAAAGTCGGTGTCCATGTAATTTGTTCTTCACGCTTGGGAATAAATAAAAGTCGTTGGGTGCCAAGTCGGGACTGTACGGCGGATGACCCGTCAATTCGATCATTTGACTATTTAAATACTCCGTTGTTGCGGCCGAGGTGTGACAGCTGGCGTTATCGTGGTGAAGGATTATTCTTCGTTGTCGATTGTTCTTGCGTATTTCTCCAAAGACTTCTGGCAAGCAAATGGTGGTGTACCATTCAGAATTAACCGTTTTACGATTCTCTAGTGGTACTGTAGCCACATGTCCACTAATACCAAAAAAGCAGGCAACCATTTGCTTCAAAGTGCTTTTTGCACGAACAACTTTAGTTGGGTTTGGCTCATTTTGGAACACCCAAACCGTTGACTGCTGTTTAGTTTCGGGATCATACGCATATATCCAAGATTCGTCTCCTGTGTAGATATTATGAACAGCTTTTGATGTACCACATTTGTATTTTTCTATCATTTTTTTGCACCAATCAACACGAGCCTGTTTTTGTTCAACTGTTAAGTTGTGCGGGATCCAACGAGACCAAATTTTTTTTACAGCCAAATGTTCGTGTAATATTTTATAAATACTCGTCATACTAATGCCCAGAAATGCCTCTATCTCGCGATATGTAACATGACGGTCTTGCATTATTAGTTCGCGCACAGCATCAATATTTTGTGGTACAACAGCCTATTTAGGGCGACCTTCTTTTCGATGGGGCTTCCTCCCCAAAAGTCGACAAAAGTTGATCCATGCACTGTTTTTGAGTTAATCCACGCCGAAAGTCGTAATAAATCATAGCACGAAAATTTTCACGAGTCAAATCCATGGTAATGATAGACAATGAATTTTAAAAATGGCGCCACAATGTAAAAACAATTGACAGATGAATGAAACAAACTTTATTTTACAGCCAAAGAGTTCTATTTTTAAATGTTATAATTTCTTTTTAAATATTGTTTATGTAAGTGGCCAGTTCCGGATACATAAATAGCAGCCCTTGTATAGGTAGATAAACTAGTGGCTCCGTGATGGCTGGTTTACACGTATTAAGTTGTCAAGTAGCAACTAAATTTTAAGCGACTTAATTTTGAGTAAGTGTTTACACGTCATTTTAGTAGTAAAGCTCTTTAGTTAGCCCAAGATGGACGATCAACAGTGAATTCAAATCTATAATAAATATAATAAATAAAATAATAAAGTATAATAGAATATTTATTTTTATATTATTAATATTATATTTTTATTTTATTTTTATATTACATTATTATTATTTTTAATGATTAATATTTAATATTAATAATATATTAATCATTAATATTTTTATATATACCTATATAATAATATATATTAAAATATTTCCAAAAAATAAACATTAAACACTCGCACTTAACTTCGCACTTCGTATACAAAATTGTGCCTGTCCAAACGTGTCAAGTGACTGGCCACGCCCACCAACTTACTCGAAAAATAAAAAAAGTTGTAATCTACTTACTTGTTTACTTGCACGCTAAATTTTAACTTGAAACTTACTACTAAATTCGCTGTTTACACGCATTAAGTCGCTTAAAATTTAGTTTTACTTAACTATTTGACGACTTAATACGTGTAAACCGGCCTTGAGCTGTAGACTTTTTTTTTTTGACGGACCTAATCACTATTTATACCATAGTGGGCGCGGACTGGCGGGGGAGCAGAAGGCTCGTACCCCTTAATGAGCTGTAGACCTCGCGAGTACTTGTTTTTTTAAATGGCCGAAAAAAAATCGATAGCGCGTTTTAGAAAATCCGTTCCACTCTACAGCGCCATCTGTTGATATTTAAACTAAAAGATGCTTTGTTATTGTTACAATATTTCATTTAGGAATTTAATTTTATATGTAATTTTGTATATTATTTTTTATTATTATTATTGGTTGAGAAAAACCAATAGATGAAAACAGCCCATAGTGGCGCGAATGACTTAGACGCGTGAAATTATTTTGAGTCATAACTACTTAATAATGATCCCAGTTAGTCATTATATCATGTTAATAAGCATCACCGAATCGGTAGCCCAGGTGGTAGTGTATCTGCCTCCGACGCACAGGGTCGCGGGCTCGAATCCCGCCCAGGGCAAAAATTCGTGGGATGAGTACTTGTGTTTGCCTTGTGTCTGGTTGTTGTTTATCTATATAAGTATGTATTTATCTATTTATGTAATGTATATCAGCTGTCCGGTACCCATAGTACAAGCTCTGCTTAGTTGGAATCAGATGGCCGTGTGTGAAGATGTCCCCACATATTTATTATCAATTTCAAGATGAGTAAGTAAGATGTAATGTTAGATTATTACCCAATTACCTAATAAAGGAAGTTTACGGAAATTATCTCATAAATAATTTATTTGTAATGGTTTTATTTATTAAAAGAAAAATAATTTATATCTAGCTTAATTTAATTAACGAACTTAATTAAACCAACCAACGACTAATACTAGATCTTGTATAATTAGTTCTAGACGTAAACTAACCATATTTATAATTATATATTATTATTGTCAGTCATCATCTAAATCTGAATATACAGAGCTATCCAGATTTGTATAGTCGTTGTCAAGCAGGTTTGAAAATTGAGATGAAAAGGGTGCAGATACTGGCACTTCATATTCAATAAAAAAAAAGTTATTTCAGAAGAAATATTTCTAATGTTTTTAAGAAGAGTTTCTCTAAAAGAATTTATTAGTGAATTAAAAGCATGGTTAATAGGTTCCTATTTGTATCGGCTTTTAACGTTTTTTGAGTATAAGATAACTAAAAACGTCTACAGTCTCAATTTCTGGCTGATGTCACCAGCATCTTCAGGAGATTCCGATAACTCTTTCATCATATCTGCAGCTATTCGACTACCACTTGCCCGAACAGCCATGTGTGCAAATGTAAGTTCAGCAGTAGATAATAAAATGCAGCTGCAGCAGATCTTGAACTTTTCTTCGCTTAGAAGAGACGGAACTTTCTTCAAATATCTTCTGTGGGCTTCCAGGTGTAGTTGCAAGCTTATAGTGGCTTTCTATACCACGCCCAAAATCATCTTGCCAAGCCACGTGCCATAGTTGTTCAAAAATCTATATAAAAAAGTATTATTAAATTAAATGCGTAGGTAACTCAAACAAATACACTATAAATGTATGTATGCGTATGACAAACTTCATTTATACTCACTTCAAAATGTAGTTACGTACCTCTCCCGGCGAGCACCGAACGACAGGCGAATTTTGGATTTCTACGCTCAAATCTTATGAAGCAGCTTTGGAGAACCTGATTTCGTAATAAGATGCTCTAGGATAGCCTCAATGCGGGTTACTTTCGACGCAAAACCCCAAACTTCAAAAAATTCTGAGCGCTTTGGAATATACTTTGTGCTAAAAAATTAAAAATAAATATTACTTGCAAATTCGTGCGAAGCCAACGAACTTTACTATTGAAAAGCTTACAGTTATACCTTTCAAATAAGGTATGAATTGTAGCCTGATAATGGGATACTCATGTTTACATTGTCTAATCAAAGTTTTGTACTCAAAAAATTCAGCTACTAAAATTAAAAATTCTATTTCTTATACACTGACTTCGGCGGGTCTTTAGTCATTGTAATATAGGGGTAGGTGATTAAGGAATACATTTTTGTATTCCCTTATGAGTCCTTAAGGAGTACTAATAAGTCAATTAAGGATTCTTTGAAGTCAGTAATTGGGTACTTTACGCGTCTAAAACAGTCATTCGCGCCACTGTGCAGCCTTAGCGGTAGACCTTGTAAGCTGGCAACCCCCATAACTCCGTAATTTCTTTAAATTTCCAAAAACTGTCTCGACAAAAAAATTTGATTAATTTATTGAACCTGCTCACAAAATTTCACGAGAATCGGTTGAGAAACGCGACCTGTAGAGTGGAACAAACAGACATACAAAAGCTATTTTGGCCAAGCAGCAGAGTCGCTTCGCTCGCTCGGTCAATAATAACCAGACACAAGGCGAACACAAGTGCTTATCACGAATGTTTGCCCTGGGCGGGATTCGAACCCATGACCCTGTGCGTCGAAGGCAGATACACTACCACCTGGCGCTACGGAGTCGTGTATAATTTACTATATTCCACCGAGGACTTGTCCGGAATTTCGGGGGTTTGAACGTTGTATCACAGAAGGGCCCACTCCCGCCTTCTTCAAAAATAATTACGCCATCTTGTCAGATTCACTTTCTCACTCACTCTTTGGGCAAACGCTATGGAGCACTGTTCGCACACTGCTTGGGAACTGTGTGGCAACGCCTATAAACTATACGTCAATGTGTGCGTGCGTGAAATTTTGCGTTTGGCGTTTTGTGGTTGTACTTACTGTACTTTGGGTCGGGCCACTTATCGACGGTTTGCCTATACAAAACGCGCTCAAAGTATGGAAATCCTTTCGCATCGACGACGCCGCGTACGCGCCCCGACGACGACGGCGAAACGCGGTCGACCCTCCGCAGGTACAGACGGACAGCGATTCACGGCGGACTACGGCGATAAGTTGCACCACAGTGTACAAAGTACAGTAGATCAACAAATGCTAAGTAAAAATGAGTTTTATGATTTAATAATTTTTGACTCCAATGATTTCATATTTTAAGCTACTATACCCGATGTTTTTCGCAATATTCGTAAAGTAAAAGATTTTTGTATTTATTGTGGGTATTCTTCTGGAACGTAGATACTTTTGTTACCTTGAACATAAATAAAAAGAGTCGAGTTTGGTACAGATAATGAAAATTATGATGCACATCAAAGAATTTATCACCCATCAGTCTGTGTATAATTCGGTATTCTTCTTCTTCTTTCGAGTCGATGACGAGATTTTATATTTTATTTGCCCAGTATGCCGCCGCCACCCTGATTGCTCCATCTGAGGCCTCCATGAGCTCCTAGTCAAAAGTGAATAGTATTTAAACCAAAAACTATAAAAGTAAACAATAAGACATTGTTTAGTGATTGGGCGACAGTGGGCATTCATAGGAGCAGACGGAGGTTATATGAACTTTATGAAGAGAGATTGTATAACACAAGTCCTGCCTTTGTGGATTATTTTCGCAAGTATTCAAAAATGTTCAAACGCATTTGTATTATAGCTAAATCAAATTTTATCAAGAACAGGATCAAATTAAGTAACAATGTAATGAAAACGACTTGGCATATTATAAGTAGGGAAACTGGAAAGGCCAAGGCTACAAATAATAACTCCAGGCTTAACGTAAACCACCAAATTTTAAGTACAGACTTGGAAGTAGCTAAAGCTTTTGTAAACTTTTTTACGGACATTCCAGTTTCGACAGCCAAATCCTTAAACTCATCTCCCACTGCTGCTGAATGTATACTTAAGTAAAACGTTAACGAATGTAAAACTGATTTTAAAATTAGACACGTAAATAGTGAAGATATTGTAAAAACGTTTAAATCTTTAGAAATGAAAAAGACAGCTGACGTCCATGGCCTATCCGTGAAAATTATAAGTTCTTTTATAGATTGTATTGCACCTCAGTTATGTTGTATATTTAACCAATGTATAGATAGTGGAGTTTTTCCTGATTTGATGAAACTAAGTAAAGTCATACCTTTGTTTAAAGCCGGTAGCACATCAGACCCTACTAATTTTAGACCTATATCGATACTACCGACTCTTAGTAAAATATTTGAAAGCCTAATACTAAATCAGTTACAGGGCCATTTTTATCTTAATAATTTGATGCATATCGACCAGTTTGGTTTCACAAAGGATCGTTCGACAACCGATGCTGGTTTTGTACTTATAAACAATGTTTTTGATGCCTGATGATCTGATGATTTGATGGGAAGATACAATGGATGCTATTGGTGTCTTCTGCGATCTATCGAAGGCTTTTGATTGTGTCCATCATGACACTCTTGTCAGGAAGCTACGCCACTACGGTGTAAAAGATCAGGCACTTCACCTTATAGAGTCATATCTAACGAATAGAGTTCAGATGGTCGATGTTAATGGAAAGAGATCACCTGGATCTTTAATAAGTATGGGCGTCCCGCAGTGTTCAATTCTTGGTCCTTTCTTGTTTTTAGTAAATATTAATGATTTGCCTTATCTTGTTAAAGAAAAACATGGATTAGTATTTGTTTGCTGATTATACTTCTTTGATATTCAAAGTTAAAAAACAACAGTCAAACTATGACGACGTAAACAATGCTATCTCTCGAGGACCATCGCCAATGCTGGGCGCTACGTGCGCAACGATTTCATCAAGAGAGACCTGGGAATCAAGAGTGTGGGGGAGCGACACAACGTTTGCGAGTTGTAAAAACCCTACAGCGTCATCTGTTGTCGAGCGGAATTACTAATGTCGTTGTGTTACATCCTCCCCCTCAGTTTTCGGTAGACGTCTCGACGAGAAAACTGGTATTTGAACTTCTTGAGTTAATTAGTTACGTTTTTTGGTCTTCCACGTCCCCGACGAGTTGTGACCGTAGGTTGAACTTCAGGTCGTGGCTTCCTCGGTCGTCCTCTTTTACGAAGGGGTTGAACTGGAGTCGGTACATTGTCATCTCTTTGTTGAAATGGGGATATTGCAGACACATGGTAAGTTCCTATTATATTCTCTGGTTCGCTAATGTTTGCCAATGTATATGAAGCAGGTCCATGTGTATCTTTTATAATATAAGGGCCGTCTCTGCGTGGGCTAAACTTCGCGCTATAACCCCGGGAGGCATTGCTCTACTTAGGTATGTGTCTGAACTAAAACGAGATCCCCTGGTTTATAAACGGGACTCGCACGCCTGTGTTTATCTACATATTCTTTGCGTTTTTCCTCTTTCATCTCTTGCACTTCTCGTGCCTTCTGTAAATCTTCAACTAAATGTTTTAGTTTAGGCGTTATTTCTGAGATAAAATTTTCATTCAGTGTGATCTCTCTGAAATCATATTCGTTGTCTTTCGGCATTCGAAGTTCCCTTCCGAACGTTAGGTATGCCGGACTGAATTGGGTAGCTGAACATTTTGCTGTATTCATAGCGAAACGAATACTTGGCAGTTTTTCTGGCCAGTTTCCATGGCACTCTCCAACAAGAATTGAAAGTTGCACCTTAAGGTCTCTATTCCGCCTCTCGACCGGGTTGGACTCAGGATGGTATACTGGCGTGAGAGAATGCTAAATTCCAAAGCAGAAACAGACTTGCTGCATAACAGCGCTCACAAATTGCGCACCGTTATCACTGGTCATCCTTCTAGGGACTCCATAACGGAGAAAAATCTCATTGATCAATGTAACTGCGCAGGTTTCAGCAGTAGCACTAGTGAGGGCAAACAATTCCACCCATCTGGACGCAAAATCACGGGACGACCCCATACCTCCACAAAATTGCTCCTCTCCATTCCGGGCCGCCTGAACACGCTCCCGCGCGACCTCATGATTCCACCAACACCACCTCCCGGGGACGGAGTCCAGCGCTCAACAACGACATGCCACCTAGTGCCCCCAGAGTGCGGACGCGCATCCTGCCCGCACGCGTACTGGGAGAGCCACCATAATGACGTAAAGTTACCCGAGCTGCGCCCAATACCTCAGCTGCTCACCGCCGACGATCCCCGAACGGGTCGAGCGCACCAGCCGATCTGATTAGCAGCCGCTCATCAGACAAAGCATGATGCCTGGCCTTAGTGCCACCACCCCTGATCCGTCATAATGACGGACACGAAGCCCGGGCCATGAGGTAGACCTCCAAGTATTTGGGATGTTGCTAAAAATGACGAATGCTAGAATATTCCACGAATCTAGAAAATCATGGTAGGTAGCAAACAAATAATGCGGCATGGGGATCTAGTTCCACGAATACTTCCTCATGGAAACATAATACCACCATAAAATGCTTGAATAATTGACGTACAGTTATGCTATTTTTTGACATATGCTATTGCTATTTTGGATGCTATTTTCGACTACCTTCCATTCAAGATTTTTGTTATTCTTTTTATATAAGATATGGTTTATAGATATGTTCATAATATTTTCTGAACAAAATTTCAAAATGCAAGATATTATGCAGTTATTTTTTTATTCTACCAAATAATTAAATGATAGTCAGTGCGACATGCAATTATCATGCGATTTTCTAGTTTTTTTTAAATAACTTTTTTTATAGTTATTCAAGCTTAAATTGGGTTAGATACCTTTTTTGTTATAGATTAAGAATATCGAAAAAATATCGTTTGTTCATATTTTTTAAAACAGTGAAGAGGAATGTGACGAGATATAAATTTTGGGTCTCGTGAATATTCATCCAGGACCTCTGCGGCCTGCGCGTTGCTTAGGTATTGGCCATGTCGCATCTGAAACATACCTAAGGCCTGTATTAATAAATCGAGCTCAGAACCGAGCTTGAGTGCGTATCAGACGATATCGCTCTTATCGGATAATATCGAACTTTAGTAAATGCTAATTAATAAAGCTGATTCAAAAGATTATCAGCTGATAACGCTCTTGGGGGCAGCAACTCAAACCTAAGATCGAACTCAGCCTTCACTGCGTTCCAAAACGGCTAAAACGATTACTTTAGAACAGTCTATTTCGCTCGCACTCATAGGACAGACAAAGAAGACAATAGTACTATCACTCCCGAGAGATGGTCGCACATTTTGTAACGTACGTACTCTTGGAAAATTAAATGTCAGTTTCAAGTTGCCGCGTATATTTTCATATAGCATTTTTATCCATAATTATCTAGATTTTTGTCTGCAAAATCAGTTTAGTATACAAAATTGAAAATTTATTGGGATCTTGTGAGAATCTGTATCGTTTTTCAAACTTTTTTTGCACAATTTCGAAAGGATTTTTAGCATCCCGGACGTATTCTTTAGGCAAACGGTATTGGTTCTGCCAAAATATGTCGTCGTAGTGGCACGTAGTGGTCCAGTTCGTCATAATAGTAGATTTCGTTTAAGGCGGGGTTATGTGGAAATAGCGCCCATAGTCGCTACTTTGACGATCAAATACTAGCACTTCTACTGATTCTATAAATGTAAAAAATATATGCTAACAGAATATATCCATTATTAAATTTTAAATCGAGTAGAATTTTTAAATACATTATAGTAATTTAGAAATAAGAAGCACAAGTTTTAAAAAAAGCAGCAAAATTTTTTTTTGACGTCCTAGATCTCGTAACTTAAAGCGATAACTATAGTTTTTTTTTCGTTAATATAACGTGCCAATTACTGACTTAGATTTTTAATCGATTACATTTTTCATAAACTCTGCAATTTTCTGTTAATAAGCAAAAGAATTAAAGAAAAACGAGTTTATCGCACGATTCCTGCCCAGTGTCGGACGTAACCACCGTGAAGCATCGCACGCTAATATGAACGTTATTTCAGTAACGCGTCGGTTGAACTTTCAACTAAACCGCGTTGAGTTGCTAATTTTTGCAATAACCTGGCCTTAAAATACTCGTACCTTCGAGCTCCATCTTCGTTTTTCACAACTGACATAACAATCCGTCCAGACCACAATCAACAAATACGTCTACTCAAGTGAGCTCTCAAGTGCTACATAAGTGCTGATTAACGTTTATTAATCAAGCACTACCTAAGTAAAACCTGAAATGTGATCACGCACTTAAGTGACGTTTATTAATTAATAGTCCTGCATATCAAGTGCGCTCTTAATCACGATCTCATACTTAATAGCGATTTATTAATACAGGCTTAAGTAATCAATACTCCTGATTTATTATTCTTCGCAAGAGTACTCCACTACGCCATTATTGTACCTATTACCCAGTAGGTTCGGCCACGGAATAGTGGTTTCGGCTCAGCATTTATCTGTCAGTCAGTCGAGTTCTCTTTTGATATACACATAGGCCACGCCAGCGCCACTTCCTTTTACTAAACTGAAATAAGTACGTATTCAGAAGTAAACTCAAAACAATTTTGTCGTAATTAGATTCAACAATGAAGCATTCGAACGTGAGGCGCGTCTGGAAACAACTCATTGTTGAACGTAAGTTTCTTTAAACACACTGTAATGACCCCAATCATTAGTACACAAGAAGCGATCATGAGTGTTTGTAAAAATAATCGCATTTGCTTTATTTTTATGTTAATTCTGTTAACAGTTAGTTGCTATGAGAAAAGTAAGGAATTTTAAAGTTATTTTTAATGAACTTACTGCTTAATACCAAACTTGATATTATTTATGTACATAATTCTCACCTTTTCTGCATGTTTGCAGCATTGCGCAAGATCGTACGGAGTCAGTCAAAAATGGTCCAAAGACCGTTCAGTGACACTATGATTGGAAGTAACAAAAATTGGAGAAACGTCTCGGCTGAAACAAGTGACGCTCTCATGTTCTCTGGACATTCTCAAATGAAGAAGAAGATTCATAAATTGCAACGGCCGAAAATATCAACAATTCTATCTCAAGTAGATAAAAGTGGCCACGGAAAAGCACCTTATTACAATAATAATAAAAATGTAATGGTCAGAAGCGGAAATATGTTGAACAATGAACTGAGATTAACCAGAGACGTAATCAGAAATTTAAGCTTCACTTTGCACAAAGGTATGGGGGACGTTGATATATTTGCCGAGGACGACAAAAGAAATACGTTATCGAACAAAACTTATTCAGAAGAAATTGCCATCGACAATTATTACGAAATCCCAATACAAAAAAAAATTAAAACGGTCCCACCTAAGGAAGTACAAAATATCACACCTGAGAATATTATAATACCAAATAATATATCAAAAGATAATAGTAGCATTTCGTTACTGAAAGGCATTTTTATATCCAATTCTGAAATGAATACAAAATCTTTAACCTCTTCGAATTCACAAGGACAGGACATAAGTGCAGATCTCGACAGCGACAGGATTGACTTTTTGATACAGAGTAAGCCAGTTGACGCAATACCTTCCGTGTTTACTTACAACACATCCTCTAAGGTTTACTCGTGTACGTCGTTGCACGAATCGAAGGCAGATATTTATACCCATGAAAAATTCGTATCCCTTGATATAGAGGTAGGTAGCCAAATAAATAGCTATGCTTGGATTGTTATTTTATTAAAGTGTGTCAATAATGTGTTTCATAATTTTGACTTCAGCCTAATTGGGCATCGAGAAAACATTACTGGAATGGTATATTTGATAGTCGTTACGAAAGCCTTATGAGAAACCCTAAATGGCCTCCGCTAAAAGTAAGTGGTACCTATTTATAAATTTAATGTTTTATAACTCCGCTCCAACTGTATATACCGTGCTAGATAGCAGAACGAAATCCATGAATATAATTTCTTTTTTTTTCATAACTGACATAACCCCTTTGGTCCATTTTCGTAATAACCGCAATTTCTATCAAAGCAAGAGGCAATATACGAGTAGTAGGTGCGACTAGGGTAGGCGGACTTGAATTTTGTTATGACCCAACCCACCGACATAAATGTGGTCAAACCCCGGAATTACCAAGTTAGGACTTGGCCGAGCATCTTATTTGAAGCTACTAAATTGTGCCAGTTTTCCCTGCAAAGTAGATTTTTCAATGATTATCTCACGTTTTTATTGTTTTTCAATTATCCTAAATACATTTTTTTTTCTTTAAAGTCGTCCGACTAGGAAAAGTGCCAGGCTGATCACAGGCCGACCAAGACAAATGTAAACGTGTCGCGCCACGCAAAGTGTAGGGTTCCGTAGTTGTCCAATACTACTTATGTACCTGTTTAAGGCAGTTAACAGTCATCAAAATATTTTTCTATGATATTTGTTTGTAATACCAAAATTCTTACTTGTACAAGTACATTTTATAAGTTGGTCTATTATTCGATTATCTGTAAAGCCTACTTTATGTTGATAGTTTTCCTTTTAAATTCATCATATATGTTACAGTCAAAACTCATAACCGGTCAAAACCACTTTTGACTGCAAAAATCAGGCAAAAGTCGTTTTGACTGGGCGGGTGCGAGCGTAGCCAGCACGGGAGTTCGGGGCACCCCGACATTAGGTTAGAAGGGGATGCCATCCTCCGCCATACCCTTAAGCTGTCTTGTGCAGGCATGCAATATTTGGGTAACATTTTTGGTGCCTGATTTTCGCAGACAAAAGTGGTTTTGACCGGTTATGAGTTTTGACTGTAACACACACTACTACCGTGTTTTTTTTCACATTTCCATATACAACGGTTTCGCTGGTACGGGGGGGAAACTTGACTCTAACAAAGCTATTTCTGAAACGTACACGTCACTAGCATCGAAAAATAGTTTTAGCAAACCTCCATTTTTTTTAAAAAACCTATCCAACGATACCTCACACTATAAGGTAATCGTGAATAAAATAAATAACCCCCACTTCACGTGTACCAGAGGAACTTATAACAGCATTACAATTTGTAGTGATAAATTACAGCCTTCTAGTACTAAGTCTCTGAGCTAAGCCGCGGACGGACGGACAGACAGACGAACATAGCGAAACTTTTTTTTACTTCGGAACCCAAATTAGCAGTACACGAAGTGACTCATTTTTGGACAAAACATTGCCCCATACAAAACAGCGGCCAGCAATGTGCGCTCAAACGGCGGCGGCCTAGACCAGCAATAGTACATTGTTATACTAACGTAACTTATTTAGCGCCGAGACGCTCGGGCCCTAATAGTTCGAGGCACAGGCCAGCTTTTGAGCCATTATTTTTCATTGCCATCATTGAAAAATGGTAAATATTTTGCCCAAATCTATTTTATTTTAAAGAAATAGTTGAAAGTCAATTTAATAAAGTCATTTAATAAATATATTATATTCTTTAATTAATACATAATGTTGTGATTGAGTGGCTGTATAGGTATAGAAAGATGGCACACAGTTCAATAGAAATGTGAAATTAGAACTAGTATTTTTTATTATTTGACAGCTGTCAGTTGATTCTCCCTCGGGCTGAAAAGTGTTACCTTCAACCCGCTCCTCAGGCAACTTCAGTTCAAACCTACTTTCCGAGTATGAGTAGGCAATGAAAAGTAACTTTTGTTCAGAAACAATGTTTTTGAGTCTTTTTACAGCATACTCTTATGTTCTAAATTTAAATTTCATATGAATCGTACACGAGTCTTAGTAATTTGAGTTGGCTGTATGCTCTGTAAGACACTGGCACAAGACAAAAAAAAAGTGCGCAATATGGCGGTTTGTAATATTCGTCACTTTTATTTTTATCGTACTATGTATTGTTAACCAAGGGTTGAAACTGACAAATTCCACCCTGAGGTATCTCGGCGCACGAGCGTAGTGAGGGCGCTTATAGTGCGAGGGAATTGATCAGTTTCCCACGTGGTGAACTCTGCCTTTCATCTCGATTATGAGGAAAGAAAACAAGTCAATTTGTAAAAATAACACATGGGCTACATACATACCACATTGACATCACACGTGTAACACATCAATGCATCTATTTCATAGTCAAACGGCGAAATTTTCAGTTAGTTTTAATGACATCACTGTATATTAACTTTTGAAAAGTCACGCACAAGTCCTAAGTTAACCCAATTTTCACTATTTCATCGTTAAAAATGACATAAATTAATAAAATATGTATAAATCAAAACATTGCTTAAAACCAAAGATAACATTTTTTTCAGCAGAATTTTTCTCCCGCCTTTTTTATAGGACGCGTTCGTTTTCAGCGAGGCATAATTTTTGACAAAAATAAAAAAAGATTGGTTTATTTTAGTATTTTTAATCCTTTTATTCTTATTTCTTGGTAAATACATGTATTTTGTATTCATCTTGTATAGGAAAGTATATTCAAGCTAATGTTTTTATGTTTTATTGAAATTAAATAATTGTAGGCTGTATACGTCTATTCCTTAAGAATCGTGTACAACTTACTATGAAAATAATAAAAAGAAAGTTTCGAATTTTAAAGTTACTTACATCCTTTCTTTAGGGTCATTATTGGACTACTTTCAGAGCATGAGAGATGAAAAGATTAGAACTTATAAGTTTAGTACGATACAAGTAGACATCTAAATCCAAGGTACCACAATATTTTTAGTATTTTATAATTTCCTCGCATATTTCAGAGAAAAGCACTATACATGCCTCGGCCGCAATAACTCTTGCTGGACTCGTTCACAATAAAAGTCTTCACCTGCGGCTCGGACTTTAAGAGTGCCTTCGTCCAGCATAAATAACTATTTTGCGGCCGCGGCAGTAATGTACTATTATCGTGTGGGTTGTTAGATCAACAACTGACCTAACAAGCCCTGGTGTCAGTGTTATAGAGCGCCCATAGGCCACTACTGGGATACAAATTCAGAATTGTGACTGTGAGAAGCAAATGATATAACAAGTTGCTAAGAGACCTTTTCCGGGGTTTTGCACATCGCTGAATCTAAAAATACCTATTAGCACTTCGACATATTAAGAATAAGAAAACATTTATTTACGGCACATAAAACAAAACACACATAGTTACAAACAAAAAATAAAAATAAAAATGAACATAAATCAGATGCCACCACAACAGTGGCGATCTGAGCTGTCAAGGAGTGTTCACACCAGCCAGCGCGTGAACAAGCCAACTGATGCGAACACTCCCAGAACACAGTAAATAAAAAAAACTTATATAAAAAAAATGAAAAATAAACGTACAATATCGTGCGTTCTATTTTGCGCACCGCAAAAGGGCTACAGCTCAGCATTTTGCTGCATTGCTACCCACCAAGTAGGCACCACAACACAGCGCTGTTTTTCAGCTATTACTCCTTGTGCCTGAAATCCAAGATGGCCGCCAAAAAAAAATGCATACCATGTGGGGTATCAAATGAAAGTGCGTCTTGAGTAGATTACAAATATATATAACGTTGCCATATAAGCACTAACTGGTCAAGCATTTTTTTAAAAATATTGAAAAAATCATGTTTAGGAATTGATTTTGCATTGCCGTAAATTAAAACCGACTAAATTAATTTCTGTGAAACCTTTTAATAATCACTTGGGATATCCTCTAAATTAATACGTTCACTGTTTTTAAAAAAATGCTTGACCAGTGAGTGCTGATATGACAACGTGTAATATATTTGTAATCTATTCAAGACGCACTTTCATTTGATACCCCACATGGTATGCATTTCATTTGCGGCCATTTTGGATTTCAGGCACAAGGAGTAATATGTCGAAGTGCTAATAGGGATTTTTAGATTCAGCGATTTGCAAAACCCCGGAAAAGGTCTCTGAACAACTTGTTACATCTCTTGCTTCTCGCCTTGAAAAATAGAAGTAATTCTGAATTCGTATCTCAGTCTAAATTATGGATAACGTATTTCTTGAGTAAAAATGAAGCCACTTAAAGATAAGATAAAAGATAAAAATATTTATTTGCGAGAATACATGTTGGTAGATAAACGAGGTCTTAAAAAATATTTTATAAGTATCAATGTACTCTACCGAACGCAGTCGGTGTGCAAATATTTATTGAAAAATTAATTTCAAAATGAAGTAATAAGTTACTTATATATAGTTAACTTACATCATAGTATTACATTTATTATTAGTAATATAATTAATGCACATATATAGATCCTTCTTTAAATTCGAGGTACTGCTTAGTACTGTAAAAACAGTTTTTTAATAGCCACTCAGTAATTTTGGTTTTAAACGTATTATAACATGTAAATTCTTTTAAATACGAGGGTAAATGATTGTAAATTTTTATGGCCATATAGACAACATTTTTACTGAAGATTGCTGTCTGGCATTGTGGTATGTAGCATGCGTTCTTGTGTCGCAGTTCTCTTCTCACGATTTGTGAGTTCTTTTTATAAAGTTCAGGGTGCTGCCTGACAAAAAGGCAAATGTCACGAATATACTGGCAAGGTTGTGTCCATTTTACACTGTGCCGGGTTGTGTACGGTTACGCTACGGTTATGTTATGCTATGTTGGAGATACGTAGAAAGACCAATGTCATCGACATAGCTTTCAGGATAAGTAAGTTGAAGTGGCAATGGGCAGGCCATGTAGCTCGACGAACTGATAACCGATGGGTAAGAAAGGTTCTGGAATGGCGACCACGGGCCGTAAGACGTAGTGTTGGACGAGCTCCCACTAGGGTGAACAGATGACTTGGTGAAAGTTGCTGGGCGCCGCCGGAGAATGCAAGTGCGCAGGACCGTTCACGATGGAAACCTATAGGGGAGGCCTATGTTCAGCAGTGGACGTCTTCCGGCTGAGATGATGATGATGATGCTACGCCCGACCAAGAACTTCTTAAGTTACTAAGTGAGGACTATTCTTGCAAAGTGAAGTAACTTAATTTTATTATAACGTAAGGTTTCCCCGGTCTATAACATGCTTTGGTCTAGTTTTGCCGGTTTATAATATGATGCTGTTAAAAGAGCCTCCTGTGTAGACATCTACGTAGAAATGCATATATACTTCAGTATTCAAAATATTAATTCAATTTATGGTTTAGGTAATCTTGGTGCCTCGAACGCAAGTAGATAGTATCTGGAAAAAAACCTTTGAAAGGGGCCACAATGACTCTGTGCACAAAATCATATCAAACGTCGTTAAAAAACTTCAATACTACAGCAACCTGACTTTCTCTTGGAATGAAATTTCACATTTAACTCAATGGTGGAAAACAGCAATGCCAAAAAGTCGATCGGTAAGCTAGTATTTGTACCTATTAATAACAATCGGTTTGTTGTATTTAACCGGGACATAAAATCATACATAAACATAAACAGGCGCTTAAATACTAATTGATTAGATGAATAGGTTTATTGATTACTCCAATACAAATAGGTATACCAAATATTGAAATCATGTTATATCATCCTAAGGAGGTTCATAATGTAAAGCTGTTTTAAAATGTTTACTGTTTGTGTGTCTCGTTACAGTCTTTGCGTCGATTAGTAAAACAAGGGCGATTAGAAATTGCTGTTGCAGGTTGGGTAGAGACTGATGAAGCAACGTCACATATTTTTGGACTCGTGCATCAACTGATTGAAGGTCTGTTTTTTTTTGTTCCAAAGTTCTTAATCATATTTTATTGCCCCTGCCTTTCGTCCGGGAGACGCGGGTTCGATCCCCACCACGTTCGGTCAGTGACAGAGACACCTGAGACAGATGCGCCTAGATGTGCGTACATGCGTACTAGGCTGTCTAAGCTGTCTTAGGTGATTTTTTAACCGATAGTACCATGTGTTTTCGAATTCATATGTACATTTTTTCGACGCTCTACGGTATAGGAAAACATCGTGATAAAACCTGCATACTCCTGCGAAGAAATTCAAATGTTGTGTGTCAAGAGGCCCAGTAGACACATATAGCATAATTTGTGGTCGACTAAAGCCTAATCGCTCTAATTCAGGGTTGGCTCGAGGCCCCTCGGTGGGGATTTAAAAAAATTATCTTAGTGGGAAGGTTTCTGCTGAACTAAGTACGAAACATTTTTTCTTTTGTTTTATGAGCTTGTGTATTATTACGATTTGTTAGCGGTTCGTGCGTCGTCATTTTCTTATAGCAAAGTTGGTAGCGTTTCGTGCATTTTCAAAATTGCAATGAAAAATGCCATCATCGTATGGGAGCGGTTCGGGCGTCTAAATATTTTTATATATTTCAGAATTAGCGTTTCGTGCGCCTTTGAATAAGCAATGAACTTGGAGCCATAGAGTTAGATACTTTTAAATAGCTGTTCATTGTAAAGTCTATTCCACGAAATTTCTTTCTCACGAGGTTTCTTATTTTACGTATATTTTATAATTGTGGAATATCAAGATATTCTAATAAGAGAAAGAAAGAGTTGAAAGTAACTTCTGAGGTTTCAAAATTTACATATTTTATAATTTTCGATAATTTTAGTAAGAACTAGTTGATTACCGATGACATTCTATTATTGTGACAATTATTTGGCATAAATACTTACATAGTTTCAATTAGGGGATCCAATTCCACACTAAAATATGAATCCCGCAAGTATGCGGATCTGCGGGATGACCAAGTATTCATTGTTTTTTCTTTCAAATTTTATTTTATTACACATACCCTGCGGCAGAAAATGCGCGCTCTGCCTCGACACTAGTTGGTGGAATTGACTTTAAGTAGTTATATACAGCTTCCAAATATTTTCCCCTATTGCCACCGCATTCGAAAACCGCATTTCACGTTACTCTGACTTATAGCGAGATACATGCCCGTAAATATTTAAAAAAATCGGATATTGTTACTGTCCCGCGGATTCCACAAGTGTAGTCCCGCATAATCAATCCCACAAAAAACATGCGGGATCCCGCATATGCGCAGTTTATCCTGTAAACTTTGTTAAATTATTGTGATGTTTGCCTTATAAATATAACATTTGATTTACAGCTGTCTGATCGTTTATTTAATCTGTAACAACGACGCACGAAATGCTAATACTGAAATAAATAAAAATATTTAAGCACCCGACCCGCTCCCATTGAAACGCTACCAACTTGATTGTTTACAAAAAAATTACGACGCACGAACTGCTAGAGTACCTTCACCACTTTTTAAGCTCCCTCTTCAAAACTGACGAACTTTTGATAAAATATTAGTCTCTTTTCTATTTCCACCTTTAGGAAGAAACGCTTCCTACAAGGATATTTCGAAATATTAATTTTCAACACACTTGCTCATAAAGTGGATCTTCTTTCACCGGTTTTTGATACAAAAAGCGGTTCATAAAACACGCGTGATCTATATAACTCACGGTTTGCTATTTTTTTAATCGGCAAAGGTTTGTCATAGAAACAGTACCTATGTAAATATGTTTTAATAAATATACTCTATTACTTAAAATAAACGTTTATTTTCATAACATTATTTAGTTTTGTCTACAAATTAACAATGATTTGTGTTATTTAATAAAATAATTATAAAGTAAAAAATATTTTTTAACAACACGTTTTAACGCACTAAAAAGTATTAAATAATTTTTACTGAGATTTTTATTGGTATAGTACTCTTGTAGGACTTAAAACGAAAAACGTGGGGTGCATGAAGTACATTTTGAAGCATAAATACGTCCATAACCGTATTTCTCAAAAAACTATAGATTAGAATTAAGCCCCTTTATAAAAAAAACATAGACATCTTCTAGGCGAGCGTGGTCCATCTTTCACCTTATAATCAATTTCCATCAGCTAGAATAATGGTCATTTATGGTGCGTTAAAACGTGTTATGCTAAAAAATTTTTTTCAATACACCTTGCTCGAAAATTGAACTTACGAAGGCAGTAAACTGTGCGGTAAATGCGTTTTACCGCACTAGTGCGATTTTATTACAATTTTTTTTTAATTTCTACGGTCTTTTAAATGTATCATTCAGCCAGGATAATTTTGACAATAAAAAATATTTAAATCGATTCATACAAAGAGAAAAGTATTATCAGCCAGTAATATTTTAATTATAAAAATAAAATTATCTCGATTTAACAAATAATATTCGTAGAGGCTGAATGTCCGCCAGAGCCTTTTCTCCGTAATTATGCTTATAAAAAAGAAACAGTACTATCGTTTTGTAGTTGGCGCCAAGTTTGTACAAATTTTATTTAATTGTTTTACATTGAATGTTGTTTTATGAGTGTTTTAGTGTTGATATTTAATGATAAATGTGAACAGTAAGGATACTCAAACTGGGCACGATATAATAAAGGTTAGTTTTTACAACTTCTACATGATCCATTTTATCTGTAGTATCATAGCTTTTGTAGGGTACTATGTATGTACCTTTCAATTTAATTATTTACTATCAGTTTTCTCACAAGTGTATTGAAAAACGTCGTACAACACACGGATCAACACACGGAGCCTGCGGCTCGGGCTTACAAAAGTCACCTCGTTTGTAATATCCCACCTACGATCCTTGTATCGTAATGTACTATTACTTTATAATTATTTTGTGCTTTTTAGTCCAGCGTATTCTAATTTTGCAAGATACCCTGAACATCACGTAGGACTAAATTGCTAAGACTAAAAAGCCCAAGCATCACGAGATTATGTTGTTACGTTGCGATTACCTTCCGGCTCCATCAGAGACCTTGGACATCACGTATGGCTCAAGATCTTGTTAAGACAAATCCAACGAGCCCAAACACGACGAGGTTATGTTTTGTATTTGAGGAGTTCCTATGGCCACCTTTCGGCTCCATCATGAGACTCTGGACATCACGGTTGATATGACTAAAGTGATCTTGTCAAGACAAATCCAACGAGCCTAAATATGACGAGGCTATGTTGCAACGTTGATGAGTTCCTATGGCCACCTTCTGGTTCCATTATGAGATCCTGGACATCACATATGACTAAAGATCTAGTCAAGACAAATCTAACGAGTCTAAACACGACGACACTATGTTGTGTATTTTAGGAGTTTCTATGGCCACCTTCCGGCTCCATCATGAGACCCTAACGTGTGACTAAAGATCTAGTCAAAACAAATCCAACGGGCCCAAACACTACTAGATTATGTTGAGTATCTGAGGAATTCCTGTGGCCACCTTCCAGCTCCATCATGACACCCTGGACATTACTCATGACTAGAGATCTTGTCAAGACTAATTCAACGAGACCAAACACGACGAGGTTGTGTTGTGTATTTTTGGAGTTCATATGGCCACCTTCTGGCTCCATCATGAAGCCCTGGACATCACGTGTGACTAAAGATCTAGTCAAAACAAATACAATGGGCCCAAACACGACCAGGTTATGTTGAGTATTAAAGGAATTCCTGTGGCCACCTTCTGGCTCCAACATGAGACCCTGGACATCACGTATGACTAAAGACTTGTCAATTAATACTTTTTAGTGCGTTAAAACGTGTTGTTAAAAAATATTTTTTACTTTATAATTATTTTATTAAATAACACAAATCATTGTTAATTTAAACCAGCTCCATGATATCATAATATTGCATTGTCATGAAAAACGTCGTACGATATACGTGCGTATATTGGTTATACACACTCAGCTCTATTATCCCTCGTGAGGTCCAACCTAACGCACTTATATCGTAATTACTATTACAATGGGGAAATTTTCTGACAGCCAATAAAAAAAATTGTTTATAAATCTTTGATAGATGGCGTTGACGATTCGTGGATCTGAAGAAATCCGACGAATCACCCAGGGCCATAAAAGGATTTAAAAAAAAAAGAATCCACGAAGTACACCTGGCGCCATCTATCGTCTCAATTAGAACTATTATTTTTATTTTTTAAAGAGCTGTCAGAAAATCCTCCATTAACTAAGTACTCTGCCCGCGGCTATGCTTGATTCATCTCAGTTTTATCTTCGAGATGAACTTATTTTTTGTAACAATAAGATGTCTCGACTTCTGTATGGCGGCGACGGCAGCGTGTCAAGATTTGACATTCTTGGCAGGCCTCCAGCAGTACATCTGTGTTGAATTTTTAGCGTTATGCGCGTACAAACATACAGACAGACCTGACTGACAAATAAAGCAAACAAAAATTCTAAAAATAATTGTTTTGATTTATTGTTCTTACTCGTATAAAGACCCTTTATAATTTACTAATTCTTCAAGTACAGACATCAGTCAGTTACAATTTTATTGTTCTGTGTGACCTAAATAATGACGTTCAACAATTTACCTTTGTAGTTTTCGAGTTATGATAATTTTCGGGCCACCCTGTGTGTATACTCGTAGAATAGATGATTTACATACATTTGAGTCTGTATGTATGTATGTCATTGATTTACAATAGGCCTAGACAAAAATACACTAGAAAAATGTCACCTATTTGAAGGTACGCTGGGATTAAAAAGTGAAATGTGTATTTTATTAATTGCAAACTTATTGTCTATCATTATAATAGTATTTTTATTGACATGTACTGCAGAAATGTAGTGCTTAGGTCCATTTTTTGAACATTCATGTTCTATCTAGGCCTGTTGTAAATCAATGATGTATGTAAACACTTAATTGCACAATAAAAGTAACATATATATTATGGTGTTTCTTAATTATTCATTATTTACTTAATAATTTCTACCTTTTGTGCAGGTCAGCAGTGGCTTAAAAACAACCTGAACTACGAACCAGAAGTAGCTTGGTTAACCAATGGAGTCACCCACAGTCCGACGATGACGTATCTACTATCAGCTAGCGGGATCAACAAATTAATTATAACGAACCTCCATTACTCCTGGGAGGAATATTTGGCTGAATACCAATACAGTGATTTTATTTGGGTTCAAAATTGGGAAAGTAACGATAATTGTGGCCCTTCTAATCTGAATACTGTTCTTGGAAAAATTGGAAATGATCGTTTACCAAAACATTCTGTTCTCACACATGTGCTGCAGTTCAATTCGGCAGATTTCAGAGCTTGTGGTCCAAATCAATCAATTTGCCTAGATTTTTTCAACTTTGCTAAAAAAAGTCAAAATTTTGATGTATTTTCAAATAAAATTAAACAAAAAGCAGAAACTTTATTAGAACAGTATTCTAAAACAGGGACTATTACATTGCATAATAATATAATAGCTCCAGTGGGTGGCTCTTATCACTTTGAGTCTCAGGCAGAGTTCGATTATCAGTATAATTACTATCAGAAATTAGCCGATTACGTAAACACTAATCGTGACATTTACAAGGCTACTATAGAATTTGGAACTGCGAAAGATTATTTCAAAAGTATATATGAGACACATAAATCTTATCCGATCCTAGTAGGAGACTTTGTTAATTACGCCGACCTGTTGAACGGGACCCCGGCTTACTGGACGGGCTATTTTACTACGAGGCCGTGGTTCAAAATCATGCTAAGACGATTGCAGTCTTCTTTGCGAAGCACAGAGATTATTTTATCTTTTGCGATGAATCTAAACGTATTCCAAGGTTTTGATACAACTGAACTGTTTAAAATACTGATAAATGCCAGAGAATCTGTTGCTCGTCTTCAAGATCGGCACGTCGTAAGTGGCACGCTCACTGCAAATACTATCAAATACATTTACAGGCAAATTTTAGCTACTATCAAAAGTTGTTGGTACATACAGGAAGTATGCGCAAGCTTGCTGAGTATGAAACCAAATAAGCTTAGTCAATCCCCTTATCTTCAAAAATATGTGTATCGGGATGGAGAATTCATTTCATTATTTAGAACGGTGGGTCCCGGTGACCAAATATACGTGTTTAATTCATTATCTCACGAAAGAACGGAAGTGATTGAACTGATGGTAAGAAATCCAAATCTGAGAATTATTGACCACAACAAAAATGAAGTTACTATTCAAATAAATCCAGTATGGAAATACCATACTGACAACTTTATAAAAATATCTAAGCTATTTTATAAAATTTTATTTGCTATAAGCATACCTCCCCTCACTTTGGAATTATACCGGATTAAAGAAACCTCTGATAGCTCGTTAAATGTGGCGACTATCTATTGCTCTGCCTGTATTGTGGAGGAGTTGCCCAATAAAGGCACCATGTTTCCGTTCGACGTGCAACGCGTCGAGCCTGGCGACATACAGCTCGAGAGTTACAAACACAGGCTGATATTTGACGAACTTACAGGATTTCTAAAACTTGTCGTCGAAAAAAATACAGGTGTACAAAAATCTATCGTTATTGATTATGGAGCGTTCAGAAGTTCTGATATGAACTCTGGAATATTTTTATTTAATACTAATGTGTCTAAGCCGCTTCGCGATATTATAATGCCATTTCGTATAGGAGTGAAATCAAAAGTAGTCATTATTGCATCAGGACAAGTGACAACAGAACTAACTTCTATTTATGGCAAACTGTTACAAAGTACTGTTAAAATATACAACCTGTTGAATTGTCCTTTATCGAATGCAATTCATATCGAAAGTAGAGTAGATTACGAAGCTTCCCCGAAGAATAGAGAGGTTGAGCTTTTTATGTCAATTCAATCCAATATTAATAATGGTAATCCTCCAAGGCTGTTTACTGATAATAACGGTTTTCAATACACCGCCAGACTTTTAAATATAAGTAGACGAATCGAATCAAATATGTATCCAATGACAACTATGAGCTTCATACAAGATCAGAAAAGTCGCCTGACCATCATAACAGACCACGCTCAAGGAGTAACAGCTCTACAAGAAGGTCAAATGGTTCTAATGTTGGATAGAAGGGTTTTATTTGATGATGGACGAGGAACAAGTGAGGGTTTATCTGACAGCACCGTCACTTGCCACAAAAACATAATCATACTTGAAAATTTCATAGAAAATATCGATTTCTCGTTCTTGAAGACTAATTTACAGTTGCCCAGTTTATCAGCCATACATCTTGCTAATTCTATTGATTATCAACTTGAATTATTTGTGATAGACAGAATTAAGTCAGATCTTTGTCACTATACTTTTTTACCCCTAGTGAGAACTTCGTTTCCGTGCGACGTGTCATTAATCACTTACAGAATCAATATCGAAAAAGGTTCTTTAAATCATGTTCCAAGTACTGCCTTGATGGTCTTACACAGGCAAAGTATATTTTGTCACATCGATTACAACATAGACCTTCATTGTAATGGAGACGTTAACCTTTCGCTAGAAAAAATAATGTATAACATAAAAGCTATCTATAAAACAAACTTAAGTGGTACAAACAAAGGTATTCCTATTAATATACTTGATAAAGTAAACTTCCCACCAATGGAATTAGCGACATTAAGAATTTATTTTAATAATACATAAATAGATGATACGTTGTTTTAGTACGAAACTCTGGTTGTGCGAACCTGCCTCGTTCTTGACTGTCACAAGTAATAAAATTGCTGTTTAATATGGGTTTTATAGAAAAATTTATATATTTTCCACACTGAATACTATTATTATTAATTGACTTCTTCGTACCTATATATTGCAACTGTTTTCTATTTTACTACGACTACACTTGTACATTCTAAGGCAGGTACAATGGGCAGGTACAACTTTGGCACTAAACTTTCAGATTGATACGATGCGACGAAATTATGAAATAAAACCAAATAAATATTAAAAACAGAATGTTTATTGGACTCAAAGTCTAACAAATGAAATTAATATAAATACAAACACTTATAGTGTTTTCACGAGATTTATCGATGTTTATCGATACAACTAAAAATCCACTATAAAATAAAAAACTGTGGTGTTATTAACGAGATCTATCGATGTTTATCGTTACAAATAAATACTTGTGTAGGTAAACAATTGCGCGCAAGCTCCGACGCGCAGCGGAGGTGCGGGTGACTGACAGCGGCGAACTGGGGCATAACTGGGGGATGAGGGCGAACGCGCCGCCGTCGCCGCTGCTCCTGCGATCCCCCCCGTGCGTCCCATGTCGTCACCCCCGCGCGGCCTTCACCTTGGTTGGAAATCGCGGTTTTCAACCTGTTATAAGCCATCTGGCGTGTAAAGTATTTTATTTATTTATGGACAGCTTTTATGACACATTAGACAATAACATTTGAAACGTTAAGCCAATTAAGTTTTCACTGAAATTGTACGTGACATTGGGTAAACAAACGGTGGGTCTTAAGTTAAATTACAAAAATTTTGAAGATCACTGTTTTTTTTATGCCTGGTAATTTTAAATTAAAGATGTTATCTGTAATCAGTATTTTACTTTATGTTTGATGAAAGTGAATGAAAACACTTTGAGTTTTACCGTCTGTAAAGTAGCGTCCGAAAGTCGTACCTTCCGTAAGGTTAGTATCTCCTTCGGTGTCTTATTTGGTAAACAAACCACTTACCTCGACAAAATCTCAAGTTTACGGGCTGATCACACTATAGAACTAGCCCAAAATATTAATACACCTGAAACAAACACTTATCAAGCATTCACTCACAAATTCTGTTAGAATTAATCATCGAAAACTTAAGTTTTTAGCAAAATTATCAATAAATCGTTCTAACCTCAAACCACATTTCGATCGGGTATCTCTACATTATCTTTGGATTTTAGAGATGATGTATATCACGCACTCATAAAGTCAAAGTCAAAGTCAAAATAATTTATTTCCATAGGATGTTATTACATCACTTAGATCCGTCATTAAATTTTTTTGGGTGAGTTCACTAACACAATGGCGGAATCTGTGGAGAAGAGCTCACCGAAGAAACTCCACAGTCGTCGCATCTTTTGCGTTTCCTTTTTTAAATAAAATATTGTCAATTACAAAATTAATGCTTATTACATATCGAAAAAGCCTGCTACTCAAACAATCTATTCCCATGGACACCTGTCTTCTAAGTAATCAGATATCCTATAGTAACCTTTTTTATACAATTTCTGTTTTATCATTATTTTAAACTTGTCTAAAGGCAAGTTTTTAATATCAGTAGGGACCTTATTGTAATAGCGTATACAATTGCCTTTAAAAGAATTACTAATTTTATGTAGTCGGCTGACATAAGCAACCAACTTGTCTTTATTTCTAGTATTAAAATTGTGTATATCACTGTGCTTCTGAAAATTACTTATATTTCGTTTTATATACACAAGATTGTCATAGATATATTGAGACACAAATGTCAGAATATTGATTTCTTTAAATTTTTCCCTCAGTAACACTCTAGGCCCTAATCTATAAATTGCACGAACAGCCCGTTTCTGCAAAATAAATATACTATTAGCATTCGCAGCGTGACCCCACAATAAAATACCATAGGTCATTAGACTATGAAAGTAACTGAAGTAGACTAGTCTAGCGGTGTCTACGTCGGTAAGGGCTCTAATTTTTTTTAACTGCGAACGCTGCTGAACTCAGTCTGTTCGACAATTTATTTATATGAGAATCCCATTGTAGTTTGGCATTTAAAGTAATGCCCAAAAAGACAGTCGAATCTACAAGGTCCAATTTCTGTCCTTTTATAAATATATCTGTAGTTACCGGTTTCACATTGGGTAATACGAATTTAATACATTTAGTTTTCTTTTCATTAAGTAATAGATTATTAACAGTAAACCAATTCACTATACTAGAGATAGCATACACAATTCAATTATTTAATCGGAATAGACTGGTTGAATCTTTAAAAATATAAGTAGACAGAGAAAAATAGATTCGACAAATAAGTGGTCAGACGTGACGTCTCTATCCATTGCAATTAAAAAATGTATGTTAAATGTTATAATGAATGAATCACGGGCGCGTTCTGATACACGCTTAAGTGACTTTCGAATCAAACTGTCAGCGCCGTCAGCGATCAGATTGTATGGGTTTCGCCTGCTGACAGTAATTCGGTACGCGCTTTGAGTGCTCTGAAATCGATTTAAGCACCCGTAATCGCGTTCCGAATTACTGTCAGCTGTCATAACTCATACTTTTTTGCTTTTCTGATCGCTGACAGTGCTGAAAGTCTGATTCGGAATGCGCTCCACGTCGCACTCACGCGCCGCGCCGCCGCCGCCGCCGCCCGCCTCAAGTCGAGTCAACTCGAGTTGCGACTCGAGTTGGCTACCATTTCAACTCGACCTACTCTAGACAAAGCGAGTTAACCCATCACTGCAATAAATACGTCAATGATGACAAATTAGAGTAAGAGATATACGACGTAGGATATTCCGAAATGCTTGTAATCACCAATTCAATTACATTCAATTAAATCAATGAAATCTATTATTTGGAAGCACTATTTTGTGTCTATGGTCACCTTATCGCCATGTTTGTTTACCAAATAAGACACCGAAGGAGATACTAACTTTACTAAGCTTTACGAGCTTCTAAAAGTACTTAATAAACGTTTTTGACAGGTAATTATTTTATGTACGTGTTTTCTAGGGTGTTAATAATTAATTTATTGAAGAAGAAAAAAATCTGTATATTTCAACCATTTCACAAAATTTGCTTCGGTAATGATTACTTTCAAAGACGACTGTAATTTAAAAACAAATATTTAGCGTTCTAATTTCAAAACACACTTTACAGCGTGCCACAACTAGTGCATGTCTTTCACAAAATTGCGAATATCTCGGAAACTAGAATCACGAAAGTTGTACCTTTTACTAAACACAGTCACATAATATAGTGGTAGATACACGAACGCCGCTCGAAAAACGGCACCATCAAAACAAGGCATAAACTTAGCGTATGCCTTGTTCTCAGTCGCTAATCGACAGCGCCGATAGCGTAATGTTACGTTACGATGTGTAAATGTGTACTGAAAAAGTTCATATTAAAATAAATGACATTTTTAAATGTGTTCTTTAATTTCTGAAAATCATACTTGTTGATAACGTTAGTAGAAGAAGGTCATAAGTAAAAAACGTAGAACGCTATGTTAAACGTTATTGTTTAAGTATTAAGGTCTATATTCAAGTTTAACGGTTGTTTTGCACAAAACTAAAGCGGTATAATATCTGTATAAGCATGTATAAAGTATAGTCGACGCGGTGCCACGATTTGCGTTAGATTTTCTATGAGAACGTGTATTATTTGATCAAGTTTATTGGCATGTAAAAAATAAGAAACTTCATGGTTCCTGAATTTGAAAATAGTGATGTGATGTGGTATGAAGCCTAGCGTATGTTTATCGACTATTTACTTACATTTTATCACAAGGCTACTGGACTTATTTATCGAACCTCTCATATACAATGGTGATCGACTTGCAACTTGCAATAATATTGGGAATTTTAAACTGTTATTACTCATGTACGTACAACTGGCTGGCACCCATAGTACGATTCGGGCGCGGGCGCGTAAAATTATTTTCATTACTCATACTCTGAAAGTAGTGCGGAAGTTGCCTGAGGAGCGGATTGAAGGTAATACTTTTCAGCCCGAGGTAGAATCATTTTCAACTGACAGGCTGTCAAATTATTAAAAAAGAGTTGGTTTTAATTTCACATTTCAATTCAATTCAATTTATTTATTCATAAACAATTTACAGAATTGTGTTCGAATTATAACATAAAATATAAACAGTAAAAACAACAAAATTTAAAATCATGCAAATTATGAATCATCACTCTTTTTAGTCCTACAAATTTTTGAAATACGAGAATTGTCAATCCAGCAAAGTATTAAAATTCAGATTAAAGTATTAAAATTCTTCTACACTATATATACACTTTTCTTTTCTACTGAACTATGTTCCATCTTTCTATACAGCCACTCACAGCGCAATGTTAAATTGAAATAACATAAAGTTAAGTATTAATTAGAGAATATATATTTTTTAAATGACTTTATTATAATTAACTTTCAACTATTTCTTTAAAATAAAATAGATTTGGGCAAAATATTTAACATTTTTCAATGATGGAATTTAAAAATAATGGCTCAAAAGCTGGCCGGCACGGCCACAGTAAAAAATAAAAATAGGCGGGAAAGCAACAATCTGATTATCATTTGTTTCTCGAGTTGTAGGATTTTATTTACAATGAGTTCATCGAGTTCATCTGATTCAGATATGGAAGTCACTCATTTTTTCTTTAGCTAATTCGTGTTTTTATTTTTACTTTTCTTGTATTTGTAATGAAAAGCACAGTGTTTACCTCTGGTTAAAGACTTACTTAGTGCCTCGAACTATTAGGGCCCTCGCGACGCTAAATAAGTTACTTTCACCCCTCGTATAACAATGTACTATTCTTCCTTCATGATTATTATCTATATTATTATTATAAAAAGAGAATTCCGTACTGACTGAATGACTGATTGATTAACTGACTGACTCATCAACGCACAGCCGAAACTACTGAAGCTAGAAACACCAAAATTTATGACGTAGGCAAGCAACAAGAAGGGATTTTGGAAAATTTTTCCTCTAAGGGGGGAAAAAGAGGATTCCAGTATGTATGAAAGTCCGTAATTTTTTACAAGTTGGTGTCATGAAAATTTGGATTTAGACTGCGATTAATAAATCATTTGACACGTGTTTTTTATCAAAAACCCTATTTTG
The DNA here is from genome assembly GCA_951230895.1 of Carpatolechia fugitivella. NCBI lineage: Eukaryota > Metazoa > Arthropoda > Insecta > Lepidoptera > Gelechiidae > Carpatolechia > Carpatolechia fugitivella. The sequence goes on along the minus strand of OX579645.1, from coordinate 17,826,537 downwards.
AAAGGGACAGTAGGGATTAAATATTTGTATAGAAAGTCTGTAATTTCTAAAGGTATGAACTTGAAAATTTGGATTTAGGCTGAGATTAATAAATAATTTGACATGTATTTAAGCATTTTTTTAAATCCTTATTTTAAAGGGGAAGTAGGGATTAAATTATTGTTTGGATGGTCTGTCATTTCTATAGGCAGGAACTAGAAAATTTTGATTTAGACTAAGAAAAAATTAATCGTTTGACATTATGTTTTTCATTTTCTTGAAATCCCTATTTATTAAGTAGGGATAAAGTGTTGTTATGGAAACTTTGTCATTTCTGAAGGTAAGATTTTCAAAATTTGGATTTAGACTGCGATTAATAAATTATTTGACACGTGTTTTGGCATTTTATCAAAATCCCTATTTTGAGGGGGAAAGTAGGCATTAAATATTTGTATGGAAAGTCTGTCATTTCTAAAGGTAAGAACTAGAAAGTTTGAATTTAGGCTGAGATTAATAAATTATTTGACACGTATTTAAGAATTTTTTCGAAATCCCAATTTTAAAGGAGAAGTAGTCATTTCTATAGGCAGGAATTTGAAAATTTTAATTTAGACTACGATTAACAAATCAATTGACACGTATTTCAGCATTTTTTCGAAACCCCTATGTTGAACAGAATGTAGGGATTAAATGTTTGTATAGAAAGCTCCCTTATTTCTCTGTGATAGAAAGTCTGTAATTTCCAAAAATAAAGAACTTAAAAATTTGGATTAAGACTAAGATTAATAGATATAGATTAGATTATTTGATACGTGTTTTAGCATTTTATTAATTTCTCTATTTTAATAGGGAAAGTAGGGATTAAATGTTTGCATAGAAAGTCCGTCATTTCTAAAGGTAAGAACTCGAAAATTTATATTATATTATATTAATTTTATATATTTATAAATAGCTTTAGGATCTCGAAAGTCACGACAGTTTCTTAGAACAAACCCAAGTCGTCGGTAACTGTCTACTGCCAAAGATCTAATATGTTGTTGTTACTCACCCCTCTTAGATCCGTCATTACATTTTTTTAGGTGAGTTCACTATATGGCGGAATCTGTGGAGAATAGCTCACCGAAGAAACTCCACAGTCACCGCATCTTTTGCGTTTCCTTTTTTAAATAAAATATTGTCAGTTACAATATTAACGCTAATAGTGGATCGGACTACTTTTTTTTATTTTATAAATCCAAACTTCTTAGTTTCTGCTATCGAACACGAAAATAATTTTTGCTCTATCTTTAAAATTGACCGAGTTATAAAGGTTTGAAATTCAAGATTAGACAGAGAGGCACATACCCACTTGTGACGTCATTTGTTAGTAACGCCATATAATCTCCATACAATAAATCGTTTTTGAAAGACATATTGAAATTTTAAAAAATCACTGTAAATTCGGTTTTCAACCGATTCTGTTTTTTTCTTCGCGAATCGTCTGCTACTGATCTATATTTTAAAAATAATTCATAAAATATAGTGAACAGTCCGATCCCCTATTATATATTGAAATAGCCTGCTACTCAAACAATCTTTTCCCATGGACATCTGTCCTATAAGTAATCAAATAACCTATAGTTACCTTTTTTATACAATTTCTGTATTATAATTATTGAAACTTGTCTAAAGGTAAGTTTTTAATATCAGTACAATTGCCTTTAAAAGAATTACTAATTCTATGTAGTCGGCTGACATAAGCAACCAACTTGTCTTTATTTCTACTTAGTATTAAAATTGTGTATATCACTGTGTTTCTGAAAATTACTTATATTTCTTTTTACATACACAAGATTGTCATAGATATATTGAGACACAAAATATGTCAGAATATTGAATTCTTTAAACTTTTCCCTCAGTGACACTAGGCCCTAATCTATAAATTGCACGAACAGCCCGTTCAAATCGAATCAAACTATGACGACGTAAACAATGCTATCTCTAGTATAGTGAATTGGTTTACTGTTAATAATCTATTACTTAATGAAAAGAAAACTAAATGTATTAAATTCGTATTACCCAATGTGAAACCGGTAACTACAGATATATTTATAAAAGGACAGAAATTGGACCTTGTAGATTCGACTGTCTTTTTGGGCATTACTTTAGATGCCAAACTACAATGGGATTCTCATATAAATAAATTGTCGAACCGACTGAGTTCAGCAGCGTTCGCAGTTAAAAAAATTAGAGCCCTTACCGACGTAGACACCGCTAGACTAGTCTACTTCAGTTACTTTCATAGTCTAATGACCTATGGTATTTTATTGTGGGGTCACGCTGCGAATGCTAATAGTATATTTATTTTGCAGAAACGGGCTGTTCGTGCAATTTATAGATTAGGGCCTAGAGTGTCACTGAGGGAAAAAATTAAAGAAATCAATATTCTGACATTTGTGTCTCAATATATCTATGACAATCTTGTGTATATAAAACGAAATATAAGTAATTTTCAGAAGCACAGTGATATACACAATTTTAATACTAGAAATAAAGACAAGTTGGTTGCTTATGTCAGCCGACTACATAAAATTAGTAATTCTTTTAAAGGCAATTGTATACGCTATTACAATAAGGTCCCTACTGATATTAAAAACTTGCCTTTAGACAAGTTTAAAATAATGATAAAACAGAAATTGTATAAAAAAGGTTACTATAGGATATCTGATTACTTAGAAGACAGGTGTCCATGGGAATAGATTGTTTGAGTAGCAGGCTTTTTCGATATGTAATAAGCATTAATTTTGTAATTGACAATATTTTATTTAAAAAAGGAAACGCAAAAGATGCGACGACTGTGGAGTTTCTTCGGTGAGCTCTTCTCCACAGTTTCCGCCATTGTGTTAGTGAACTCACCCAAAAAAATGTAATGACGGATCTAAGTGATGTAATAACATCCTATGGAAATAAATTATTTTGACTTTGACTTTGACTTCGTTTCTGCAGAATAAATATACTATTAGCATTCGCAGCGTAACCCCACAATAAAATACCATAGGTCATTAGACTATGAAAGTAACTAAAGTAGTTACTTTTAGTACTATGTTTGTGTAGTATTTTATTACTATGAAAGTAACTAAAGTAGTAAGTTTTAGTGGAGATTAGAACATACTTGCTTTATCTAGTCCAAAGGGTTTGCGTTGTAAAGGGAGTGCCTGCGACGAAAATCAGTAAATCTACTGGAAGATTCGAAGATCTGGGCCCCGTTTCACGAAGCTACAAGTTACAAATTACAAGTACAATTCGGCGTACATTGCGTAGACGATTAGATAAAACGATAAGGACTTACAGTTTAGGCAAATTGGCTACGCAATGTATATCAAATTGTAACTTGTTACTAGTAACTCGTTGCTTCGTGAAACGGGGCCCTGGCAACAATGCCTTGTTTGCCCTTGCCCGGTGTTACCATTTTTGTTCAGTTTTTTTTTATGGCAAAGTGTAACTTTTGCCCCTAGGTACTTTCATCTCGTCCATACAAACTTGACAGAGGCTGACTGACCAATGGTCCGTGGGCAACAAAAATCCAGATTACCTTGCCAGATCAATAAATAACTTGGGTGGCCAGATCAAAAACATGCCTATTCCATGGAGCAATTTAGATATTGTAACAAATCCAGGAAGTTCTAGAAATAAGACAGACAAAAGGTATATCATATGGTATGCAGAAATAAATAAAGAAATAGGGAAGAAGCCCTGGTTCGCTAAAGGCAGTGCATATTTAAGAAGACACAGATCTGTAGACTACGTTGGTCAATGTTTAAGGCTCAAAGGTGTAATTATTTAAGGCTCAATGGGCGCATTCCGAATCAGACTTTCAGCTCCATCAACGATCAGAAAAGCAAAAAAACGTATGAGTTTTGCCTGCTTTACGGGTGCTTTAATCGATTTCTGCGCGTCTTGGAACGCAGGGAAACTTTCGAACACATATTTTTTTAATTTGGGCGCATTCCGAATTAGATTTTCAGCGCTGTCAGTGATCAGAAAAGAAAAAAAAACGTATGAGTTTTGATAGCTAAGCTGACAGTAATTCGGAACGCGATTACGGGTGCTTTAATCGATTTCAGCGCGTCTTGGAACGCAGGGTTTTATTGCAGTGGACTGCAATAGACTGATTGATTGATTGATTGAATCGCGTACCGAATTACCGTAGACAAATGAATTACTGTCAGCAGGCAAAACTCATACATTTTTTTGCTTTTCTGATCGCTGACGGCGCTGAAAGTCTGATTCGGAATGCGCCCTTGATAGACACGTTCGTTCGTTACAAGAAACACATCAAAATATCCCGCCTCCCCTTCAGGATCTCCTATCATGCCCTGATAACACAGAGTACCCTGTTACCTAATAATTTCAAACCGATTTATCTTGTCTTGGAAGCCCATAACATGAAACAGTTTTACTTCCTCTATACTTACATGAAACTAGAATAGGTACTTGGATATAATATATTATAATTTACACGGATTACTTGTATGTCTTCAACTCTGATTTAACTAAATATTATCCAGATTTGGCTTCATGCGTTGATTTAAAATTTGACAAAGAAGATTTGTTATAGAAGTGCCTTCTGAAAGAAAAAGACAAAGAAAATAATTTACTACAGATGAGGCTGTATGATTTGCTTCCTTTGCCTTTCCGTTGCGGATAAAGTGAAAACGTGAAAAAAACATCATCCATCAGCGTTGCCAGAATGTTACTTTTGTAACATTTTACGTTACTTTTGACCCTCTCATGTTACCTCCACGTTACATGACTCAATATGTTACTTTTATGTTACTTTCAGGACAGTTTATCTTTCTTTATAAAATTTGTAGTTTAGTGTTTTGTAATTTTGTATAGAGAGAGTAAAATATATGTATTTAGAGATACATATTTATATGCTTAGTTAGTGCACTATGATTAAGGAAAAAAACGTAATCCCTAGTAACTACTAGTTTCTAACAAAGCAGAAATTTTCTTTTACCTTAACTAGTTGCAAACCGGCGGCGCACAGTGGGCTGAAATTCGCGTTTCATAGACATTGAAATTCTTTTTTTCAAGTGACGCTTTTTTTTCTTGGTGACGATTGAAAATACCTATTACATGCCTTATATGATGAACTTTCAGGTTTATAATCGTAAACAGCGCACTCAGAATTTATTTGGAATAAAAATGTATGGAGCCGGCATAATTAATGATGATATCTCCACCATCACTCGATTGCGCCTAATATCCTCTTAGGTTATTAATATATGAATTATTTTGGATTTTTTGATATACTCCATGTCAAGGTCAATCATGCGCTTTTTTAAAAAAAAAATACTTTAAAAATAAAATCAAGTTTTATTTATATATTATTTAGTTTTTAACTAATATCAAGCTTAACATGGTTGTATGTACTAGACATTTACGCAAATTAATTGTGTGCAATATTAAAAAGTAAAAATTCATTAAAAACCATAAAAATTTGGCGTAATATCTCTATTTTTTTAACCTCATCGAAACATTTAGAAATAACGACTTATTATTGAACAACTAAGTATAAATGGTGAGCTGACAAAGTAATTATCTAACTACTCTCAAAATCCCCAATTAGTAAAATATTAATATTTAACTATCCACTGACTTTTCGAATATCTATTGGGTTATTAGGTTTAAAATTATTATTTCTATATGTATGTACTAGACATTTACGCAAATTAATTGTGTGCAATATTAGAAAATGAAATTCGCTTAAAAACTCACTAACTCGCTAATTAGCTGAAATAGTAATTATGTAATGATCGTCAAAATCTCCAGTAAAATTCAGGAAATTATTGTTTGTTAGTGACATTTTAAATATCTACAGACTTTTTGAATACCTACATCTATTAAATAATTGAGTTCTCACTAGTTAGCAATTAAGAAGGTTGTTAGTAAATTAGTAATTCGGACACATACATTAAAGTCAATCGCAATAAATAGGTGCGTACTAAAAGAAAATAATTTAGTATTCTTCAATTATTGAAAGTACAAACATCATGGCAAGCATCGTAACAAACTTGGATTTGTTCGTTATTTTAAAAAACGCTACAAAACTCAGTGACTATAATTTTTTGTTTCAAACCGTGCTATCTCGTTTAAACAACAGTGTATCTGAAGAAGATTGTGTGACTTTAAAATAATTTTGCCGGAAATTCACTAGGGCTGCACAGAAACGATATGAATCAACACAACGGAAATTTGAGAAGTTTCGAACTGACTACGAAAGTTGGCTTGAGGCTGATGTCGATTGGCCGAGTTGCTTAAAATAAAATATAAAATCGATTACATGAAGGAAGCCCTATACAGCCACTTTCAGAGCCAGCATCAAGTTCTAACGTTACTATTTTGGAATCATCATCAAGCACTACTGGTTCTCTTTTGAAGCCATCTACATCATCAATTGGAGTTCCAAGATTTATGATTTTTCTTTTCGTCACAGTTATGACGAAAAGAAAAATCACAAATCTTAAACCTTTTAAAGACTTGGGAACGAAACAGAAAAAGAGGCGGAGTGAAGACTTGACAGAGAAAGATTCCAGTGAACATGTATTTGCAACAATTTCTAAGTTGAAATATGAAGGCCAAAACAACATTGCTTCTGTGATTGGATATAATTGGTGAAGCACCCAGAATCAATCGAGAAATTACAAGATTTAATTACAAAACCAAGCATTAAAGAAACTTTTTCACCCCAAAAAGCAATTGATTTACTGATATCTCTGAAATTATCAAAGTGGCAATACTAGTACATTACTTATTCATCTGTGGTGGCAATATATGACTTTGCGAGAATCAGCAATTCAAGAAGGCCTTAAGCACTTGTACCCTTCGTATTACTGCGTGCAAAAAGAGAAGAATGTGTGCTTTCCACCTAACCAAACAATTCAATTACGGTGACAGATTCCTCAGCAAAAATTTCACTGCAAGCTTTGCTACTGACAGCAAGAAGAATAATTAAATCTTTGCCAGAAAATATACAAAATAAAGAACTCATTTTAATATCAAAATACGGTTTCGACGGAGCATCCAGCCAAAGCAGATACAAACTACTTAGTTGTTCAATAATAAGTCGTTATTTGAAAAGTCAGTGGATAGTTAAATATTAATATTTTACTAATTGGGGATTTTGAGAGTAGTTAGATAATTACTTTGTCAGCTCACCATTTATACTTAGTTGTTCAATAATAAGTCGTTATTTCTAAATGTTTCGATGAGGTTGAAAAAATAGAGATATTAAGCCAATTTTTTATGGTTTTTAATGAATTTTACTTTCTAATATTGCACACAATTAATTTACGTAAATGTCTAGTACATACATCCATGTTAAGCCTGATATTAGTTAAAAAACTAATTAATATATAAATAAAAATTGATTTTCTTTTTAAAGTATTTTTTTAAAAAAAAGCGCATGATTGACCTCGACATGGAGTATATCAAAAAATCCAAAATAATTCATATATTAATAACCTAAGAGGATATTAGGCGCAATCAAGCGATGGTGGAGATATCATCATTAATTATGCCGGCTCCATACATTTTTTTTCCAAATAAATTCTGAGTGCGCTGTTTACGATTATAAACCTGAAAGTTCATCATAAAAGGCATGTAATAGGTATTCTCAATCGTTACCAAGCAAAAAAAGCGTCACTTGAAAAAAAAAATTTCAATGTCTATGAAACGCGAATTTCAGCCCACTGTGCGGCGCTGCGGTTTTGTACGCTGCCGGAAAGGATCCGGTCAGTCAATAAATTATAAAGTTTGACAAAAGGGAAAGCAGATTTTTTTTTATGTAATAAAGTTCCTTATTACAGTAGTTATTTTCTACTAGAAAATAGGGAAATTAATGTTTCTTTTCCTGTGTAAATGTTACTTTTTAAGCTGTTTCATGTTACATTTGACTATCACTTACTGGCAACACTGTCCATCAATTCATCATCAATCAGAAAGAAACAGAGGTTGACGCGATAGCATATTTTTAATATTTTCCTAAATTACAGTTTTCTAAATAATGTAGTTTGATTCTATTGTGAACATTGTTACTTTATTGTGCATGCGTCGTTTTCGTCTTGGAACGAACTACCTATTATAGTTGACAAAGAGGTCAAAATATGAATGGGGTTATTTCTTGACTCTTAGTTTGCTGCAATTTCCGACTTTTCGATACGAAAATGGGATTACTGATTTCTAAAATATTGAGCCTATTCGGAAATGAGGGTAAGTGTTTTTTTGTACTTCTTATTGTAAATACCTATAACATCAAGTCACAGAGACATACATACAGTATTTATAATATTTTAATCAGATTTAGATTAGTGGCGTTGAAATCGCCATAAATCTAACTCTATATTATTATCTTAGTTCCTTTTATTAGGTTGTATTTAGAAACAATTGCAATCGATCGGAGGTAACTGAGCATGTGGGGAGGTTCAGAGGGCTTAACTGAAATCTGCTACATTGACTTAACCTTCAAGAGACTTCGAAAATAAATTAATGAAAATATCAATTTCCTACTAAATCACATGAATTGTTCACAAAAATAACAGCTTTCTTTTTTTTTTGTTAATTTTTTATTAGTTTATGATTTGGTAACTAGTTCAGCTGTGTATATAGCACAAAAGTGCTCTTACATACTAGACAGGGCATAATTCGAAGGGGGGGGGGGAGGACAAAGGGGGGCGCATCCCCCCATTCCAGGGGACTCGGGGGACTTGCCCATCGCAAAGAAAAAAATAAATTCTACCCAGAAGTCGGAACAGTCAGTTAGATTAGGTTACACTGTTGTCAACAACAGGCGGTTAGGTCTAACCGGTTTTTAGATCAAAGATTTTCGTAAAAATTGGTAGAAAATAAACAAGTTGCCGAATCAAAAACTACTAAAAAAAAGAAAACTGTTGTTTTTGTCTTCAAATAGTAAGATTTAAGTTGTACAAAGTTTTATCATTATTTATTTTTGGAATATCAACTTGTCTCCTGAAGGTAAAATCTATGTGGCGGGATTCAGTTAAGCTCGTTTCCTCCGATCAAGTTCAATTATTTTAAAATTTTAACCCTTTTATTACATATAATCATTCTTTCAATCTCATCTTTATTTATGAATAATTTTCTAAAGTACTTGCATCATGTCAACTACATCATAATACTTTAGAGTCCACCAATGTTTTTTATAATATACTTACAGTATTCATTTTTCTTTTTGGAGGTTGTGTGAAGTTTGCTTGTTAAATGACTATTTTAGGTGTCATAGAGAAACTATGCAGGGGGTCACTACCTATATATATATATATACTACTTTCTGTTAAATGAATTAAATTTTTGCTTACATTATGCTGCCTCATTTAATATAGAAAATAAAGTATTAAATGTAATATAACTATTATAATTACTATCTAATACTTTAAACAAGCAATTCTTGTATATATATAATAAGAATCTCAGAAACGGCTGCAATCATTTCGTTAAAACTTAGCATATAGGGGGGTTCGGGGGCGATATATCGATCTAGCTAGGTTTAACTTTTACTAAAACGGGATTTTCCCGTGTTTTCAGGCCTAAAAGAATTGGTACGCCATATCATTAGAATAGAAAGGTAATTTTTCCATTGTTGATAATGCTACAATAGCTCAGTTGAAAAACTGCAAGTTTGCATAGACTATTATAGTTTTTTAGGTCTTGAGTTCGAATCTCGACGGATATTTTTTATTTTTACTTTGTTCATGTATCTTTTTTTTTTTGAGCAAAGCTCGGTCGCCCAGGTACTGATATTTATAATTAAATTAATGTTATTAATTATCATGACATACAATTAAGTATTAATTGCATGTTTAAAAAAAATGTGTAGACATTGCTCTTATAATCTATTAGCCTATTTAACATGAAGATCTAAGAGCATCACACTGTAAATTTTTCACATAGACTATAAATACTGTAAGATATGTAATTTGTCATGAAGGCTTCTTTATTTATTTACTTAAGTTTGTTAGTTCACTTCTCTGTCTGCTACATTGTTTGAAAGCAGAGAATTTCCATTAAAAGGAATGGAAGTCTAACCTAATTCTCATGCCTTGTCTTTTATGTATTCTTACAGAACACAAGTTAGTCTTAGTCGGTTTGGATAATGCAGGAAAAACCACTATCTTATATCAGCTTTTACTGGGAGAAGCTGTTCATACCAGACCTACCATTGGCTCTAATGTAGAGGAAGTAGTGTGGAGGAATCTTCGTTTTGTGATGTGGGACCTTGGTGGGCAGCAAAGTCTTCGCTCAGCATGGAACACTTACTATACTAATAGTGAGGTAATAATAAAATACAGTAAAGGCGCGTTTCCATTGTGCAAGTCCTTGCATGCAAGTATGACGTCACACTTGCGTACAAGTTACTTGTATTGTAAACTTTAATTTGAAACTTGCATGCAAGTTCCATATCACTTGCGCAGGCAAGCGTTAGTTGCGCATTATGTTTACAAGTTCAAAACTACCTGCATGCAACTTGCAACTTGCATGCAAGCTACTTGCATAATGGAAACTCGGCTTTAGTCTTAAAATGTTTATCAGACTGTTCTTTCATACTGGTGGTATGGTAAGCATTCCAAGACCTACAAAAACTTTCTTATGAAAAATTTATTAACTGCCTTGTTTTAAAAAAAAATAAAAATAAATGAAGGGTGAGGACTCTACTTAAGTGGAGGAGGCTCATAGTCCAGCAGTGGACTGTAACGGGCCGTTGATGTTGATGTTGATGATGTTGAGGACAGAGGACAGAGGTCCATCATACTGAAATTAAGCAACCTAGATATTACTGAAAATTTATGATTGGATTATGTATATAACTATAATATATTGTTGTCCATGGAATGCTTAGTGTGGGTGCTTATAAAGCAAGTGCGTAATTGATCAGTTCTCAAAAGATAAAATTATCTGCTTTCCATCTTCGGTCTGTAAATATGTAGCAATACAAATAAAAATAAAAAATTGCATACAATAATCAATTGTTTTACAACAAGGACGTCGCCAGCCGACGGCCTAGGGGAGGGTAAGCTGATATTTGGGGGATGGGAAAAGTATGAATATGAATAGAATATGTATATAGAATATGTAGAAATTTAAAAAAGAAAAATCACACTTTTTCGTTAAATACTAAATGGCATTACCGTACAGTTTACTGCGGTCGTAAGTTAAATTTTCGAGCAAAGTGAATTGAAAATATTTTTAAATGATAATTTAGACTATCCAAAGAAACTAATTTGACTGTTTTATCGTTTAGATCATTTATAATTTTACAAAATTATTTTATTTTTTGCATGTGTATTGACGGCATATGATGCAAACTATAAAACTAACAATCATACTTGTAGATTTGACTACGACAATGATACAAAATATCATCCTTTCTAATGTCAACTCGACAAAGCTTACTTTTTGCACAAGTTTTTTGTTAGAACTTAGATTGATTTTCAAATCACAACTTAGAATGTTAATATTGTGCTTACTATTGTTGGCCATGTACTCCAATATGATTCATTAGGCCATAGGAAGCAAATTACTTTCACGAAATTCGTATAAAGAACCGAGGCGCGCGAATCGCGCGATGCACTACTTTGCACCGCAAGGTCGTTTGCATGTACGGTGATTTGCGTTTCTGGCACTATGCGTTGAAAGGCTTTTATTAGGATTATTCATATCAACACTATCAAAATGCAATGTTTTAAGTAATAGCACACGAAATAAATCTAAATATTAGCACTAACTGTTTTATTATTAAGTTTTTATTTTTTTATTTTTATTAATTCCTGCTATACTAAATTTATTATCTAAAGCTAGATGAAGATAAAAATGTATTTATTCGACATTAAATTTAACGTCATAATTTTTCGACGCCAAGGCTAAGTTTATGTTTTAATTTATTGGTATTATAAGTATTAAAATAATTATTATGTGCGAGCTAGAGCGTAAGAAATTGTGTATTCGTGCCTTGCGAATTACTATTTTTTTTCTTCGCTTATTTGTAAGAATACAATCGATTATTTTATTAATGTAGCCACAAAGTGGGATCAGATTAGCCATGTCGATCGATTGTTTTTTCTATTGCCACGTAAAAATAAATCTTGCTGATCAAAAAGTGATTGCCTTAGTGATAAGATATCAAGATCGAACGAATATTTAATTTATTCTGAACGAGTGTTGATTGACGAATAATTTTATGCGCAAAATGATTTATTGCATTTTGTTTGTGCATCATACTATTAAATTAAAATATACAATTAATACACAAGTGTAAATAACAAGAAAAATCAAGCAAACCTCACTCTGTCAGGACTAGTATGAAATCCCATTCACAAACAGAAGTTTTACAAATGGGTTTAAGTATAAAAACAGTAAAAAAGCTACTGTAGGGTGACGACCTGGCTTAGGTAGATAAATCACTAGGTAGGTACCTGGGCCAGTACCTACTCAATATATAAATACAAAGACATGGATCTGTGAGCTTGAAGAAAAAATGGACATCTTAACAAGCTTTAAAAAGTTTTTTAATGAATTACTGGTATTAAAGCTCTGCTCACCCTTTCGGGGATAGGCGCGTGATCATATTAGTGTGTAAGTATGTGTGCGTACGTACAAATGCCTGCTAAGCGAATACAGCACTAATAAATGGCTATGTGAACCAACGAATTATTGTAGTTCGTTGATGTGAACAGATTTTTTGCTTAGAACTAAAGCATTTGATTTGCGAATATATATCTATATGCTCCTCTTGCTTAAAAAATCTGTCTATACATATAATCTGATTCAAGTTTTCTTTTTGTAAAATTTCCTATCAATAATGTTAGGGACAGAGGGAAAGCCTAACACGTTTGAAGTAAACGCGTTTGCCTGCCGGTATTTCGAATATCGGGTACTGTTCCCTAGCTAGCGCTATCTTGTCGGGACAGGGCGGTTCGTTAAAAGTCAAAGTCAAAGTCAAATTAATTTATTTCCATAGGATGTTATTACATCACTTAGATCCGTCATTACATTTTTTTTTCTATATCTACCTTTCGGTAAGATCGGGGCCGATGCCTTTTTGATAGTGACATGCTTAATATTACTTCACTAAACATAAAAAAGACGACACCAACGAATTGAGTCGCAATATAGTGTATTTCTGTGAAAAATTAGTTTTGTTAACATGGGCATTATTCGGTAGTTGAGAGAAAACCAGATCATGAACCTCGAGAAAGTGATTTTCGAATTACACTCGCGGGGCTCGGGCGCTCGGCGCGAGCCTTTCATTTAGCTAAGGCTGCGCGCGTGCTTAATATTGATTGCTGATCGAGCAGAAAGTGACGTTCAATAGCATCTAGTGTCAGCGAAAGCTCTAAATAATAATAATAAAGGGGAACTGAAGAAGTTTCCCCATAAATAATCAACTAAAAAACCTAAGAACATACTTTCACCAACGCTCTCTTGACTCAAATCTGCATCTAACTATAGGCCAAAATGACAAACGTCTAACTCCCCTCAACCTCAACGATCACAACACACAACGGAACGAAGCTATAATTGATATCAAAAACAAAATTGCCACATGGAAGCAGAAATCCTTACATGGGAGGCATTACCACGATCTCCAACAACCTCATGTCGACAAATCTGCGTCGAACTTATGGTTGCAGAGAGGTCATTGATGGCAGCTCCTCTGACCTCATGGCTATTGATGCCGGTGTTCCTCAGGGGTCCGTTCTCTCTGCAACACTTTTCCTGTTGCACATCAATGACCTGCTCATACCAGGCATTGTTGGGTATGCAGATGACAGTACAGTTGTGGAGAGGTATTTATCCAGCGCAAGGGCCACTGCAGATGAAATATGCACCTTAAGAGAGTCAATGGTAGAGCGGACGAATTTGGCTTTAAGTCTTGTTTCCCAATGGGGCGACAGCAATTTGGTAAATTTTAACGCCACCAAAACACAGGCGTGTTTGTTCACCGCTAAAAGGAGTCCTTTTCAGCTGACTCCTACTTTTCGGGGTACGCCTGTACCGGTCACGGATGCACTCGAACTCCTTGGCATGAGACTGACTACCAATCTCAACTTCGGCGAATACATCGAGTCACTGGCACAAACTGCAGCCAGAAAGTTGGGCATTCTGAACAAGGTCAAGCATTACTTCACGCCGGGACAACGCTTATCATTATACAAAGCGCAAGTCCGATCTTGCATGGAGTACTGCAGTCACCTGTGGGATGGCTCGGCAAAATATCAACTTGCTGCACTTGATTCGGTGGAACGCAGAGCCAAGAGAATTATCGGTGATGAGAATCCAGTGGTAACCAAGCTTCACAGTTTGGCTCATCGCCGAAAGGTTGCATGTCTGTCAGTGTTTTACAGGCTGTATTTCGGGGAGTGTGCACATGGGCTGCATGAGCTCATTCCGCCATCACCTTTTTACTATCGGGAGTCCAGACGAACTGCAGCATACCATCCGCACTTGGTCGACATACCCCTTTGCCGCACGAAGCGCTTTCAATCATCTTTTATTATGCGCACGGCCAAGGAGTGGAATTCTTTGCCTGCTTCTGTTTTTCCGATTGCTTATAACCCAAGCATTTTCAAAGCTAGAGTGAACAGGCACCTTCTGGGCAAACTCGTTCCATCATCGACCACATCTCGTCCCTCGCGGACCTGATTGTGGTCAAGAGTAAGCCCATCAACTAATAAAAAAAAAAAAAAAAAAAGTGAGCTTTTCCCATAGACCGAAGCTTTCATGCTGGCAATCCAGGACCAAATAATTGATACACGAAATCACATATTATCAAGAAACCGAACCTACCGACAGATTTATGCAGACATTGCCGCAGCAGCTCGGAAACTATCCAGCAGATCACAGGTGCCTGCAAATCCATAGCCCAAACAGATTACAAACACCGACACGACCAAGTAGCAGCAATAATTCATCAACATTTAACCTACCAATATAAGTTTACTACGTAGAAGGTACCATATTACAAATACAATCCATCTGCAATACTTGAAAACTCTAACTACAGAATTCACTGGGACCGGACAATCATTACTGACAAAACAACCCACTGCAATAGACCGGACATCACAGTTCTTAACAAAACTAATAAATCAGTACTCCTCATAGATATCGCGATCCCCAACATTCACAACTTAGCAACTACATACACCGAAAAAATTACAAAATATGTTGACCTATCCATTGAAATTAATAAGCAATGGCAGGTCAACTCTGTTATAACTATACCAATAGTTCTTTCCACAACCGGTGTTATCCCCACTACCCTCCATACTAGTCTAAATCTACTTAAAATGTACAATCCCACACTCATTCTTCTTCAAAAGGCGGTAATACTCAATACATGTAGGATAGTTAGAAAATTTCTGTCGACAGACTTACACCAGCCACAAATAATATAATACTACGTTTTTTTTTTATGTAAAATAGGTTCGCGTTTGACCACAGTCTCACCTGATGGAAAGTGATGACGAGGTCGAAGATGATACACGCTCACCCAAAAGATGCCTATTCACTCTTGCCTTGAATACACCAAGATTATAAGACTCCGGAAACACAGACGCCGGAAGAGCATTCCACTCTCGTGCTGTACGCACCAAAAAAGACGACGCAAAGCGTTTAGTGCGGACTACGGAAAATTCAACCACGTGAGGGTGGAAACGTCCCCGGCGCCGCGTACTCCGGTGGCAGAAGGTGGATGGCGGGATAAGATCGTGAAGTGCCTGGGCACACTCTCCATGATACACCTTGTAGAATACCGAGAGGCTGGCAACTTTGCGCCGATGCTCCAAGCTTTGAAGCTTGCTTCCAGCAAGCGCAATGTCGCCAATGAGTCTCCTAGCTCTTCGGTCTACCGAATCCAATGCATCCAGCTGATACTTGGCAGAGCCATCCCACACGTGGCAGCAGTACTCCATACATGATCGAACTTGTGCTTGGTACAAGTGCAGCAACTGTTCCGGTGTGAAGTACCGCCGAACCTTGAACAGGATGCCAAGTTTTTTTGCAGCAGTTATTGCTCCGGCTATTCTTCGGGCTATTTTGTTTCCTCTATTAGCTCACTAGATGGTGCTACGTGCGCACTGACCTACAAAACTGCGAAGATACGCCATCTAGTGCCAAGTTGACGATTTTTCTGGAGTATTTCGCTTTTGCTTTTTATCACTAGATGGAACAAAATGCAGCCATTTAGTATAAACGGCGTAACGTAAAGGCGTGTCTCCTGCGAATGTTTTGATCTACACCACGTCTACACTATACACAAATTCGTGTTACTACTATCCAAAAACATTAAAAATGTTTAAATGCAAAAACAAAACATCGCTGTGTCAAGGGCTATATTAAAACTATTAGATAATAGATGTCGCTGTATGTGTGATATGTCACAAACAATATAACTATTAGACGATAGATAGCGCTGCAAATGATAACGATTGCTTAGTTAGACTCTACGTAGTGCCAATGTTGTCACTAGATGTCATCAATAATTTAGAACGAAATTTCCGTACTAAGGAATAAGACCCCGTGCACCAGCACTTGGCTTAGGCCCGTGTAATTTTTTTTTTTTACCTCTTCCGAGAGATTAAAACTTTATAACAAAAATCATAATAATAATGATTTATTTCTTGAGAGCCCTAAAAACTAATTACAAAGTTTTATTTTGACACTCGTATTTACTTAAGGGCTCGGGGTACATCAATAGGTTATTATTGACACTAAAATGGGTCGAACCTGTACTATTGCGTAAATGTACACGCGCGAGCCTTTCATTTATCTAAGCGCGCAGCATGTGGCCGGCCGCTGCAAGGTACGCGCGCCCATGCATCGTAATTTATTACACACCCTTTGCCACAAACGAGGCAACCATTTTTTTAAGTGCTCCGTGAGCGTATGACTTTGGTCGGTTTTGACTCATCTTGGAAAACCCAGACAGTTGACTGCTGCTTGGAATCTGAATCGTAAGCATATATCCAAGACTCGTCACCACTAACCATATCATAAACGTGTTTTGACTCTCCTCGGTTAAATCGCTGCAGGGTTTTGCGACTCCATCTAACACGGGCTGCTTTTTGGTCGTCGCTAAGCAAATGTGGTATCTAACGAGAGATCAACTTTCTTACGCCGAGTTCTTCGTGCAGGATTTTTTGGATAGTAGTCCCTGAAATGCCCACGGATGCCTCTATTTCACGGTAGGTCACATGACGATCTTCGTCGATTAGCTGCCGCATTGCTTCGACATTCTCTTGCGTCATGGCGGTTTTTGGACGACCTTCACGTGACTTGTCACTGAGGCTAGAGTGCCCACGTTGAAATTCTAAATACTAGCGTTCTACAGTCCTAAGACATGGTGCTGCATCACTAAACACAGAAGTCACGTTAATCTGCTTTGAAAGTTATAGAAAATTATCGCAGGCTTATTTTCCTTTTATATTTCCATTTTTACAACCGACTTGTCACCTATGAACAGAGCAGACGCTACAATAAAACTAGTAGACCAATCAAATATCATTCCTTTGTTTTCGAATTCTAAATTCAAAAAAGATGAAAAGACCATATGTTTTTGTTTTTAAAAAATCGCGGGAAGTTTGCAAACGACATGACTTAAAAAGCAGCCCTCATAAAACACGCGCGCAGCCTTAGATAAAAGAAAGGCTCGCGCCGAGTGCCCGAGCCTCGCTAGTGCAATTCGAAAATCACTTTCTCGAGGTTCATAATCTGGTTTTCTTTCAACTACCCATGTTAACAATAGTAGATTTTACAACAAGTGCACAAAACGAGCCATTTTTATCCGAGATTTTTAGCAGCCCGAGCCGAAGGTGAGGGCTGATAGTAATGTCGAGGATAAAATGGTTTTGTGGACGAGTTATAAACTCTGCTTTTCACTTCAATTGCGAGGAAATAAAACAGTAGTATAACATAACATTTCTTTAATTAACCAATTTACAAAATTATCGTAAACTTTGAGATATTTTTCCCGAGACTTTGGCGGTAATACCTATCTCTTGCACAACTCACTGTGCATTAATTTCCATAAGCGTATTAGGAGAGAGTGTTAAATCCTCTTCTTCACTGGACATTTTTTACAATTTTATCAAATTGAAGAAATTAATAAACACACGAAAAAACAAGAGCTGTTTCACGCCGCTTTATTTTTTTTTAATCTTACGACACACTAGGCTTGGGCTGCAGACCTATACAGCCTACTATTAAATTAATTTTGTAATAATAATTTTCTTAAATTAATTAAATAACCTACCGTACTTGAATTTAAATTATAATATGTTTTATGTCTTAAAAAACACATAAGGCAAATAAATTAAAGTAAATATTGTAAAACAACAAATTCTATCTACAAGGGCTGCTATTTATGTATCCGGAACTGGCCACTTACATAAACAATATTTAAAAAGAAATTATAACATTTAAAAATAGAACTCTTTGGCTGTAAAATAAAGTTTGTTTCATTCATCTGTCAATTGTTTTTACATTGTGGCGCCATTTTTAAAATTCATTGTCTATCATCACCATGGATTTGACTCGTGAAAATTTTCGTGCTATGATTTATTACGACTTTCGGCGTGGATTAACTCAAAAACAGTGCATGGATCAACTTTTGTCGACTTTTGGGGAGGAAGCCCCATAGAAAACCACTGTGTATCACTGGTTCAGTGAGTTTAATCGTGGTCGTCGTATGCTTGCGGACGATTTTAAAGAAAGTCGCCCTAAATCGGCTGTTGTACCACAAAATATTGATGCTGTGCGCGAACTTATAATGCAAGACCGTCATGTTACATATCGCGAGATAGAGGCATTTCTGGGTATTAGTATGACGAGTATTTATAAAATATTACACGAACATTTGGCTGTAAAGAAAATTTTTTCTCGTTGGATCCCGCACAACTTAACAGTTGAACAAAAACAGGCTCGTGTTGATTGGTGCAAAAAAATGATAGAAAAATACAAATGTGGTACATCAAAAGCTGTTCATAATATCTACACAGGAGAAGAATCTTGGATATCCCGAAACTAAACAGCAGTCAACGGTTTGGGAGTTCCAAAATGAGCCAAACCCAACTAAAGTTGTTCGTGCAAAAAGCACTTTGAAGCAAATGGTTGCCTGCTTTTTTGGTATTAGTGGACATGTGGCTACAGTACCACTAGAGAATCGTAAAATGGTTAATTCTGAATGGTACACCACCATTTGCTTGCCAGAAGTCTTTGGAGAAATACGCAAGAACAATCGACAACGAAGAATAATCCTTCACCACAATAACGCCAGCTGTCACACCTCGGCCGCAACAACGGAGCATTTAAATAGTCAAATGATCGAATTGACGGGTCATCCGCCGTACAGTCCCGACTTGGCACCCAACGACTTTTA
Organism: Carpatolechia fugitivella; assembly: GCA_951230895.1. NCBI lineage: Eukaryota > Metazoa > Arthropoda > Insecta > Lepidoptera > Gelechiidae > Carpatolechia > Carpatolechia fugitivella. The sequence continues at coordinate 17,807,120 of OX579645.1, read as the reverse complement.
TTTATTCCCAAGCGTGAAGAACAAATTACGTGGACACCGATTTTCGACCCGGGAAGAAGCTGTTGATGCTTTCAAAATACACGTTTTGGAGATACCCGATACAGAATAGAAAAAATGCTACGAAAGTTGGTTTCAACGTATGAAAAAATGCATCGATCATCACGGGGAATATTTTGAAAAGCAATAAAAGTATATTTGGTTATAGATGTTTGTTATTTTTTGTTATTCTGGATACATAAATAGCAGCCCTCGTATGAACTTCTTATTGTGTTTGGCTGTATGGCTCATTTTCTTTGCCTTAATATAGATACATTTATGAATAGATACGTTAATGCACATGCACTTGTGCACAAAAATTGATTTTGTGCAGCCTATATCCTGCATAAATAAGCACTTTCAGAGCATGAGAAGTGCAAAACTAATTTTTCACAGAAATACATTATATTGCGACTCAATTCGTTGGTGTCGTATTTTTTATGTTTACTGAAGTAATATTAAGCATCCATGTCACTATCACTCATGATGATTGATGTTTTTTTAAGTGATTCTATTTCGTTCAACCGTCAATCATAGGTTTGATGGATAACATTCTATAGTTTAATGGTCGCCAGCGAACAAGTTTTTAATATATTTATACAATGGATAATTATAATAAATTGTAAACTTAAACTTGTGTTGTGAGCGACGAAGTGAAGTGACAGTTAAAATTTTAAAAAGACTTGGCTTAAAGGTTAAGTAACCGGGCCATAAATTCAAAAAAAAGAAAAAAAAAAGAAGTAGTTTTTAATCTTTGGCCCGCGCGTCAATGTTATTCAGCCGATAGTCATGCTTTTAATTTCAGCGCGCTGATCGGTTTATTTAAAACCAGACGGCCAAAGATAATGACTTTTGACTGGCTAATGTTTTGGGAAAACAGTCCGTTTTGTGCGCGCAATGTCGGCTCATTGAAACCTGATTTCCTAAGTGACCTTAACCTTTTTCAAGAGTCGATTATTTAGCATGATAAATCTGAAGACCTGTCACTTACATCCTGTATACAAACCATAATATACTTCTCTCAGTGATAATAAAAAATAAATATGCTTATTATATTGCCGTTCAAATGGCATTCAATACTTTGTAAGGCATACTTCGATAGAACATACATAAACATAACAATACCTTCATTGTAATAAAAATAAGTGGGTTAATAGGGTATCGGACTACTTTATTTTTATTTTATAAATCCAATCTTCTTAGTTTCTGCTATCGAACAAAAGAAAAATGTTTGCTCTATCTTTAAAATTGACCGAGTTATAAAGGTTTGAAATTCAAAATTAGACAGAGAGCCTCATACCCACTTGAGACGTCACTTGCTAGTAACGCCATAATTTCCATACAAAAAATCGTTTTTGAAAGAGAGACATATTGAAACTAAAATCACTGTAAATTCATTTTTCAACCGATTCTGTTTTTTTATAATCGAATCGTCTGCTACTAATCTATATTTTAAAAATAATTCATAAAATATGGTAAATTTAGGAATAGTCCGATACCCTATTGTATTTTTTATTAAGTAGGTAAAATAATGCTTTGAAAATCTGTCTTTCACAGTTCATCATCATGGTGATTGATTCTACGGACAGACAGCGACTGAGTATAAGTCGAGAGGAGCTACACCGTATGCTGACTCACGAAGAACTCAGTAAAGCCTGTCTTCTTGTCTTTGCTAACAAACAGGTATTGCAGTATAACAATGAATATATTATAATAAAATTAAATGACAAAACTCAACATCATCATCAACGGCCCGTTACAGTCCACTGCTGGACTATGAGCCTCCTCCACTTAAGTGGAGGGTTTTGCCATAGTCTCCACGCTTGGCAGGCGGGTTGAAGATCGCAGATTAAAAGGTTACTGTATCAGAGAGCGCTGCTGCCCGTTCCCTGTTCAATGTGTAGTCCCTAAGTCGCCTCTTACGACACCCAAGGGAAGAGTAGGGGTTGGTGACAAATGTATTCTACTCTGCCGTCACCACAATGACAAAACTGATTAACAAAAAAAGAAAAAAGGGAAAACTTGCGTTAAGTAAAATGTTAGCCTATAAAATAAGACGTATGGGAAAAAGAAAACTGAAAAAAAAGCATTCGGAAATTTTTATACAAGAAAAACAAAATATTAATAAATATACCTAACAAATCTGTGGATGTGGTCCACGGCTCTAAAACCTTTTCGAAACGCAGCTTGTTCCGGAGGCTGGAAGGCGACATGTCTTGTGGCGAGACGGTTTGTAAGGACTCTCGAAAACAGCTTGTAGAGGTGGCTTAGGAGCGCGATCGGATCGGACGATGCATGAGGCCAGTTGTTTCGAGCTGCTTCGCGCTTCTCGGCGCTGCTTGGCGCCACTTCGCAAAAGCAGTAGGCTCTTGCTCGCCGCGACTACCATGCTACATCGCGTTACGTCGCAAGACGCAGCACGTAGCCGCGCGACGCAGCACTGCTATTTATGTATCCGGTATAACAAAAAATAACAAACATCTATAACCAAATATACTTTTATTGCTTTTCAAAATATTCCCCGTGATGATCGATGCATTTTTTCATACGTTGAAAACAACTTTCGTAGCATTTTTTCCATTCATTTTTGTACAGTAAATATCAAATATTGTATTGCTATCTTAAAAAGTGCGCGCCCCGTCACGTCGCATTGCGTCTCGTTGGGAACAGACCCTAACTTTAGAGCATACTTATACTTCATTAAAAAAACAATGGAAAAATACTAAAAAAATATGTAAATAAGGTTTTCTGTGATTCAAACTTCTCCGGTCTGCGCCTTCAATACTCTCTTGACGGTTTAGATCCTGGCTGACAATATTTTAAATAGAACATTGTTTTTAATGAAAAAACGTTTGATTTCTTAAATTACTCTTACAGCACAGTTTACAGACAATTTAAGAACAATATTCTATTTTTATAAATTATTTCAAATATATTAAAAGAAAATAATAAAAATACTGTGTATGATAATCTACAGGACATAAAGGGGTCGATGAGTGCAGCAGAAATATCAGAACAATTGGCGTTGACTTCCATCAAACAGCATCCGTGGCATATACAAGCTTGCTGCGCCCTAACTGGCGAAGGGTAAGGCCCTTATGCATAAATTTAATAAAATAGACAAAATGGCAGAATAAGAAACTAATCCACAAAGTTCTAAACCCTTGTAGTAAGAGCGTTTTCACACTGCACGGTAAATGGAAAATCCATAAAACAAAGCAAATAGAAACAAAACAGTAGAAATTATAGAGTTGCTATAACTCAGGCTCATTCTCAGTAAACATTCGGCCTAGTCGAATATTAATTTTTGCACTTGTTTCGTTGTAAGCAAACTATCTATTTCGATAGAAAATAAAAAAGGGTTAAAAATTATAGTAATAGGTTTTTAAGGTTTTTTAACATCGTCAGTTTTCAAAATATTTATATATCGATCAGGTGTTTCGATTTTTGATGGAAATCAACTACGCGTACTTAGGGCATACTGAAAGTTTCTGGATTCTGATAAATAAGACTAGATATAAGACTTAAGATACATTTATTGTTTTTCAAAGTATATTCCCTCGCAATTAATGCATTTTTGCTTTCGCTGAAACCACTGTACAAAGCAGTTGGTTGGACCAGTCTTCCTTAGGGACCTCTTCAATGGCTTTATGGAACGCATTCACCGCCGGTTCAGGGCTCGTAAAACGTGTGCGGTGTGCCTCGTAAGTTTTATCTCTAATTTTTGGAAACAAAAGTAAGTCGCAGGGTGCGAGGTCCAGACTATAAGGCGGATGTGTCATCAGTTCCACATTTGAAGCCTTCAAATAGGCTTCTGTCGGAATGCGTTATCGTGTTGAAGGAGGACATTGCTTCGAGGACGCTTTTCGCGATTTTTTTCTAAGACTCTGGGCAAGCAAGTGTTGACCTACTAATCTGCAATCACTGTCTTTTGATCTTCAAGCAATACTGTATGTCCTGATTTGCTGAAAAAAGAAGCAACTATTTTTTTTACCAATGCTTCGACTTTTCTAAACTTTAGTCGGCAAATCTTCAAAAAGAAAGACCCCCTCTGCCCACTTGCTTTTTCTTTCGAGTTCAAAGCAGTACACCCAGGTTTCATCATCTCTCACGTATTATAGACAACCAATGCTGTCCTCCGTTAAACTATTTTACCATTTTACGGCACCACTGGACAAGCAGTCGTTTCTAGTCCTCCGTGCATGAGTCATGCGGTATCCATCGAGTGCAAAGCTTCCGAACCTTCAGATGCACATGTAAAATGTTTTGCGCTTGGCTCATTCCAATACCTAACAAAGCACAAATTTTTGGGCAAGTAATTTTTTTGTAAGTTTCAATAAGTTGTCGTACGGTGTTAATATTATAGTCTGTAACCGCAGTCGCCGGCCGACCTTCACGTACCTCGTCATGGAGATGATCACGTCCACGTCTAAATTCTCCAAACTACGGATACCCAGAGCTACGACATGGTGCTTCATCACCAAATGCCAATTGAAGAGTCGATTCAGGAAAAGGCCAGCGAATAATCTGTACAATGTCTTTATTTTTCACACAACCTTTTGTCTTGAAGTTCTAGTCCACACTCAATTGTCTCGTCAGGTCGTCGTTTCGTTTTTCTAAATGTCTTGTCTGGGTCGTTATCATAAGGAAGTCATTAGGAGTCAGAGGTAGGTCGTCAGCACTGTCTAATGGTACGTATGTTAAAGGTCGACTATTTACAAAAACCTCCGTCTCAGCGAGCAAAGTCGAGAGCACTTGGTCGCTCGGAGCCCTCTCCTTCAAAGTCACACGAAGGGCCGTCTTTACAGAGCGCACCAAGCGTTCCCAGCAGCCTCCCATGTGAGGGGCATTAGGAGGGATAAAGTGCCAATCGATCCCTCTGACACTCGCGAAACGCATGCATTCGTCCTTATCTAGGGTCGCCACCGACTGCTTCAGCTCACGGTCAGCTCCTCTGAAGGTCGTGGCATTGTCGCTCCAGATTTGCTTCGGACAACCACGCCGTGCTATAAAACGCCGAACAGCCATTATCGCACTGCTGGTTGTTAGGTCATGTGTCACTTCGACATGTATAGCCCTGACTGTCAAGCACGTAAAAAGAGCACCATACCTTTTCTCACGGTGGCGACCTACTTTGACCGTCAGAGGTCCAAAATAGTCAAGGCCTGTGAATCGGAAAGGCCGCCCACCTCCAGTCATTCTCACGTCCGGCAGCTGCCCCATCAGTGGAGGTTCAGGTCTTGCTCGTCTCACCTTACAACCTTGACAGTCGTTCCACGCAGACTTGACAGCGTTCCTTCCGTTTAGGACCCAAAAACGCTGCCTAAGTGTATTCAGAACTGTCTCTCGGCCTGTGTGAGCTGCTTCTTCGTGGTACCGACGAATGAGAAGACGCGTGAACCAGTCTTTTGGGTGCAGTACGTAAGGGTGCCGAGAGTCGTAGACAACGTCAGCACCGCTGATTCTCCCCCCCACACGGAGAATGCCATCTCCATCTAAAAAGGGGGTCAGCTGTCGTAGAGGGCTGTCCTTACATACACACCCTGTCCTTTTCACAGCCCGGATATCCGCCGAAAACATTCGAACTTGGCTCTGTCGGACCCAAGCTAGTTCGGCAGATCTTATTTCAGTCGTGGTCAACTCACCTTGCCGTTTGTCTTGTCTATGAATAAAATTGTGCACAGCACGTAGAAACCACGCAGTACTCCTGACAAGTCTCCAGTACTTAGAAAAATGCCGGTCATCAGGTAGCGTGTTAGTTTCCATGTTCAATACGCAGGCGATCTTCACCTCTGGATCATCAGAATTGAAAACAATGTCGGTGTCTTCAGATGGCCACGACTGCTCTGACTTCCGAAGGAACTGTGGTCCATGTAGCCACCTACTATTGTCCTCAATTTTCGTCTCTCTTGTGGCGTCGTCTGCCGCATTCAAACCTGATGGTACCCACCTCCAGCAAGAAACGTCGGTAAGCTCGGAAATTTCGCTGACGCGGTGAGCTACGAAGGGTTTGAAACGGCCGCTTTCGGATGAAATCCAGCTTATGAAGGTTTTCGAGTCGGACCATAAAATCGTTCTACTCACGTCTAAATGTTTCCTTAGAGTATGGGCGAGTCTAGCACCCATCAGCGCAGCTTGAAGCTCCAAGCGAGGGATACTCATCACCTTGAGAGGCGCAACACGAGCACGTGCCGTGACAAAGGCTACGTGCCACTCACCATCCGTCGTCGTCTTTGTGCGTAAATAAACTACGCTTGCAAAAGCTTTGCTGCTAGCGTCGCAGAAAACGTGAAGCTCCGGGCAGATTAGCTTGTCACATGTGTCAGAAAACAGCCGGCGTGGGAGTCTGAAGTCTGCTATCTTCTGAAGTTCGGTGAGCCAAGACAGCCATGACACATAATGGCTGGACTCAATTTCGTCATCCCACCCTATTTTGGACTTCCACACAGTCTGTAGTAGAATCCGTCCTTTCACTGTCACGTACAACAGAAAACCCATTGGATCAAAAACAGACATCGTCAGTCTTAACACCTCTCGCTTGGTAGGTCTCTTCACTCCATTCTTTATATCGTCACTTACCTTCGGAAACCGCAGCAGAAAAAGAAAATCGTCTGTCGTCTGGTCCCAGCGCACCCCTAGCACACGTTCAACCTGACTATCTTTAGCATCAGAGATGATATTCAAGCTATTTGGGGCGAGCTTGTCTTGAGGTAAGTGCTTGAGAAGACGTTCAGAATTAGACACGAAGTTACGTAAGTTGAACCCACCTGAAGCATGAATGTGTACCACGTCTTCCACAACTCGTATCATGTCGTCCTCGTCATCAAAGGAGTGGATATAGTCATCGACATAATGATGCTCCATGATCGCCCGATATGCCTCTGGATTAGAGCTCTCATACGCTTTAGCGTTTAAATTTTTTACGTACTGGGCGGAAGCGGGCGAACAGACAGCACCAAAAGTCATGACGTTCATAACATAAACGTCGTCCTTCCAAAGAATTCGCTGGGCTTGTCGGTCCTCTGGTCTGATGAGTACACGATTAAACATCTCTTGGATGTCAGCCATCACCGCCAACTTACCAATGCGAAAACCTAACAGAACGGCAGGCAAAGATGTAAGGAAGTCCGGTCCACTTAGAAGAAAGTCATTCAAAGATTTTCCTTCAGACTTAGCTGCGCAATCAAGCACAATCCGCAACTTGGGTTTGTTAGGATTCACAACGGCGAAATGAGGCAAGTACCATGTTTTTCCTGTCTTCACAGCTGCTTCTTCAGGCGTCAACTTCGAAATGTATCCTTTTCCGAGGTTCTCCTGGACCTTCTCATCATATTTGTCTGCAAAATCAGGGTACTTACTCATTTTACGCTGAATTCCCGTCAAACGGCTCCTTGCCTGAGGGAAGCTGTCTGGAAGCTGAATGTCATCAGACTTCCAAAGCAAGCCAGTCTCCCATCGACCTTCAGGCAACAGCCTCGTGGTTCGTTCCAGTACCTTCAGCGCTAGCTGATCCTCACGAGAACGAGGAGAGTCACCAGCATACCTAACGCCAAACGATTCTGTCGAAAAAGAACTCTTAACTAAGTCGTGCAATTCATCACATTGGCAGAGATGTAGAACTGTCATGTCATTCGGTATACTACCAAGTCCCACATTCCCATGAATTACGTATCCCAAACTGGTCTTGGAAACAATCGGTCCGTTCTTCTGTTCTTGTATAAACTGTCGTGTAATAATCAAGTCAATATTGTCTTGTCCAATCAATAAGTCAACTTTATTAGGTCGTATGTCATAGTCAGAAATGTAGTCCGTCACATAAGGAAATTTGTTAACAATGTCGTTATACGAAATACTATTAACACAAAGATTTAAATTGTCTACGGAGCGAGCGTTCTTGATTTGACAAACATTCTTCTCATTGAGTCCCTTGACATCAAACGATACGGTCTTCGAATTAACTTCAGTAGACGACATCCCAGAGACGCCGCGGATCCGCAGTCTACCCGTCGGTCCGGAGATACCGGCGCTCTCGAGCAGCGAAGAGTCGACAAGTGTGACAGCGGCTCCCTCATCCAGGAGCGCAAAAGTTGTGACGTCACCTTTCGTTCCCGATATCACCACTGGAAGAACTTTCAGCAGTACGTGTGAACTCCTGTCGTTGTCGTTACAGTTATTCACCGCCGTCGCCGTGTCGTTATCGGCATGATTGACAGATGCCTCCTTCTCCCTCGTTTCGGATCGCGGAGTGGCATGAAGCAGAGTGTGATGAGCTCGCGCGCAGTCTGGAACAGAGCATTTCGTCTTTCTCTTACATGCTTTTAGTTGATGGCGTTCGGATAGGCATGAAAAACAGAGTTTCTTATCCGTCACGAAATGCCAGCGATCGTCAATACTCATCTGCTTGAAGTTGTCACAGTCCTTGATGTAATGTTCTCCGTCACAGAGAGAACAGGGTCGTGACGTATTTACAACATCTGTAGTCATTACCGGTCTCCAGGGTTTACTATCGGGCTTTGTCTGCGGCTTCCAAATTGTACTTGCAGGCTTGAAGGTCATCGGGGCGATGTTTACTGCCGCGTGAGCAACGATCATGAGCCAATCCGACAAGTCGCTCAAGGAAACACACTTTTCCCCGACATGCATGCCCCACTGGTACTTTAAAAAGGACGGCAATTTATAAATAATTTCTCGAAACAAAATTGGATTTGTCAGGTGTCCAACCTCTTCTGTCATTTTCATCACGGCAACGACATTTTGAATTGCCGTCGCATATTCAATCAAACCATGGACGTCATCGTGGCGTATGTCACGCATATGTTTGATTTTATTCAGCATGACTTCTATTATATATGCGGATTGTCCAAATCTGAGTTTCAAAGTTTTGATAATGATTTCCAGGTTCGCTACGCTTACCAGTAAGCTTGAAACTGCCTCCCGAGCGCGTCCCTTCAAGCATCGCGACAGTCGCGCGATGTTTTCATCATCGCTATAGCCGCAGAGCCGTGTAGTCGATTTAAACTGGCTTTAGAAAAGAGGCCAGTCCTCGGGATCGCCGGAGAAAATAGGCAGCTCTTTGATACTTGTTTGTCTTGCTAAAAACTTTGCCATGTCAGTTGGCCCACGAGTGTCTTGCGAAGGCAGCGCAACAGGGTGAAGTGGTGATGATGTAGCAAACCTGGCATGTCGGGCATCATCGGTCTCATAATTTTTCCTAGTGGTAGTCGTAGGCACATGCAGAGAGATGCACGATCCTGCACGGGAACGGGATGCACGGGACGCAACTTCGTCGTCGTCGATTGCCTGCGACTGAATCGACAGTCGCTCTTCGAGCAGGCGCAGTTTTACATTTGCACGGTCTGCTGCTGCTTGTTCTTCTATGCGTGCCCTTTCTGCCGCTGCTTGCTCTTCTATGCGTGCCCTTTCTTCAGCCGCTTCTAGCTGCAGCTGGACGAGTCTTTGCTTTCTGACGACTGTCGACGTACTCGTCATGGAGCGAGCGGAGGCTGTAGGCGATGGCGCGCGGCTGCTATGGGCGGACTGTCAGTCGTGTCCCTGGTCTCCAGCAGCAGTCGGCACACTGGTCATCTTCGCTTTCAATTGCGCTCTCGTTCTCACCATAGGTTTGGTAAATGACCTTGAAGGACCACCTGAAGAGTCGATTCAGGAAAAGGCCAGCGAATAATCTGTACAATGTCTTTATTTTTCACACAACCTTTTGTCTTGAAGTTCTAGTCCACACTCAATTGTCTCGTCAGGTCGTCGTTTCGTTTTTCTAAATGTCTTGTCTGTCTGTCATCTCAATGGCCAGCACGAAGCTGTGCGAGGAGGCCGCAACACCAATTGAAGTCTCTGGCAACTCTCTTGTTGACTTAAGCTATAACGAAAATCATAAAAAACGATTGAACGAAAACGTTCACGAGTTAAATTCATTTTGATAGCAACACACAATTTTCAAAAGGACGTCACAATGAAAAAACAAATGACAGTTTCACAAATTAAAAAGTAACATGTTCCATTTTCGAATTCCCAAAAAGTTCCATTTTCGAATTAATAGGGAATATGCACATTTTTTTAAATTCATTAATCGAAATATCTCAAGTTCCAGATAAACACGTAAGTTGCTCAGAAACAAAGGTCCGACGTGACATGGAACGTCATTGGTCAGGCGGGCTATACATCCGCCATAGAAAATTTTGTTTTCGTAAGAGGGACAGATATATTTGTCTAATAATGTTGTATCTAGTTTTTTTTTTCAATCAATTTCGATTCTGTTTTGATTGTTAATATTCTATTTTTGTATTTTTCAGATGAAAGAAACAATTTTTTTTTTTTTATGCATTTTCGATATTGTTTTTTCATTTTTAAGTGGCCAGATCCAGAAACTTTCAGTATGCCCCACGTCCTTCATCGAACTTAATAAGATTCCATCTGCAACACCATAAATTTGGCTACGGCTAAAATTATTATTTATACTAGGCCTGTGTTTTTTTTAACTGACTAATCGCTATTTCTACCAGAGTGGTAAATGCGGGCGCGGACTTGACTAGGCCTCTGTACAAATCCGTGAATCTTTTAAACTGATAAATATAGGTATCTTAATAAAACTAAAAAAAACAATTAATAATTTTGCTATCGGCCAGGTTGAGTGCTGAGCAGTAATTTGTCTTGGATTTAACAGCTCTATAAATATACTTTTCTTTATTTTGTCATAAAGTCACGATAATGGGGCTGATTCATAAAGTCATGCTCAAATTCTAATTTTAAAATTCAGCTATCCTTTTCGTTTTTATGACCAATGATAGAGATTATTATTTTGAATTAATGATGACCTAAAATGAAGGCATAGCTGTCAGATTAAGAGTTTTTTAAGTCGGGTGATTTACGTGCTCTCTAAAATTGTGAAATCGTCGCGTCCATAAGGTTTGAATTCGATGTTTGAAAGCTCTAATATTATGATGGCCATCTCCTGTCCATTTTTAATCTTTAAAAGGTAAAAAGCACGAACGCACTTTATTTAAGGATTAGAGCGTGACTGTAAGAATCAACCACAGTGTCGTGCTGATGTGAAAACGGCCTAATACCGAGTTTAAAGCGAGCCGGGAGTGTAATTTTGATATTTTGTTGAGACCAATTCCACAGTAAACAGTTTAAAGTTAATCATAAACGTATTTTTTTTATGTTTATGAATATGGTATCTGACTACTTTTTTTAAATTTTATAAATCCAAACTTCTTGGTTTCTGCTATCGAACACAAAAAATTTTGCTCTATCTTTAGACAGAGAGGAACATACCCACTTGTGACGTCACTTCCTAGTAACGCCATATAATCTCCATACAAAAAACCGTTTTTGAAAGAGTCAGACATATTGAAGCTTTGAAAAATTACTGTAAATTCATTTTTCAACCGATTCAATTTTTTTCTTTGCGAATCGTCTGCTACTAATCTATATTTTAAAATTAATTCATGAAATATGGTAAAAGACACGGTCTAGTTTTCTTTGAGAGTCTACACTAAAATCCAGCTGCTCTAAATCGAATGGTTATTGAAAGAATAAATTTAGGACACCAATCAATTAAAAGAAAAAATCTTAACCTTAAATATTTCGTATTTTTTTTTAAATATTTCTTTTTTTTAAATTGACGTGTTATAAATGGCGTTATGTCATTTATGCAGCAAACAGGCAATAATGGACATGTAAAGAATAGATAGCGCTGTCTCTTTCACTCCGAATTATCTTTCCTAAACCTGCACAAACGAAACATGCGCAGCCGCCGGCCCGGCCCGTCACTTGTCATTTTGACAGTCCTGTCTGGTTGTTTTTTCTGGTATTGGATTACAATGATATTTTAGAAAGAGATATATATAGATAGATATTGGACAGATATTGGACATGAGCAAGTGTTAAAAACGTCAAAACAAACTTTATGTTTTGTGTTAATTATGTTGCGACAAAAACTTCTACAATTGTTTGTTCGTTCCATGCTGAAAATATGTTCGTTTCGTTACTTAATTAGAAGTATTTTAAAAATAAATCAAAATTAATTGGCTAGCTATGGAATTATAATAAGTACGTCAACATGTTTAAAAATTGATAATAAGTTTAACTGGGGTCCTCACGTAGACTATGTTTGTAAACGGCTTAGAGCCGTGCTAGCCAAGTTAAATATCCTAAAAAATAAATTGCCATATAGTACTTTAAGGACACTTTATATGGCATTGGCTGACTCGGTCATTAGTTATGGCCTATCCAGTTATGGCAGAACTTATTCATCCTACTTACAAAAAAATTATGACATTCAAATTAGAATTCTCAAAACTATTGTCCCATACAAAATAAAATTTATTTACAAAGACAACTACGAACTGTTGTTCAAGTATTGTAAAATAATGAGTATATTTGATAAAGTCAAACTTTCTATTGTGTCTGAGTATTCCAATCAAATTCCTGATCTATGTAAAAAAACAAGACCCAACAACATGCGAAATACAGTACCTAGCTATGTACAAACTACCAAAGTGTGCTAATGAATATGGGAGAAGGGACTGGAGGTACATCCTACCTAGCTACATGAACTTGCTACCTAAAGAAATAGTCCACAGAATAACTGATAAAAGTGGTAAACAAATTAAAAATATTTTAAAGTACCACTTTACAGTTGGCCAGTTCCTGGATGTTTCTTCGGTCACTTCATAAAATGTAAAATTTTACAGAATAATTTAATTTGATTCTGCTATTAGTGTTTATGATTTTGTTTTGTTTTTGTCATAGAAACGCTCCGAGTGTTGACCACTCAACGCACATAATCTCAATGTAGGAGATTGAGCGCTGAGTTTCCTATGTACCCTATATGTTTTCTTTTGAAATAAATAGATTTTTAAATATATTTTTTTTAAATGTTTTAATTTATAACATTGATCGATAACAACTCTCATAATGCAAGCTGGTTCTGAGGGGGAAATTATACCGTGTCCTTTAGGAACAGTCCGATACCCTATTGCCAAAAGCTATTCCGGCAACACGGTCCAACTAAATTAAAAGGGAAACCTTCATGACCGCCCCTGGTTTTGTACGCCACGTTTTTGATGTACATGGTTTACAACGAATATGCATTCATTCAATATGAGGATGCCTAAAAACGGTGTGGTACGTTGGGTACCGACCAAACTTTACACGGTATTGGATAGGGACATACTTAAATTGTACTAATAATATTATTATTATACGGCAAACGTCAAAAAATTGTACCGCTAGAATAGCATTCGACGCATAAAGCGCATAAACGTAAGTTGAATCAATAAAAAAAAATTAGGAACGTCAACTAATTTTATTCGTCTTATGTCAAAATAAGTGGTCTGCCGGAATAGCATATCGCATTTCACATGTATAAGCCGTGCAGATCAAAGATTTCTGACGCGCGTCGCCTCGCGCTTTATAGATAGAACATTTTAGAAGAAGAAAAATACCATCGGGCATATTACTTCCTCTTATGACGTTTTAAATACGATTGGAAGAGATAAATTTACGATAGTATGTTTTGAAATTTCTAAGGTTGTCATTTTTATGACTTGGGCCAATGATATGACTGTGTCGATATGTCAGTATCGATAAACCAATTATTTTTGTCAAAATGTAAATAACGCGCGATTTAATTATTTATTTTATTGCTAAATTGGGTCTGGTGATCCTTATTCATGTTCATTTAACTTACTAGTGAACCATATTCACTGTTTTGCCACTGGTGCGATTTGGAAATTAACCTGCATGATATCAGTCAACACGAGACATGTAATAGACAAGTCAATTATTAGTAAGAGGGCTAAGCTAATTTCGTCGTTATTTTCATTTCAGGTTACATCTGGGATTAGAATGGATAGCTAGCAGAATAAAGAAGAAATGATTATTATTTGTTAGCTCCTTTTAGAACGTGTGGTAAGGTGATAAAGATATACATACATTGAAATGAGTGTTATAGTATTAATATTAGTGTCCGACTAAAATTTTGCTATAATATGTGTTGGTAATTTTTTCATCACTCAACATCAAGCCATTTTTCAAAATATAATTTTGTTGTAATACATAACTAAATTTTTCAAATATTATAATATTTTTGACTGACATTGTGCATATGTATGTTTTAATATTTTTTGACAATACAAATAAATATTCTATAAGTTAAGAATATAAATAATAGATTTGTGTCGTACTTTGTACTAAAACCTGATAAAAGATATTTTGATGTCATGCTATTGATGTTTGGAGATAAATTCTCTAAAAATGGTCCGATTTTTTTTTTTTTCACTTGTCTGGCATATCCAGCGTAACGAACATAGCCATCTTGAGCTGAATTAAGTACGGTTCATTAGAGTCTAGCTGCAAAACTGAATAACCTAAATATGCTCTAAAAATTTAGGGGAAATGATATTGCGATTGTATTTTTTCCTGCATCGTGTCGGTTGTAGGCTCTACAATGTTGGGTCGACAACTGACCTCATTACGTTATGGCCACTCTTACTCAGCAGTTAAGACAATATTGTATTGTATAGAAGTTTACTAGTTAACATTTTATTAGGAATATTTCTAAAATTATGCGTTTTTACCATGTTATAAAAAAGTATTTGTCTAAATAATATTATATTAAATAATTGTAACACGATAGCAAATTACTAAAAACTTTTGTTAAATTAGAGAGCAGGGCGTGAAAGGTGCGGAGTACAACGCGGGGAGAATGCTACCCTTGCTTTAACTGGTATAGTAGGAGTATGACATTTTTATGACGCGCGTCATCGTGGGTACACGACTCTGAAATCATTGTCCGTGTAAATTCTAAATCTTGTAATTCGAGACTAGAAAACATCAAGGTATTTCATTGCAAATGGGGCAGCAATGGTAAGGGTCGAATATTTAAAGCAGCAAATTAGAGCAAAACCAGGTCTCCACTTCTCAGCGTGCTGCTCTTTGATAGACATAAGTAATAATAATGGCGAGAACTGATGAATGGTTGTATGCAGAATGTCATCGCTCACCCACCCTTTTTGGTCGGACTCTAATTTCTTACTGGTTTATAGTCTATATAACAATATAAATCTATAGGTACCCTGTTTCAAATAACAATTGAAAAATCCATAACTGGCAGATAAATGTAAATAATGAAAAACCTTTTCTATGACTTTGTCTTTTGCTATTGTTGTTTGAAATGAAGTATTAAATTTATGTATACCTATTTTGAATAATGTGTAACATAATTAATAAAATAAGTACTAAAATGGAAATAGTAAGAATAGAGAATATGCATGTGTGACTTACTTAGATTGACCACCCAAGTTGTATATGTCGCCGTAAGATAGTTGTAGCCGTAATATGATCATATCTTATATCTATAGAACGGAATTTTGGGGCAAATCGCGGAAGTTCGAGAGGTTATCAATAACATGGATTATGCCTTTCCTACAACCGCGAATATTTTTTTTTAATTTAAAATTGAATAAATAGTGTGAGTGTGACATTAAATAATAAAAAATATTAATAACAATGTTCTGTGTCAGTCATCTTTGTATACTTAAAGCACCCGTTTACATTGTGGTCGTTTAATTTAATTTTAGTTGAACATTAATTTGATTTCAGTGCAAAAAATTTAAGTTGTGCGATTGTGTAAAATATATTTTGTTTAAAATAAAACGTCGTTCTGAAAAATAACACGTGTCTTCCTAGATTCCAATCGAAGACGCAGTCCATGTTAAAAAAATGACGTCACTAGCTGAACCACGACCGCCTCGGGAAAGAACAAGGAGCGAAAGAGATAAATATACATAATTCAAATCAAAAATTCCCGGAATTCAACTTTATACTTTCTTCACAAAACGAAACTAATTCGTTTTGTTTTTCACTCACTGTCTGGCTTGTTGAGTGCGGTGCTCCTTGATGTTTAATGTTTCCAAGTATTTCTTTTTCTTATTTTTCCTGTTCTATAAAATATATTTAACCATGTAAATTAATTTGAGCTAAATCAAAAAATCCATGCGGTAAAGGGTTGAGTGATCAAGTGTTGATTAATTAAGCTTTTGTAGGGGTACCTTTCTTAACCATTTCATTTTAATAAATTCATTATCTGTTTTCTCACAAGTCTATTAAAAACGCGGGTCTTAGGTTTTATAACAAACTCGTGACATTATAAAACCTCGCCTGCGGCTCGGGCTTACAAAAGTCAGCTCGTTTGTAATTTGCCACCTATGATCCTCGTATCGTAATGTACTATTAAGCTACTTTTTTCTATATTATCATTGCAGTTGCACAACTTATCTTCGGTCGTTATGCTGACGTGTTGACCTAAATAAATCAGGTCCTATTATAGTTATAGTTACGTAGGCACAGTATAAGTTACTTTAAGTGCATGTTCTCTTATCTTTGTTATAATTATTTTTAATAAAGAGGATTATGTATTTAATAAAGTATACATTCTATTTAAAAATTTTATTTCAACTACATCATTTTTATACAAACAGAAAAAAAATAGGTTTGTTATCTCTAAAATCTATTAACTATGAGAGATACAACCACGAAAACTAGACAGGGTACAACCAATGTCAATTTTCGACGACGACGGTAGAACGATACTAATCTAAGCCATATTTTTTGTGTGGTATGGATTAATTATGTTCTTATCCATGCCTTCAAGTAAAAATCTTAATTTTGATTAAAAAATACACTTTTATCATCATAGGTTCTACCTTCGTACTTTATAAATAATGTGTTAGACATGGCACTAACTGCAAGCGAAATAAATAAATTGAAACTTAACATGTAGGTACTCATTATCAAACGTATCTGGAGAAAGTCTCACAAGAACAGTCTCCACCGGGATTCGAACTCGGAACCTCCGTAAAGAGAGTTAAACACTCGACCGCTCGGCCATTGAGGCTATATTATTTGTGATTTCCAAAACAATAACGGTGTCGCGGCCAGTTGACGAGTTTCCGCTTTTATCTCCTATTCCATCATCAGATTTTACCAAAATTTGTATCCCATATCCATTATACCACCAAGAAAGTTCGTCCTAGGCTGAATTTAGTACAACTAGTTATTAGTGCGCATTATGCTGGAAATATGCGCCAAATAAAAATTTGCTCGCTTTATCGTTTTGGAAGAAAACAGGAAAAATAATTTCTGCTGGAGAAACGCTCTTCCAGCAGGAAAATTCTAAACGAATGATCGGAGAGGGAAATAAAGTATATGCAGATAGCTTATAAGTATTCAGTGGCGTGCACTTTAACAAACACGTAATGATTTATTTATATTATGGACCAAGTGATAAATTGGATATTATACATAATGCCCGGTCATTATGAAAAATGTCGAATATGAGAGTGCAATTTGATAATAATTACTCAATAAAATTGACCGGGCATTTTGGGATGTGACTCAAGCTGGCTGGACAATTCTTCAAAATGAGCCACGTTTAAGTACTTATTTTAGTTTATGTGACGCTAGAGAACCCGAGATAATCGAACGCAAACGTGTCCAGCCAGCTTGAAAACCGCTTTTCGCATTGTCTCCTAATCTCCGTACAGAAGGGATTCTAACTATTTTTTGCACTAAAAAAAATATTATTTTGGCAGGGTTTGTTGTCCGGTCCCTAGGCCTAACCCTTTTTTGAAAGTTTTTGGACGATAAGGAAATTATGCACTGTAGTATAATAATGAGGTTTTTTTAATCAATTATAAATAACAACAAAGGAGGCGAACACTCTTGGATCTAACAATGGTAACTGGCTAAAAAGCATATAAAACAAGGAAACATTTGCAAAATAAAAATAGTGTAATATCTAAAAAAAAGGAAATACAATAAAATGAAAATAAATCTGTATCTAATTACATAACTAGTATCAGTATTATTATACCTAATATAACACATGAGATTACCGTTCATTGTACTATTTTATAAAAAACTTTATTTCAGAACAATCATGTTTTCTTCAAACGAAATTCACTTTTCAGATCTTCGCACTTAAAATATTTACAAGAAGATATGCTAAGAAATTTTACACTGAAAGGTTTTTTCTTTTTTCCGAGTTCATGTTTAACTATATAATTAAGATCATATCACATATACGTTTTTTTTTCTAGACCTTTCTTACTTTCTAAAAATGTTCTTTAATTACATATTTGCAAAGATCACTTAATACAATATAATACAAATATTATTTTCCACACATTTTACTCAAAATTCAGCGCCGTTTACCGCACTAGTGTGAGTTTCATTTAATTTTTTAGTATAGATTCGAAGTTTGAATAGGTATGTAATAAAAATGTAATCGAATCGATTTTAACAAAGAAAAAGTATTTAAGTATTATATTTTTTATTTCAATAATTTTTTAACAAAAATATTGTCAGTCTGAACATTAAACATTGACATTGTTGTTGTTCGCAGTTAAAAAAATTAGAGCCCTTACCGACGTAGACACCGCTAGACTAGTCTACTTCAGTTACTTTCATAGTCTAATGACCTATGGTATTTTATTGTGGGGTCACGCTGCGAATGCTAATAGTATATTTATTTTGCAGAAACGGGCTGTTCGTGCAATTTATAGATTAGGGCCTAGAGTGTCACTGAGGGAAAAGTTTAAAGAAATCAATATTCTGACATTTGTGTCTCAATATATCTATGACAATCTTGTGTATATAAAACGAAATATAAGTAATTTTCAGAAGCACAGTGACACAGTACACAATTTTAATACTAGAAATAAAGACATGTTGGTTGCTTATGTCAGCCGACTACATAAAATTAGTAATTCTTTTAAAGGCAATTGTATACGCTATTACAATAAGGTCCCTACTGATATTAAAAACTTGCCTTTAGACAAGTTTGAAATAATTATAAAACAGAAATTGTATAAAAAAGGTTACTATAGGATATCTGATTACTTAGAAGACAGGTGTCCATGGGAATAGATTGTTTGAGTAGCAGGCTTTTTCGATATGTTATAAGCATTAATTTTGTAATTGACAATATTTTATTTAAAAAAGAAAACGCAAAAGATGCGACGAATGTGGAGTTTCTTCGGTGAGCTCTTCTCCACAGATTCCGCCATTGTGTTAGTGAACTCACCCAAAAAAATGTAATGACGGATCTAAGTGATGTAATAACATCCTATGGAAATAAATGATTTTGACTTTGACTTTGAACATTTTAATATATAATATACTCACCGGCATATCTAACCGCCCACCCTTGTATTTAGGGTTAATTTTAAACTACGCTTATTGTTATAAATTACAAATCGATTTATTGATAATTTTACGATAAATTAATCACACTTAAATAAACGTTAAATTAACTACTTTTTAACTAACATCAGCTGTAACTAATAGAATTATAAAGAATCACGAGTATTCCCTGAAATGAAAGGTGGGCGGTAGTTATGCCGGTGAGTATTATTATAGAAAGATTATCTCGATTTTAGCGAAGAATCGCTAATCGAATGCAAAACGTCCGCAAAAGTCCAGTATTCTCAATAGTTTTGCATATAACGCGGTAGTGCCTAGGGGAGGAAACGCACATTTCCTATGCATGATTTTGTTTGAGATTGGCGCTAATTTTGTAAAATTTTCATTAATTTTCCTGTGGTTACGCTGATTGTTGTTTTATGAGAGTTCAAATGTTAAAATAAATAGGTAATTGATTTTTAAGTAGGTATATACAGAAACTAAAACTGCGCGCGATAAAAAAGGTTAGTTTTTATAACTCTTACATATTTTTAATTTAATACGCTGCCTCATCAGAGACCCTTATTTTGGTCTGTAAAGCGAGCGGAGGCTACATCCAAAATTGTTAAAATTGTTTTACCAAATAATATAAATTAGAATAAAGCATAACAATGATTATTTTAACTTCAACTAAAAAAACATTAATACCTATACAGTATGTCTGGTTACCGGTATCCGACCCGTTAAGGCTAAGCAATATAATCAATTTTAAAAAGTGGTAAATTGCTTTATTGTGATATATTTGCCGATGAAATTGATAATATTGCTTAGCGGGTCGGACTCCGGTAATCAGACACTGTATAACTGGCTCACACAATGCCATTGCCATATCTCGCCACTTTCTAATAGGGCATTGGAATGTGTAAATAACCGGCCAAGCACGTGTCGGGCCACGCAAAGTGTAGGGTTCCGTAGTTGGCCAATACTACTTAGGTACCCGTTTAAGACGGTTAACATTCATTAAAATATTTTTCTACGATATTTGTAGTACCTTTCTTATTTGTACAAGTACATTTTATAAGTTGGTCTATTATTCGATAACCTGTAGAGCCTACTTGATGTTGATAATTTTCCTTTTAAATTAATCATATACACTACTACCGTGATTTTTTTCACATTTCCAAATACAACGGGTACGCTGGTAGAGGGGGGGGGTGTGATTTTAACAAAAACAAGCACTTTAAAACGAAATATTTCTGAAACGTACGCTAGCATCGAAAAATGGTTTTAGCAAACTCCCATTATTTTTAAAATCCTATACAACGATACATCACATTACAAGGTAGTCGTGAATAAAAAAAATAACCCCCACTTCACGTGTACCAGAGGAACCCTAAAGAAAAATTTTCTTAAAGATTTTATTCTTCAGCTTTATCGGCATGATTAATTATATATATAAGCCTTCTATTATATATAAGTCGATGTCCGTCCAAGTACAGAATCATAAGACAAAACCCATCCAGTTGCTCAAGAGGAGTGAGACAGGGGGATGTCATCTCACCGAAACTGTTCTCAAACGCACTGGAGGATGTCTTCAAAACCCTAGACTGGAAGGGATTGGGCATCAACATTAATGGCGAATATCTCAGTCACCTCCGCTTTACCGACGACATAGTGATAATGGCTGAATCGTTGCAGGATCTGCAAAAAACGCTGCACAGTCTCAACGCTGCCTCATTGTCAGTCGGTCTCCGGATGAACTGGGACAAGACTAAGGTCATGTTCAACGAACTAATCATTCCGGAACCGAACTCGATCAATGGCGTTGTGCTCGAAGTTGTCCAAGAATATGTCTACCTCGGGCAGACGTTGCAGTTGGGTAGAGACAACTTCGAGCGTGAAATCGCAAGAAGAGTACAGTTGGGCTGGGCAGCATTCGGGAAACTGCGTCATATCTTCTCGTCGCCACTACCGCAATGCTTGAAAAGCAGGGTTTATAACCAGTATGTCCTACCCGTTTTGACATACGGAGCCGAAACGTGGAATATGACGGTGAAGCTGGCCCACCGGCTACATGTCACTCAGCGAGCTATGGAAAGATCTATGCTTGGTATTTCGCTACGGGATAAAATGCAAAACCAAATCATCCGACAGAGGACCAAGGTGGTTGATATCGTCCAGAAATTTAGCAAGCCTGCCCCTTCAGGCAGTGGGCTGGCCACGTCTGTCGCAGAACCGACGAGCGTTGGAGCAGATGGGTTCTCGAATGGAGACAGCGTCTCGTAACGTAGTGTGGGACGCCCCCCTGCCAGGTGGACTGATGACCTGAGGAAGGTCGCTGGTGGTGGCTGAATGAGGAAAGCGGGTGATCGTGCGCTTTGGCGTATCCTTGGGGAGGCCTACGTCCAGCAGTGGACTGCAATAGGCTGATTGATTGAAGCCTTCTAGTACTAAGAGTCTCTGAACTAAGCCGCGGACGGACAGACAGACAGACCAACGGACATGGCGAAACTATAAGGGTTCCTTTTTGACTACGGAACCCTAAAAACGTACGCACATTCTAAGGCCCGGTTTCCACCGAAGCTAAGCGGAGAGGAGATGTGGAAATAACGAAATCTGATTGGTTATTCAAACACATCTCCTCTCCGCTCAGCTTTGGTGGAAATTGGGCCTAAGCAGGGCTTCCTGAAACTAAAAATTGCAAATGACGGTTTAAAGTTTAGGTACTATATTAATTCTGTGGTTTAGGCTAAATGGCTACGCAACTAACATAAATTGTACGTGAAGTATAAATAAACAGTGCCCAGATTATGTAAAAAGAATATTTGGATCGTATTCAGCCCTATAATTCATTTCGCATTCGTATTAGGTATATTTGGAACAGTTATATTGCACATTAAGTAGTTTTAGATGCAATGTAGGTTTTGTGATACATAATAGAGTAAGTAACATTTATTGCAGTTACGTCTATCGTCTTTGGTTTGGTATCTCCAGCGCGAAAATCATTTGGTTCTTACCGTCTATTTGTGTTCATTAAAAATAAAATCCACACCAATTTTAAGATCTATTGTTCTATTGGTATATTCATACATAAACTATGATGTTGTTTCATGCCTATATTAATCAAAGATAATAATGTAAGAGTTTGGTCCTGAGGTAGATTTCTTGTTGCATAATATTAGATGGGTTAATAAAGTACAACTTTATTCATCTTATTTTTTTGTTTAAAATCGAGCATGATTTTTCTTGTTAAGCTAAGCTCTTGCGATTTTTTCCTAAATATGCACGTGCAAAAACAAATATAATCTAGGTATTATTATATTCTATTGTACTTATAAAATTAACAGTGTAATATTATGCTTAAATGTCATGTATAGTAGGTATAGGTAGGTGTCTTGCTCACCAATTTACAAGTATTTTATGTAGAAAAATGCTTTTAAAACCAGATCTTGTAAGTTTTCACTTCCATGGGTTCCAGTTCAATTTCGGCCCATGCTGTTAAAGATTTGTAATTCTCCAAACCCGTCAAACTAACTGCAGTCAAATTTTTCATTTGTAATCCATTGAGCACACCATTAGACGTAAATCTTACGGATTTATTTCGTATTTTATCCCCTACTGAACAACTGTAACCCGGTTGCTGGAGCACCATAAAACACGATGAACTAGGGAACTGTTCCAGAATATCGTCTGTAATAGTACGTAGCGTTACTAAATGTAATCCCGAAGGAAAATCTTTAACAAAATTGTGGTGGGACTTAACTTCTATATCACCAACTTCACTCATGTCCAATAAGTAAACATTTACGGGGTAATTGAGCGTTCTGCTTAAATAATCTACAGTCTGCGAGGGAAGCTGATGAGCAGTCTTTTCCTCTTTAGGGCTGAAGGGTTGTTCCTTGACGCGTTTGTACACGTTTTCGCTCGATTCTCGTTTTCTTTTTCCAGGATGCGGCATAGACTCTAGTACCAGCCAATTATGGAAAGTGGTAGGTTTGTTATCGACGATACCTTCGCCTACACCCCTGAAGTCGTCGTACAGAGTGCGCCGGTCCAGCATCACCTCCAGCCGGCCCGGTTCAAAGGCCGCTGCGCCCTGCGCGTGGTTCGTCACAAGACTCAGTCGGGACTCCTCATCTTGTAACCATGCCATTGTAGTAATAGGATAATAATTACCTTCGATTCCTAACTTATCTACTTTCTTCCTCTTCTGATATTGAAAACCGTTTTGATCTGTGTAGAACTCAGGTAAATCGCCATTCTGTATATCTGTTTGTATCCTCATAAACAGTTCTGTTTCTCTATTTTTAGGTGGACTTTCAAAATCTACTAAGTTTTCTATAAACACCCCACTAGACAGAGCATGATCATCGACATTGTATATTCTAACTGTGTGAATTAAAAATGGCAAATACATAGTTTTAATTTCAGTGAACACTGGCCCTGAAGAGATGATTGTATCGTCTTGCACGTTGTGCCAATTCGAATAAGCATTCAGAACATTTTTCTCGGGAGAATCGTAATCGGGCATGAATAGGTACGCCCCAGAATGTCTCTGCGCACTCTGGTATGCGCCAAATTGAATTTCCACTACGTTTTTCTTTTTTAGATCTTTTCTATATATCTGCCTCAAAAAGCCTGTGTTTCGATTAATTAATAGCTTTAACGCGGAATTCTCTAATTGAATGTCACCAGGCATCATCTTTTTAGTACTAAATAATTCATTCCGTTCGTCATTGCAGTTGTTACAAAACAAGACGCTGTGATGTGATTTGTTTGTGTATTCCTCTAAGTTAAAAGTGACGGAACTAAGAGCCAGCAAATTAGCGACGAATGAAACATCAAAGTTCATTTCACTAATAACAGTCCTGCCGTCTTCTCCAAAGTCATAATTTGGAGAAATTTGGTATTGTACATATTCTTTTTTACTGGTGTCATAAATTCGAACGCTAGTGGTGTTAGAACTAACTATTATCACTTCAGTCCGTGGTTCAGCTAACGGATTAAAAACGATAAGTTTTTTCTTATCGACAAAAGTTATCTGTAATTTCCGGGGAGGCTTTCCGTACGTTTCCCATTCAGTTTCGCTTTGTAGAATACTCTGCGAATGCAGCGCTGGGTCTACGACCATCAACGCCGTCAGAGCAGCTTCTTGGAGGCGAATACAGTGATATATACTAGTAAAAATTTTGGTCCCATAATCGTACATTACGCTAGCTTTAGATGTACCGGTTATGGCATCATGATGTTGAAATAAACCTAAATTTCTTCTTGCATTTATTAGCTGCTCATAAGATTTTTCTAGTCTTTTTTCAGATGCCACAAGGTAGCGGTTATTTAATTGCTTTATTTGATTTGAGACCAAAGTGAAAAGAATTTCTGACGATCGTAGTTGATGTTCGAACTGACGAGCAAGTATTTTTAAATAAGGTCTGGTAGTGTAGTATCCTGACCAATAAGCCGGTTTCCCTTCGCTAAATATATCGGAATATACGAAAAAGTCGCCTTTTAATGTAGGAATGTCTTTGTGTCTCTCTTTCACAGCATTGAAATAGTCTAAAGGAGTTCCGAATCTAACCTCAGCATTAAACATTTCTTTATGGCTATTAATATAATTAAACATTTTCATATAATTTATATACTGAGAGTCGAATTCAGCTGCAAATTCGTATCTAAAATCATCACCTAATGGCACTAAGACAACGTTATGTGGAGTGAGCGACCCAATACGATCGTACTCCTCAATCAATGTCTTAGATTTGCTATGTACATTCTGTTCTGTTATATCTTCATGTTTGGCAGTGTACTCAGTATATTCCCCAGGAATTTTCCGAAAATCAAAGCTTAAACATACAGATGGATGAGGACCACACGTGCTCTTGATGGAGTAAATGTCGAATGGTTGATTGTGAACAATAAGCGAGGGTTTCCGTGCTGACCAGCCTGGCAACCAGTAGAACTCCTCAACCTGCCGCTCCGCCAGCCACTGTTTCCACGCGTAATGAATTCTCTGAATAATTGTACCTTCAAGACCACTCTTGTCCAACAAATAAGGCACTGTGGGGCCATGCCCGAACGGATCGATCGACCAGCCAGTCTTTGGGATTACTTCAAGGTTATTTTTTACCCACTGATGTCCTGTAAATGATAACATATCTATTATTAAAAAAAAAACAAAAAGGAGCTTAGTATCTTATTCAAATGCTACACGGACTTTATTTGATTTATTTGAATGACCAATAATTATAATAGGACTACATAATACAAATTTAACAAATTATGCAACTGCCGTACTAATTCTAGCATTGAATGGGCATAATATAACGCACAGTGCTAGCCGATAATTTGGTTTAAAATATAATTTTGAGGAATGCCTTTTTAATCCAACCACGCAAGCACATATACTTACATTAAAAACTAAAAGAGGTTCGCAACGCAAATAGCACGACTCCGTAGCACGAAGTAAAAACATAAAAATACTAAACAGATAAAATAATACAAAAATATATTTCAATTAACTATTATGAATAACAAAAGAACTGCTTTGTACTCATTAACATACGGACATAAGATTTTCCAATAAAATAATATAGAGTAATATATGCATGTAGGAAGATTTTTTTTTAAATAGGAGATGTAAGTTTTTCATAATAGAAGCTTGATGGTATATCCCAACGGATATCCTGTCCAACGGTAGCAGGGCATACTGCTTACACCACAGTTACAGCTTTTTTTAAATCTATAAAAATAATTTCAGTTGTTGTTACCAGCTGCTGACCTAGTGAGGTTTCGGTAGCGGTCGACTTCAGAAAAAAAGCCCCTTGAATTTCACTGCAGGAATGTGCAGGTTTCCTCACGATATTTTCCTTAAATTCGAAAATACTAATACATGGTGAGGTTCGAAACGGGGCAATTTTTGGCAACGGCGTTATTGACCGACAGCGGCGAAACACTACAAATGAGTTGATAGATAAAAATCAAGGTAATATTGACGACATAAAAAGTTTTATTTATAATTTTTTCTGTCGCTTGAGCAACTCGCGAAACTCGAACTCGAGTATAGATCGATTCACGAAAGTTGACCACAAATGGTGGCCGTCGCGCGTATGTACATTCATGAAGAAAAGACTTAAGACAAAATAATATTTTTTAGTTAGCGCGCATCAATAGCGTCGCTCCGGTCTTGACGCATTCCGTCCGCGCCTCACCCCGCACCTCCAAGGACACCTAAAAATGCTTTCTGCGCAGTGGTCATCTTTCGTGAACCGACCTATAGTGTACGTAAGTACATAAAGCCTTGCCTTGGATGTGAGAATATTATGCCTATAGGTGACAGCTGCAACTTACCTTCAATAAATTGGTCGATAATTGCATACACGTGAGTGCAAGCTTCGTCCGGCATCACCCAACCACCCGTGGTTATTTCGAGCCTTCCTTCTTTGATTAATTTTTTTAGGGCCTAAAACATAATTTTACATACATATACATATTATAAAAACATTCGTTGTTTATGCCCTAAAATTGGTACTCGCAGAACACTTACTTTTTGTTTGACCGGATGGGACCTTTCCCACCAAGCATTTAAAAAAGATATTTCAGTCCAGATAAAGGTCATGTTGGGGTACTGTTGCAGTTTCGTGACAATGTTGTTGATGATATTTTTTGTTTTTAATTCAAAATATTGTTCGAAAGTCTTTAACCATCCTGGATCGTTGTGGGAATGTGGGACAACGATAACCTGCAATTAAAACCACAATGTTATTATTTTCGTAAAGTTAAAAAATAATTAATAATTACAAATCTTTTTTAAAAGTAAGTTTCTCAATTTTGATAATAAAGTCGGGTTTACTATAAAATAATATAATTACAGGTAACATCGGGGCTCTCGGGGCTCAGCACATCGGGTTAGGTTATTACTCGTCAGTGATTTAAACATGTCGAATGTTATTTTATTATCAATTTATCATTAATTAACATTATCATTTGTTGTCAATAGTACAAAAACCAAACTAATACCAAAATAAATGATTATTACTTTTAGTGTAGGTCGGTGAGAGTTGTTGCGAGTGTTCTCGTAACGTTCTTCGAAGCCTTTGTCCCAGAACTCTTTTGTCCTCATCCAGCTCGGCTATAATACCAAGAAAAAAAGAATAATTTGTTAAATAAAAAATGCTACCTACCCATGGTCACGTTAACAGTAACATTATTATTAATTTAACAACGGAGTGGGCCTCAATCACACCTTTCAATAAATAAAATAATTGATTCGTTAACTTGATAAGCCTGCATAGGTATACCTATATTAATGTTTTCTATTATTAACAGACTTCAAAAAAAGGAGGTTCTCAATTCGGCTGTTTTTTTACGTTTGTTATTAGATATCTCCGCCAATTGTACACCGATTTTGATAATTCTTTTTTCATTCGATAGGATTTACTATCTGACGGTGGAACATGAGGTGAAACTTGGAAATTCCTCAACGGAATGTAGCATTCGCATCATTATTCGTCTATTCTTTCAGTCATATCTCAGTTAGTTTTAAAGCGATTTTGAAGATCCTTTTTTCATTCTACAGAACGTGTCTTAGGGATAGATCCATACAAATAGAATAGGAGATAAAAGCAGAAACTCCTCAACTGGTGATAGCAACATGCATCGCGATACCGTTATTGCACTGAAAATCACAAATAATTATAGCGCCTATGGCCGAGCGGTCGAGTTCAGTTCCGGTGGAGACTGTTCTTGTGAGACTTTCTCCAGTTTTGTTAGGACATTGCTGCCTGAATCACCTAATTGTCCGAAAAGAAAGATGACTCCGTGCTTCGGAAGGCATGTTAAGCCGTGTGTCTTGGCTACTATCTACAGAAGGAGTCGTTACTCGAGCCAAGACAGTGGCTCTTGACCAGGGCGTAGTGTTGTTTCGAAAATAACATAAGTTAGAAACTGGGTAAGAGGTAACAAATAAAATAACATTTCAGATGGATAGTGTAATAGGTAGTGTATTAAGTAAATATTTAGAATTTTGTACTCCTTCTGGAGTCGGTGCCAGCCAAAAAATCGTCATAAGTCATGGGCAACTGTTTTAAGTCGTCTTCGTCGTTAAGTCGTTTATAAATAAATTTAAATAAATGTTTATTCGGAACACCTACAGTCAATTATATAGAATTCGTGAACAGGCATGTGCTTACAAGGTAGACCAATTACAGGTATTCGCTTGTGGGTACAGTAACGAACATAGGTACTTATTATTAATAATATACTTATAAATTGTAAAGTAAGTAGTCGGTAGTATAGAGTTGATAGTCAATGATATAAATGTTTTGTTGTGCTGCGCGGGATGCAATGCCGCACCCGCCCAAACGCAGGGACGAAGACAGGAGCGGCTACCAAGAAACTCCGGGTAGGTTTCATACTAGTAGTTTCGTCATCTACAATTTTAGGCTGGCACTGACTCCAAAAGGAAATACAAAATTCGAAATATTTACTCAATACACTTACCTATCTACTTAAATGAGGATATTGACTATTGGCTATATTTTTTTTTATGTTCAATCTGAAATGTTATTTTATTTGTTACTTTTTAGTGAAGGTCACCTTATAAGGTAATTTAAAGGTTTCTATTTTTTTGTTTAAACTTTTTTTTATTTTAGACTAAAGTTCCGGAATTCGGGCAAAGATAACCTAAATATCTATTCGTGTTTCATTTATGTCTTGGTTGTGGTTGTATAAAAGATGTAGTAAATCTATTTATGTATTTAAAACACAAAATATTTTTAATATTGATATGGTCATTGATGTTGTTAGGTTAGCTAATTACGTAATAACTTAAGGCAGAAGGACCCTTAAGTAGGGACTGAATAAATTAATCGACTTGGTATTACATGGATCTCACAACTTTTACGGTAGAAGAACTGAGTTGGGAGATTTGTTTTTTTTACAAGTTATGTTTCTGATGGCATTATGCTATTCTTGTAAAGCACTGGAAATGAGACCTCTTGCAATCAGTCGTTCCCAAGTCTCTTTCACATGATACTGTTTATTAAGTAAACTATTTCGTGGTCAAATAAAAATAGCTGCCATAAGGTTGGATCACGAACTAAGTTTGTTCAGAGCAGCAGCTCAGTTTCGTTCCCTATCTTACCCCCGATCCGACGAACAAAACCGTCCGGTGTTGGAGTTATAAGTTCGGCGCGTGATGATTTAGCGGATTTCTATTCACATAGATAGCTGGTTTGATGAAGATGGTTTTTAAATCTTTTCACTTTTCATGCTCTGAAAGTGCTTATTTGTGCAGGATATAGGCTGCACAAAATCGAAATTTGTGCACAAGTGCATTAACGTATCTACTCATAAATGTATCTATATTAAGGCAAAGAAAATGAGCCATATAGCCAAACACAATAAGAAGTTCATAGATAGAATTTGTTATTTTATAATATTTACTTTAATTTATTTGTAATGTGTTTTTTAAGACATAAAAGATATTAAAATTTAAATTCAAGTACGGTAGAAAATAAAGCGGCGGGAAACAGCTCTTGTTTTTTCGTGAGTTTATTAATTTCTTCAATTTGCTAAAATTGTTAAAAATGTCCTGTGAAGAAGAGGATCTAACACTCTCTCCATTAGGAGAGACTCTCTGTGCATTAATTTCCATAAGCATTAAATTAATGCACAGAGAGTTGTGCAACAGATATTACCGCCAGTCTCGGGAAAAATATCTCAAAGTTTACGATAATTTTATAAATTGGTTAATATATTAAGGAAATTTTATGTTATACTACTGTTTAATTTCCTCGCAATCGAAGTGAAAAGCAGAGTTTATAACTCGTCCACAAAACCATTTTATCCTCGACATTACTATCAGCCCTCACCTTCGGCTCGGGCTGCTAAAAGTGTCGGATAGAAATGGCACGTTTTGTGCACTTGTTGTAAAATCTACTATTACTATTGATGAAAATCTGTCCAGCCATTTAGCAGTGTTTGTGTGTCGGAAGATTTTTACATATTATACAGTGTTATTTTATTTTTTATTCAATGCACAAACTTCAATTTGTCGTTCAGACCATGAAATTAAACAACTTTCCCGAAAAAAATAGGCCCGGAACTAAAAACAAAAAATACGATCTCCCATACAAACTGCCGCAGCCAACTCAGCAATTAGTATGGGAGGTACAAAATTTTCTTTCATTTCCGAACCCATTCAGTTTCATGGTCTGAACCACATATTAAAGTTTGTGACTGAATAAAAAATAACCGCGTATTTTTTAATTGGTAGAAAATTATCTTAACAGAATTCACGCCACACTTCAGTATCACTAATAATTACTGTTGTATGTCTTTTATTATTATTGTTCTTTCTTTAAAAGTCATATGATTTATCTACGTTGATAAGTGTAGGCGGCGGCGCGCGGTGGTGGCGAAATGAAGTTAACGTTTAAAAGTTACAATAGACCGAGCTCCAGCATATGAGAATGAATATGGTGCCACCCTTCACTCTGGACGCCAGGCTATGTTGCACCAGTTTACCAGGTACAGGTGGGCCTTCAATCCTCTACATACAGCTCTCTTATTTGATTTTCATATAATCTGATTCAAGTTCCACAGTTGTTTTGGAATGTTCACAAAATCCTAAACACATTTTCAAAGAGTTTTAACGAAGTGGCCCTCACACCACACGTACATTATTAGTATGGTTACTTAACTAACTTACATTTCAATAGGTATGTATAAATCAAACCTGGAAGTCGAAGGTCGGGTAAACCTTGACGGTATCTATATCTGCGGTACTCTCAATTAAAACTGGGCACTGGTTATTATGGTTATTATTTATCTGTAAACAAAAAACATCTAATTAAAAAAAATACCTATCAGCTTTATGTATTCTCATGGCATGGCAAACTTTAATACCGGAATCCGAAATATAATTTCTTGTATAATACTACAGATAATATTTCGATTTCACAAACAGAAACAGAAACCTTGTCGTTAGATGGGGATAAGTACGTGTGCGTCAAATCCGTGGACGTTTAGGGTTAAAATCACCAAAAACTAAAGTTCAAAAACTTTTGGTTTTTTCAATTTATGAAAAGGTTGCGTTCACCTATCGAGATCTAGATCTTAAATTTCGTTGATTCATTGGGTTAACATCATAAACAAATCAGCAAAAAGTCAAGAGTCCACGGATTTGACGCGCAGTATGAATGAACAAGGTCCTAGATCAATAACTTTACCAACAGGATACCTTATTTATACTAAACATCACTAAAACACTACTCTCACTTCAGATCCTTTGATAGTTATTTTTTTAAACCCTACCTAACCTATTTTGTTTTCAGTAAGTACCTATAGTTTAAATCACACACTTGCCACATCTAAAACTAAAATTTCTCTCTGATGATTTATGTCCTCTTCAACGACTGAGAGAGGACAATCCTGAAGGGGCATCTGGGAATAAAGGGCTTAATAAATAACGTTACTTTACTATACGACATAGTTGGTATAGGTATCATTGATGGATTGATTGATATCCACATAATTTGACCTTCGGAGTGCCTTTTGTAACAATAAGGGTCAGATTCGTTTACTAATAATTTAATAAGGGATTTACCCTTTCTCGATGAGTAGGCTCGTGTAAGTATGGCGGCGACTTTGCATCAGCGTCCTCGCTGCTACCCACGATGTTGCCTGGAAACCATAAATGCGATTGGTGTAATATACCAAGTTAGACATGCGGCTCACCAAAAAACTGTATTGTTTTTCTTTGTGCCTTCTTCAATAGTTGAAGTAGGTACTACCACCAATCGTTTCTTTTGTGCATACTGAGTTATTATGTTATCTGGTAGAATTGCGCAATAAAAATAATGTCGTTTTTGCAGTAGTTGACACACGCGATCAACACGACGACGGGTGAAAAGCTATTTGTATTGTATTGAGCGACATTTTTGGAATGTTGGAATAGAGCGATTTAAAGTTTGAAATTTTGGAAAATAAATCATTAAAAATAAAATGCGGAAAATACAAAGGACCCCTTTGATAGAGTAAGGCAAAATGATTTAACCGCCACTTGTATCATCGGACGGATGCAGGCAAAACAGTCTATTTTTCATTGTTTTTTAGAGTAAGGGTAAATGCATAAACCATCATAATACTACACATCAAATAGGATGAAGCTATTTATTTTAAACGCCAAAACATCAATTATTTAGAAGCAAAACATAATGACTGAAACGACTCTCTTATCACAATATTTGTTGTTTTAAAACGCACTTATTACCAAGGTTTTGTTAAAAACGGTGATTGATACAGTGAAATCTTTGATTTCCGAGCTCAGGCTCGACTTCAACAAGAGAATGGAAACGCATATATCCACCCTGATACGATTACCCAATCAGAGTGCATTAAGCCTAAAGGTTTGCCAGATATTTGAAGGTTTTACCGCCGGTTAAGGGTCGGTATGGGTTTTATTGTAAGGACGCATAACATCTCAGACTTGAAGCAAGACTTTCACATAGCTTGATCATGATGTGAGAGGTTTTCTAGGCACTCATTTGGGACGGCCGAAGTCCACGCGTACAAGCGCATTACTTGTTTTAGCTAACAGAATACGTATGAATTCAACTACGATCTATCATGTAGTACAATACGAACATGGGCAAATAGTTTTGGTCTCCTTATAAATCCCACGAAATCTCAAGCCCTGATTATTGATAGCAGCAGATTGAGATGTAGACTTGACGTGGCGCGAACACCTCTGGTATATTATGATGGTACGTGTATTCCATATACTAGTAAGGCCAAAAATCTTGGTGTCATAATTGACAACAACCTGTCTTGGACGGGCTCAGGATAGCGAGGTGAGTAGGCGCATGCACTACTCTTTTCACTCTCTCAAGCAACACAAGGATGCTGGTGCTTCCTAGAGCGGACACCAAATTCTTTCTCAATTCCTGTTCAGTGCGAGCAGCGAAGCTGTGGAACAAGCTGTCTAAGGTTATACAAAGCAGCCCAACTATCCACTCTTTTATAAAAAGAGTAAAAGAGCACTTAATCTCTCAGTTATCATAAGTTATTTATGTTTATGAATGTATATTGTAGTATTTATACATATTGAGTAGGTAGCTGTTGGTTTCTCTAATAAAGAAAATAATAATAAAATAAATATGTTTATTATATTTGGGTAGGCATATATAAATGTATTTATGTAGTCTGTTGGCATGTATGTATGTATTAATTAAGAATGTTAAATTCTAGTACACGTTCTTGTCATCTCACTTTAATGAAGTGTCTCTCACAACACATTGGTTGGCTGGAAGAGATCTCTCTTTAGAGATAAGCTCGCCTTTGCTACAGCTATTAATAATATCATTTCTGTATAGTGTACTGTTGCAATAAAGAATATATACAAGTGTTCCAAAAGGACTAGATCAACTCTTGGGTGCCTTACTGTTGTTACGGAGATTATAAATCCTGCTGTGATTGAACTCCTCTAACTCAAGGGCTGGGTTTCTCTTGTCTATGCGATTCAGTTGGCAGCATAGAGCGGTGGTGCTATAGTCATCCAGGCACGACCCTTCCAGTTTTTTAGTTCTCACAACTAACTGATTCAATAGGGGATCGGACTGTTCCTAAATTTACTATATAATTTTCCTCTCTAGACATGAGAATGGTTTGCATGTCTAGAAGTTAATAATCTGCAAACGAAAATAATCTCCGTTGTTCTATATTTTCAAATGACATTCAACCTTAGGGTGGTATACCAATTTTTTGGCTGACTATACATATCTCTTTCATCCACTCGTGTCTTCAATTATTAATATTGAGTAAGTTCATCAATATTATCTGCATTATTTATTTGATGCTACAAAAATAAATATTTTATACAAATATTATATTATATTTTTATATTCTATATCTGGCCACTCAGATTGCATTAAAAAATAGATACGAGTGGAATGATGTTTTTTTTTTCGTTAGAAATAGTTGTATTACTCGTACTGATGCACGACACAACACAGCACATAAATTTTGCGTAACTAATTTCATTTAAAATGGTTTTAATCAAACGATGTCGTATTCATAAAATTCAAAGTAACACTGACAGAAGCGACGCCTGGTGCTTAATAGCTAGTAGTAAGAGCACTTAGACCGCTATGCGACGGGTCTAAGTTGCTTGTGGCACCTCCTCTATGTATTTGTCTACGAGGGTGACCCGCTTTAGTGAACTTGTACCAGTGTTCAAGAAGAACGACAAAACGCCCATTGTATGGACACCGGAAGCGGAATCATGATGAAAAATGTAAGTCGCAGCTGGAGAATGCGGCGACGCTTTCGTGCTCGAGCGCAGACGCTACGTTGGCATTGATGACCGACGCGTCAGCCACGTGCTTAGGGGCAGTTCTACAACAAATGGAAAAAAGTATGTGGAAGCCTCTACGGTATTTCTCCAAGGAGTTGACGACGCCCCGCAACAGCGGTACAGTACGTATGATCGAGAACTGCTAGCCATATATTCGGCCTTAAAATAGCTGGATATATAATCTATACTTCTATACTAATATAATAAAGAGGAAAGATTTGTATGTTTATATTTTTGTATGTATGTTTGTAACGAATAAACTCAAAAACTACTGAACCGATTTTAAAAACTCTTTCACCATTAGAATGCTACATTATCCCTGAGTAACATAGGCTATATTTATTACTAGAAAAAATTAGGGATCCTTGCTAAAACTTCTGTAACATGAACCAAGGTGTAAAAAAAATTGCTTACAAATTTCTTTAATCGCATACGCTGCGGGAACTATTGATGATAGAACAAAAAATGTTCTATAATATTAGAGGGCATATCAATATCTACAAAAAACTTCCCAATACTATACGTCCAACTATTGTAGTTATGTCACTATAACCACTTTAAAAAAAAAAGTTAATAAAAAAGCTGACCAAAACCAGACCATGATAACCATACCTTCGTATTAATCCTTATCCAAATAAATCATTTCATATTCAAAACTGTTTCAATTACTACAGATAACTTTTTGAATTACTCGAATCGGACATTCCATTCAGAAGATATTACATACTAATTTAGGAAAATAAACACCGCCGCCGCGCAATGACCAGTGTGGCCCCACGCAAAGCAGCCGTAGCGTAGGCACGAAGTGCGGGGCGGGTACTAAGATTGGGATAAAATTTGGAATAGAGATAGGTTTGTACCCTGGAATAACACAAAGAATACTTTTTACGGGAAAATCTTACACAACGCGAGCGTGCTAGAACGCAGTCGCGGGCATGTTGCTGAAATGCGAACTGAGAACTTCCTCCTATTTGAAGTTGGTTGAAAATGTGTTATTCTACCCGTGCGAAGCCGGGGCGGGCCGCTAGTAATATATATATACGGACCACCGACCACTAATACATGCGTTCTCAAAATCAGCTACTGACTCGGAGACACCAAGGCGCACAAAGCAGCTATTGTTCATTAGCGAGTTTACAACCAATATTCGGCATGTACAGGGCAAAGACAATAGTGTGGCTGATGCCTAATCGCGTGTAGCGACAATTTTCTGCCCAGCGACATTAGACTTTAAACGGTTGGCTGATTCGCAGAAATTGGATGCCTACATTGCTCGACAGCGTCATGCAGACGGCAATAACAGCGTATGCATTAAAACTATATTTTTTACATGTGATCGCGAGATATATTGCGAAATACCAACATTGACAGCTAGACCTTACCTACTTCAGGAATTTAGGCGTCAGGTATTTGATAGTTTGCATAACTTAAGCCACCCAGGAGTTCGATCTTCACGCAAATTAATCGCGAAAAGATATTTTTGGCCTGGTATGAACACAGACGTAGGTAATTGGGCGAAGTCATGTGTTAAGTTGACAAAAAAAGCAAAGATCAGTAGGCATACAATATCAGAATAAGGAACTTTTCGGCAGGCTGAACGTTTCGAGCATATTTATGTGGACATAGTCGGTCCCTTACTCACAAGTGAAGATGGTTATAGGTATCTTGTCACGATCATCGATAGGGGCACGCGTTGGCCAAAAGCAGTTCCGACTAAAGATATTACAGCGGAAACGGTTGCTAAGGTGATTTACGACAACTGGATCACGCGCTATGGTTGCCCTCGCCGAATAACCACGGATCAAGGGCGGAAATACGAAAGCCAGTTATTCATCGACTTGATGAAGTACCTAGGGGTCGAGAAAGTAAGGACCACTAGTTACTATTACCATCCACAGGCTAACGGTATCGTTGACCGATGGCACCGCAGCCTTAAAGCGGCATTGATGGCGCGCCTGGACTCTAACAAGGATACTCCACTCCACGGCATTTTTCCATAAATTTGATTAAATCGAACCTGCTCACAAAATTTCACGAGAATCGGTAGAGAAACGCGACCTGTAGAGTGGAACAAACAAATGGACAGACACACAAAAGCAATTTTGGCCAAGCTGAAACGGAGACGCTTTGCTCGCTCGGTCAAAAACAAACAATTATTCTTATTTATTATTTTGGCTGAAATGACACGAACGCGAACCTTAAAAAAAAACGGAAAAAAAGGTTGGTGAAAATCTGTGCTTTTAATCAATGTTTTGATAAATTATTTTAACCATGAAATAGTAAAAATAAGTTTATTTAAGTTTCAGTAGACCAGTACCAAGTATGCTTATGAACCAGTTAGTTACCAAAGTGGCTGAAGGGGTAACATTAGCCGATGGTCAAAAAGCTATTCTTAAGTTTAACATAACGCCCAATAATATAACAATGCGCTTTAGGAATTAAATTACTTACCATTATTTGATTTACTGTACAAGGATGGTGTGGTGTAATAGTAGCAGTATGCTCCAAAAGCCACTGCCAAAAGAAGTAAAACCAGTAGTCTTGTAGAGAACGGTCGGCAACGGGGTATTCTGGTCCTCATAGTAAAATCTGCAGCAAAAATGTGTCTAGTTACAATCTAAATAGCACTATGGTTCGCGGGCGACCTGAATGCAGGTCTATGACTACTTTCAGACCGCGCGCGGACGACGACGGTACCAAATCCTATTCTACTACATATTTGAGTCAAATCAAATGTATTTTCACGAGCCGTTGTTGCGTAGATGTGTCAAATCAAATGATCTGTTGATGACAAACACGTGACGAAGTATAGCTTGTGTAACGAGTTTAGACTCCTGTAACCTTGAATGCGCTAATGCCCCAATTCACGCAGTCATGCTCTTATCTTAATTTTAAATTTAAATCAAGCTATTCTTTTCCTTTTAACCAATGAAAGAGAGGAGATGAATTCTAATGAGTTATTGGACATTTCCCCCGAATGGGGGAAACGACTACATGTTAAAAAATAATTATTTTCTATTGGTTGTTTCACCCGAATGTTTTTTTTTTACTCATTTTGTGTTTAAACACAAAGTAACATCAGCAACAAAATCTTAGAATATTTTAGATCTCGAAAAGGAAATGTATTTTTTTTTACTACTTACCGACCGATCATTAGATTCATTAGTATTTCTTTTTAAACCAATAGAGAACCAGACCCAGGTTATTTAAATAATATCTACTTAGAATCGTAGCTGCCTTTGAAGTTCGTTTTCGTCAGAAAAAAACAGCCTAAAATTTATTCTGACGAATGTGCCTGGATTCTTATAAAATACCACATGGACAAACATAAGAATGCCATTGTTTAATTTTGTAATAATAATAATACTACTAGTGGCTCTGTGACTTATCAAACCTGCGCACAAAATTTCACAAGAATTGGTTGAGAAACGCGACCTGTAGAGGAGAAGAAACAGACAGACAGTTGGACAGATAGACAGATGGACATACAAAAGCAATTTGACCTCAATTTGACTAGATCTTTAGTCACACGTGATGTCCAGGGTCTCATGATGAAGCCGGAAGGTGGCCATAGGTTTCTAAACAGAATGAAACCTATCTAGATCGATTTGTCGCCCCCGAGACCCTCATATTATAATAAATTTTATCGAAATTGTTGCAGCCGTTTCCGAGATTCTTATTATATAGATATATACAAGAATTGCTTGTTTAGCGTATAAGATAAGATGAATGGTTGAAGAAGTTGAAGTAGAGGTTAAAGTGAAAAAGATTAGAATTTATAAGTTTAGTGTGATACAAGTAGACATCTAAATCCAAGGCCGCACATTTTTTTTTGTATTTTATAATTTCCTCGCATATTTCAGATAAAAGCACAATACAAGCCTCGGCCACCATAACCCTTGCTCGACTCGTACACAATGAAAGTTTAAACGTGCCCTCATCCAGCAATAACTAATTTTGTGGCGACGACAGTAATGCACTATTATTGTTCCGAGAAAATAAAGGGATGGGAATATAAATTTAATTTTGATCTCATACCTATTAATATAGAATATAGCCAAATTTGGAGGGAGAATACTCCATAGGGTCATGAATTTACAATAAGCATGTTTAAATTGAAATGTGTCAAATATGCTTCGGTAATCTAAAAAATAATATTGTCTGACAGGATATCAGTCTTACGGTTCCAAAATTTTGTTGGACCAGCAGAAAACATAAAATAAAACTGTCTTCATAACTAAACCTTATTTGATTATTAAATTAAAGTATCCTAAAAAACACTCTCCCCTTGAGCCCGCCCAGTGTCTAGTTCCAGAAAGATACCTGCAGGCCTGCAGCTGCCTAAAAGTATATTCAATAAATATAGCTATATTTTAAACTGACATGCGTTGATGACTAATTGCTAATCTCCTGTCTCTTATATTTGTCAGAAAAATGTTCATGATTAAGCAAACTAACTATGACTACAATAATAATAAGGTAGGTATCTACCACTGCAGAGAAGTTTATCAAACTCATAGGTCAAACTGATAATGGCTAACTGAACATTGCATCTTCTGTCCATTTTTAATACCTAAATTGTCGTCCATGTTTCCATTGCTTACATTGTAGATATGCAACTTGATCATTCAAATAACAATACATAAGTACCTATTCAAATTAAATACTTAATATTTTTTTTACTCATCTGGGGGCACGGCAGTGCCCCCGCCAAGTCGAGCAAAAAAGCGGCACGGCCATACCATCCTTTTTTCGAATCAATTTGGGCCATTTTCGATTATTTTTACTCAACATATGCTGGATTGCATTGTTAATTTGTTTTTACATAATTCTAGAAATAACAAAATGAGGACAGAGAGAGGGTCATCTTAATTTATGGCTATCAACAAATGACCTGGCTTTGTTTTGATAAAAAAAGTTACATAAAGGCCAAATTAAGAATAACCAATATCGTTGGAATTGTATTGATTGTGCAATGCATATTGAGTAAAATTTAGAAACCCTACTTTTGTACATTACTGCCTACATACAGTCATGGCTCACAATCACAACTTATCTTGACAAGTAAACAAAATATACTTAGATATATTGCCATCGTGGCTGGTTTACACATCTTAAGTTGTCAAGTTAACTAAATTTTAACTTAATTTTAGGCCACTTACTGCATGTAAACAACAAATCTAGTAATAAGTTACAAGTTAAAAATTAGCGTGCAAGTAAACATGTAGATTAGAACTATTTCTATTTTTCGAGTAAGTTGGTGGGTGTGACTTGTCACATAACACGTTTGAACAGTATGGTTTAGTTAAATTTTAGTGCACAAGGTTGGTGGCAGATCTTGGGATAACTAAAGAGCTTAGCCAGTATTAAGTGCATTTGACGTGTAAACACTTACTTTAAATTAATTTAAAATTTAGTTATCAACTTAATGTGTGTAAACCAGCCTTCAGAGTCAACTGTTTCCTTTTAAATATAGTCTGACAGGTAGGTATATGTAGTACAATTACAAATTAAACAAAGAAACATCAAGGTGGATTTTCTTTTTCACCATTGATGTAAGAGATACCTACTTGCACACGTTAGGTGACTATCCAGGGTAATTAAGAATTATTAGCATGATTACAAAACATCAACAGTGTCTATGTTTGTTTATAGTTGTGATTTTATTTTTTATCACAAAAGCAGGCAGCATAGCAAGCAGTATAGCCAGGTTATTATGTATAAAATATACTTAATAAGTATATAGGTATCTTAGTAAAAGACCAATTACACCTCTTTCCATATAATGAATAATTTATATTAAATTGCTATGTTTGGGTTGCACTTGGGACAGTATATCAGTACAGTAACAGTAATGACCGTGGTCGAAAGTATCCGTTAATTAGATATATAATTTAGGCCCTCTAACTTTTATTTCAGTCAGAATCATTGCCTTGGTCAACTTATTCTTTTTAGACGCTATTCAGTGATCAAGCTGTATTCAAATTAAAATTTTGACGATATTAGTGGGTAGGTAGGTTATTGCAACTAGCTATATCGGTAAAACATAAAAACACAATCTTGGTTTTATTAAATTATATAAGGTAATTAAACATTAGATTTATCTACTCACGATGATGGATCCCACAGTACGTACACTGCTCACATTTTCTATAAAAATAATGTTAAAAATGCAATACACTTTACAACACACTTTACTTTGTACTTCTGTATTCTTTTCAACAGCCAAGCCAGACACTCTACTAACACACACACAAAACACTAGGCAAGTACCTATGGCAAGAGTGAGTCTTTTTCAGTCAATCAAATCAAATCAAGCAAGAAAACAAGCATCTGTTCGTCCGAGTCTGTTCTATTCTGCCTGCTCTGCGGACTGCGTGCGACTCTGCTCCCTGCGATGCGACTGCGTTCTTTAGGGCCCCGTAGACGGTCAAACGGTTTGATTCAAACACGTAAAGTTTGGTTTGACTCAAACCATTTTGATCGTTTACAAAGGTGGTTTGAACGGTTTGTCAAACATTTACGTGTTTGAAGCATGTTTGATGCAATTTCATATTTGGCGGTATTGGGAGCAATCCTGTAATGATTGGGAGCAATCTTTTGTAATTATTAGTTTTTAATAAATAAATAAATTTTGTTGTGTTTGACGCGTCAGAAGTGTAATTACAGCGTACAGAATCAGACTGCGCAGAGCCGTTTGACAAACCGTTCAAACCGACCTCAAACAGTTTGATCAAACACGTAAGGTTTGAGTCAAACCGTTTGATTGCCTCCGGGGCCCTTTTCAATCAACTGCGGGGCGCATTCCGAATCAGACTTTCAGCGCTGTCAGCGATCAGAAAAGCAAAAAAATGTATGGCTGACAGTGATTCAGAACGCGATTACGGGTACTGCGCGTCTCAGAACGCAGGGGCGGTGGTTTGGTTGATTGATAGTTGTGTATTCCGTTCCGAATCAGATTTTCAGCGCCGTCAGTGATGAGGAAAGAAAAAAAAAATTGGTACCCGACCGACTCCTAATCAAAATACTAACTACCTACTTACTTTAGGTAAATAATAACTGAAAAGAAATAAATAAGCCTTAGAACTCTAGAAACAGTCGGGACTCGGGACCCATACAAAATTTAGACCAGCTCAAACCTCTAGGGTCTGACCAACGATTTTTGTTGAAAATACCAAAATATTTTATAAAAAATTACAAAAAAATACTGTTTTTATTTTTCTTATATCTTTAAAAATGACTGAGTTATTAACGATCAAAGTGCACACTTCCGCACGAGGCGAGTCGGACGATTAGTAGTTGTGACATCATCCAGGCGCTCATCACGCCGCACGCCTCACTCGTTATGTATATTTCACTGTCTACACACATTTTACGAGTGTCTCTCGCTGTTTTCGTTATGAGAAAATATTGTATTGTTCCCGGGTGTTTCAACTCGTGGATTAAAACGCCTGATAAGCTGTTTTTTCGCGTGCTTTGATTTTTTGAAATGAGGAAAGCAAAGAGACACTTTGCAAACACGTCAATGTATCTTGCAGTTCGCGATCAATAAAAAACCCTACCGTCCGCTTCGTAATATTGTGGTAACAT
The DNA here is from genome assembly GCA_951230895.1 of Carpatolechia fugitivella. Lineage (NCBI taxonomy): Eukaryota > Metazoa > Arthropoda > Insecta > Lepidoptera > Gelechiidae > Carpatolechia > Carpatolechia fugitivella. Next base: position 17,764,933 of record OX579645.1, on the reverse strand, counting down.
TTACGAAGCTGTCAAAACTCATACGTTTTTTTTCTTTTCTGATCGCTGACAGCGCTGAAAGTGATTCGGAATGCGCCCTTAATTGACCAATAATCGTACAATATAATCGATACTACCGCTTAAATCGATTATGAACATTCGGCAATACTTTTATTATAATTGATCGATACAATCGAAAATATCGATATCAATAATATACACGGTGTTACAAAAAGACGAGTAAATTTTGTATGGATACCACCTACATTTTGTATGGGTATGCGATTTTTTAAATCGTTTTTCGACCTATGTTCTTTGGGGAAAGTTGTTCAGTTTTACGAGCAGATTCACACCCTTTCGGCTTTATTTGTAGTTTTGTAACACCTGGTAGAAACGGTATAAACAATATAATCGATTATAATTGACCAATCGTACAATATAATCGAAATTATCGATACAATCAATAGCTGATCTATATTTTCGATTATTTTCAAGGCCATAATCGATTGGTTGATTGGCGCCCTCCTTCACACTGAATTGTCACAGACAGGGTCTTGGAGGGGCAGTATTTCATAAAATGTCGAATTTCTCCGATTTTACAAGGAAATCTGTTTATTCCCGTCATTATTATGTAAATACATTACCTACTACTTCTATCATTTAGTAAATTGTTGCAAAATAGGTATATAATTACAGTTACAAAACCGTTGCTAAAAGCGCGTGACAATCGGCTAACCTACGTTGACGTGGACGTCATATTTACTTCCTCTATGGTCATAGCCACCAATAATCGTACAATATAATCGATACTACCGCTTAAATCGATTATGGACATTCGGCAATACTTTTATTATAATTGATCAATACAATCGAAAATATCGATATCAATCGATACAATGGGGAGTGTTCTGATGAGCTGTTTGATTTAGTGCCACCGTCACGCTTTTATCACCGCACCTCCCGCCACAGGGCAGGGGCTCATCCTCATGTCTTGGATGCTTGGCATCCCAAAAATGTATGGGCGTCGCGATCTTTCCTCTCGCGTACCTGAGGTGTTTCCTTTGTGCTTTGACATGGGGTTCTTCAAGGGGCGAGTATATAGGGCTCTCAAAGGCTGGCATCGCGTTGGCAACCCCCTGGGCCTCGATCGCGTAAGTCGAGCTTGCTTCGTTCACTTGGCTTGGCTTCAAGCAAGTTGAACGGTATTCCGATTCCGATTGTAGGAATTGTCTAACTTTTGGGACGGTAATCGTCTTGGGGACAAAGAGTAAAAATACTCACTTGTAATCGTCTTCGTTGACTTGGCTTGCTCCTTACGCGATCGCTTGAAAGCCGCTGGCGGTCTTCAAACCCGCCCCAAGCAAAGCAAGTCCGCTTACGCAATCGCCCGGCTGGTCTGTTTAAGATCTACTCATATTGTTTCTATGTAGGTGGGTTATTATAGGATGAGTTCTGACAGCTTCAAAATTCTTCATACGACGTTAACAACTTTATTTTTAATATTCAGTTTAAATACCATAATAGTTAATAAATAAAAATGGAGTAACTTCACCTCTTGTTTTATCATTAAACAGTATGTAATTTTACTTAATAAATAAATAAATAAACAAAATAATATTAAAAAGGTTTTAAAATTTTAATCTGTCAGAGCTCATCCTACAGTAACCCAACTATAGTTTATGTGAATTTTGTAACTTTCAACTTGAACTTTAGCTTTTTTTTTACCACTGTTTTAACTCTTTAACAGCTTCATTTATTTTTTATTTTTGGGGCCCTTTCTGGCAGTCCTCTTTAGTTATTTTACTTGTTGTATATGTATTGTGTTTACCTAGAATGCTGTGCTCGCCTGTAATAGGTGTATGCATCAGACCTAGTTTGTAAGAGTATCAATGCATGTAGGTACTGTTGGCGTACCTAATAAATAAAATAAAATAAAAATAAAATAAATATTTTTATTGTCAAAATTGTCTTGCCTGAGTAATAATTTTGAAAACCGTAGAAATTAAAAGAAGTAAAATGCATTTACCGCACAGTTTATTGCCTTTGTAAGATCAATTTTCGAGCAAGGTGTATTAAAAATAATATTATGCAATTTAAAGGATTTCCGAGCCAAGCCTCTCGTGTTTAGGCGCACCTGGCCCGGGTAGCACTTGTAGGTATGGTTTCTTCCACGTTTCTTCATCGGACGAAAATTTCCGGACACCTTACAAACAACACGCTGATGCAATATCCGTACGGCTAAATAGGCACGGCGGCGGCGGCGGTGCCGGCGGCGTACGATATGACCCGGCCTGAGCGTGTGTTGCCCGCACTAATAACAAGGCGCGGCGCAGGCGGCGGCGGCGGCGTACAATACAATATTCGAAGCTGTCTAACGTAGTTAGCGACACGTACCGTTTTGATAATATTAAATTAAATTGGTGAAGTTGCCGAGTAAATAATAATAATGATGTACCGAACTTTAGGAAACACAGACATGAAAGTTTCTCATTTAAGTTTGGGTGGAGCAGCATTCAGCAATATTTATGGGTAAGCTTATCTTTAAAATAAATAACCGGCCAAGCACGTGTCGGGTCACGCAATGTGTAGGGTTCCGTAGTTGTCCAATTGACGGGTTCCCTACGCACCATTTCGAAACCCTTTTTACCGAGTGTTTTTATCGATGACGTATCCGTAGCTTCACTTGCGCAACTGCGTAACATCGAAGGTTCATTTTATCGAAAAACTGTGAATCGAACGATTCATGCATCGAAGGTTCATTTTAACGAAAAACTTTGAATCGAATGATTATACACCGAAGATTCATTATATCACAATACTTCAAATCGAGGTATTAATTTATCGAAGGTTTGTTTTAATCAAAATAAAACAAACAAAATGCCAGACCTAATAAGTTATAATCGCTAAAGTTAGAACTGTTAGCAAAGCTGAGTGCAGTCCTCTATGTTTGACGGGTGCTGATAGAATTCAAAGAGTTCAATGTGTTCAAAATACTTCAGTATATTGCACAAAAAGGTTGACTTACATAAAATAAGGATATTACACAGTCGGCAAGCGCTAGGACAATTTTTATAATAGGAAAACGAAAATTGCATGCAACGCCATTACACAGAACAGGCGAGATGACAAGCAGCTGTAGTGTTGCCAAATTAGCCAGCGTATTTGTGTATGATATATTTAACACTTCCCCTTACACAAAGAAGCTGGACTCTACATACACAAAATGCAAGAACTCTATATTACATGCAACCTATCATGTCAAAAATAAAATGAAAAATTAACATTTCAAATCATGACTCTACCTAATATAATTTATCATGCTAAAACAAACATTGAATATTAACTCAACATGACATGATGCACATCACAAAATCATTAATAGGTACATGTTAAAATAATTATGCATATTTTACAAAACTATATTCACAATGTTCTTACATTTAAACCATGCCTGAAAACATTATGCTTAGTTGTAGACAAAGCTTTTGTTAGTATATCCGCTATCATTTCATTGGTGGACAAATATGAAACTGTTATAACGCCTTTAGCTAACAAATCCTTCATGAAATGATAACGAACATCTATGTGTTTCGTCCTTTTATGACATTCTTGGGATTCCAAGAGCCTGTGAGCACTCTGATTATCATTGAAGATCCGACATTTCAGTTCTTTACCAACAATCTCTAACCACAAGCTCCTGATAAACAAGATGTCTTTGCAGGCGTCGCTCATGGCTAAGTACTCTGCTTCAGTACTGGACATAGCGACGCAGCGCTGTTTTCGACTCTCCCAATTTACAGTATTTTTACCAATTTTTATCGCAAAACCTGTAATGGATTTCCTGTCAACAGGATCGTTCGCCCAGTCTGCATCGACACAAGCTGTAAGATTTAGAACTTTTGACTTTTCAAAAACCAAACCCAAATCAACTGTCTTAGCTAGATAGCGAAGGATCCTCTTGGCTGCCATCCAGTGACTATTATTGTAACAGTTATTAAACTGACTAAGCTGGTTCACAGCGAAAGTTATGTCCGGTCGTGTGCACACGCTTAAATACATGAGCGATCCAAGTAACTCTCTAAAATTTTGCTTACATTCAACATCAGAATTTTGAAATTTATTATTTACTTCCATGGGTGTGCACACGCCCTTACAATCCGACATACCAAAACGTTTCAACAGTCTCTTAATGTAATCACTCTGTTTTAGAAATAAAATCCCTTTGCCTCTATCTCTATGAACATTAATTCCAAGATAGTTTTTAATAGAACCTAAATTCTTACAATCAAAGTTATTCTTTAAAATGTTTAAAATGAAATTTTTCTCAGAAACATTGTCATAAAATAAAAAGAAGTCATCTACGTAAATAGATACGATTGTTAAAGAATCCGCAGTTCGTTTTATGTAAACACAGGGCTCGCATCTTGATTGTACATAGCTATTACTTACAAGTACATTGTGCACTGTTTGGTTCCAGACTCTACTTGCCTGTTTTAGCCCGTAGATGCTTTTCTGCAACAAACATACTTTGTTAGAATCACAGTTAAAACCAGGTGGCTGCTCCATGTAAATAACCTCCTTCAGTTCTCCATGGAGAAAGGCTGTAGTTATATCCAAGTGATCGACTTCCATATCAAGCTCATTTGCTAAGTTAAACAAGATGCGCATAGTTGAGTGCCTGACTACTGGTGAAAAAGTTTTGTCGTAGTCGACGCCCGGTTTCTGACTAAAGCCGCGAGCTACAAGACGAGCTTTAAACTTAGTAAGGTTTCCAGAAGAATCAGGCTTCATTTTATATACCCACTTACAACGCACGACGTTCCTATCAGCTGGTCTTTCTACTAGGGTCCAAACCTTGTTTCTCATTAGAGATTCAAATTCCCTCTCCATGGCATCCTTCCACTGCACAGAGTTACAGCCAGAAATGGCTTCTTCATAAGAGGACGGCTCAGAAATTAAATCAGATAGAAGACAGTCATAATCGTCATACCTTCTCGGTGGTATACCCCTGGTACTCCTTACTGGCCTTGAAATTTGCTCAGGCTCCTCCTGTGCTACCTCGTATTCGCTCTCTGTGCCGCTAGACTCGTTTGAAGTACTGACACGCCAGGAGTCGTCAGCACAGTCGTCATCAGACTGAATAGACTGCTCAGAACTGCCAGTAGGCTGCTCAGGCGATGGCACAGCTTCCTCAGTAGAGGGGGGTCTCTCGCTGGGTGCCTCACGTCCAGCGGTGACGTCACCAGCTGTGCCTGAAACATTATTAAATGCATTTATATTATTCAATTCATTAAAATTGTCAGATTCATTAAAATGTAAATTATTTGTTTGATTTATTTTATTTAATTCATTAGAATAGTAAAAATTATTATTAAAACATGATTTATTTAAACCCACATCTAACCTATTATCACAGTTATAATCACTCAAAGGAAATGAATTATCATTTTTAAAATTTGATTGATTTTTAGGTTTATCACAATTTTTACAAGAGTTAATTTTGTTTGTCATCTCAATAAAATGTACATTTCTTGACTTTATTAACTTTTTAGGATTAATTGGATCAACCAATCTATACCCTTTCGAACCTTCACAATATCCAACAAACAAATATTCCTTTGACTTTGCATCCAGCTTGTGACGTTTCACATCTGGAATAAGAGAAAATGCTCTACAACCAAACACTTTAATATGAGATAAATTTACTTTTAAACCTGTCCAAACTTGTTCTGGGATATTACCTAACAGAGCCACTGTAGGGCTTCGGTTTTTCAAGTAAATAGCTGTCTTTACAGCTTCACCCCAATATTTAATATTTAGTTGAGCATCTGATAGCATGCAACGAGCTTTCTCTATTATGGTTCGATTTAATCTCTCTGACACGCCATTTTGTTGTGGAGAGTATGGTATAGTGGTTTGATGTAAGATCCCATGTTCTGACAAAAATTTAGAAAATTGACCATTGCAATATTCACCCCCATTATCTGTCCTTAAACATTTAATACTTTTATTTGTCTGTTTCTCAACAAAGTTTTTGAAAGTAATGAATTGTGATAGTACCTCATCCTTGTTCCGCATCAGATATCCAAATGTCTTTCGCGAATAGTCATCCGTGAAGGTAAGTAGGTAGCGAGCGCCACCCCAGCTGCTCTGTGACATTGGACCGCACACATCACTGTGCACGAGTTCCAATAAGTCCTGGGCTCTCTTTGCCTGTCCTGAAGGAAAAGATGTCATAACATGCTTCCCCTCAATGCAAGGTATACATTGCTGCAATGAATCATTTTTACCATAGCTAAAAATAACACCATCTGCAGAACTCCGTAGCTTGAGCAAACCATCCAAACCCAAATGACCGAGCCGTCTATGCCACAACTCCAGTGACACATCAGAAGCAGCTAGAGCATCAGGCGATTCCTGCATCCCAACTGACTTGGTATCCTGCGAAACACACTGATTAGGTACACAATTTAGGCGATATATGCCTTTGACACATTTAGCGCTGCACAATAAAGAGTTATCCCTGTATATTTCACATAAATTATTATGAAAAATTACCTTGTAACCTAGAGAGGCGAGGGCTGAGATAGATATTAAATTTGTTGACAATTTTGGAACATATAGGCAGTCCTTCAGTTCTATATGGCTATTGTTAGTTGCAATTGTTACAGTTCCTCTTCCTAGACTTTCAACAATTTCATTATTGGCAACAGTTACAAAACCATTTAACTTTGAATTACAATTCTGGAAAAAAGACCTATTATTCACCATGTGACTGCTACAGCCACTGTCTAACAAAAAATCATCTTGTGAATATGCTGTTAAAGCTGCAGCCAGTAGGGTTTGTCCAGAAGAAGATGCCCGGCGACGCTTGTCATTCTTCAGTTTAAAACAGCGAGATTTCTTGTGGCCAATTTTCTTGCAATAATCACAGACTATATTTTTCTTCTGATTGGCCAGAAATACACTGTCGCCACTAGATGTCAAGGTACCGTTGGCTGTCCTCCTTGATTCCTCCTGCAGCAAACGTGCACGCACAACTTCAGACGTCAGGTTTGCTGATAAATTTGCCGTTTCCAATCCGCTGACCAAAGCATCAAACTCGGCTGGCAATCCGCTCAGCAATAACTCGGCGATTTCGGTGTCGTCGATAGAACGGCCAATATCGGCCAGTTGATGAGCAATAGTTAGTACACCATCAATGTATTCACTCATAGTGCTATAATGCGAGTAGTTAGCTTGGTGAAGCTGACGAAGAAGCAAAACTCGTCTGTATAAGCCCTTATTCTCAAAAGTTTCTTGCAGTTTAGTCCATGCTTCTTTAGCAGTCTTGCAATTGCGAATATGTTGGATTACATGCGGTTTGACGGCTAAACAAATGCGAGCGAGAGCACGTGCAACTAATGTAGGGTCGGTTCCATCACCATGTACACATGGCCAAAGTCCATCCAATATCAGCAACTGTTGCATTTGGAACTTCCAGATAAAATATGTAGACACTCCATCCAGCTTCTCGATGCTATTAAACGGCTGCGCATGAGGCATGTGCGCGCCATTTTGTGAGTGACCGCCACCGCCAGACTCGTTATTGGCACCATTGTTATTGGTACTCATTTTTTAACTGATAATCCGAATCGTACTCGCAAAGCAAACCCGTCAAACAGAAATCACACGTTATTTGTCTGTCCACGTGTATAATTTTTTCTCTGGGCTCAATAACCTGTTAGCAAAGCTGAGTGCAGTCCTCTATGTTTGACGGGTGCTGATAGAATTCAAAGAGTTCAATGTGTTCAAAATACTTCAGTATATTGCACAAAAAGGTTGACTTACATAAAATAAGGATATTACACAGTCGGCAAGCGCTAGGACAATTTTTATAATAGGAAAACGAAAATTGCATGCAACGCCATTACACAGAACAGGCGAGATGACAAGCAGCTGTAGTGTTGCCAAATTAGCCAGCGTATTTGTGTATGATATATTTAACAAGAACCGTTTCAAATCGGTGTATTGTTAACTTTTAGAACTGCCACTTCAGTCACTTCAATTTAATTTCTAGAAATTTACTTGTGCAATAAAAAGTTTCGAGAAGCCAGCATTTTAGCTTAGACTTAATTGAGTAAGTACCAATGTATAATAGTTTAGTGTGCATAGTGTCAATTAGCTTTACGGATCTTAGAATATCCTCCATAAAATTAAAACTCTTTCGATAAAAAAAAAACTCGATTATAAAGGGTTTCGATAAATAAACACTAGATCAAAAAGGTTTCGATAAAAAGTAACATCGGTAAAATAATATTCGGTCGGAGAAATAAGCAGTCGAATTGAATATACTTTATTGCACACAAGAGATACACAAAAAAAGCAGTTCAAATAATATATGTAGTTTCAAATCGTCATCGATAAAAAAACACTCATAAAAAGGGTCTTGCAATGGCGTAGGGAGCCCTGTTCAGCTGATTAATAATATTATATGTTACGCTTGAAAAATCTTATTTATTTTTTACAATATCGAGCCCTAAAAGGCAGAACATCGTAAGCGCCAGAAATCCTCAAACCATTTTATTATCGTAAACGAAAGGCCATTTTATCTTAAATAAGCTCAATTTTTTTCAAAAATGTACCTTGAATGCTTTTTGCATTAGAGTCAATTTTGCTTTTCATCGTTACCTGGCCCATGCTTAGAAAATATATCGCAAACGCCAGGTACAATTCTATCGTAACAAACAAAAGATGGCGGTTGCGATAAAAAAAAATCGATTTCGTACATCGTAAGAAACATGAACAAAAGAGATGGCTATAAAGTATAAGGCTAATGTGTAGTCCCTAAGTCGCCTCTTACGACACCCACCCACGGGAAGAGTAGCGGTTGGTGACAAATGTATTCTACTCTGCCGTCACCACACGGTGAAAATAAGTAAGACAGTGAAAAGGCTATGCTGTTTTTCAGCTATCACCTCGTTCTCTATTCCATGCACCCCACGTTTTTCGTTTTAAGTCCTTTTTAAGAGTACTAAACTAAAAAAAATCACGATCAAAATTATTTTATACTTTTTAGTGCGTTAAAAACGTGTTATGTTAAAAAATGTTTTTTACTTTAATAATTATTTTGTGATTTTTAGTCCAGCATATGTAAAATTTTGCAAGATACCCTGAACATCATGTAGGACCAAATTGCTAAGACTAAAAAGCCCAAGCACAACGAGATTATGATGTTACATTGAGATTACCTTACGGATCCATCATTAGACCCTGGACATCACGTATGAGTAAAGATCTTGTCAAGACAAATCTAACGAGCCTATACATGACGAGGTTATGTTGCGACGTTGAGTAGTTCCTATGGCCACCTTCCAGCTCCACCATGAAATCCTGGACATCACATATGACTAAAGATCTAGTTATAAGACAAATCCAACAGATCCAAACACGACTAGGTTATGTTGACTATGTGAGGAATTCCTATGGCCACCTTCCGGCTCCATCATGAGACCCTGAACATCACGTATGAGTAAAGATCTTGTCAAGACAAATCCAACGAGCCCAAATACGACAAGGTTATGTTGTGTATTTGAGGAGTTCCTATGGTCACCTTCCGGCTCCATCATGAGAACCTGGATATCACGTATAATTAAAGATCTTGTCAGAATAAATCCAACGAACCTAAAGACGACGAGGTTCTGTTGTGTATTTTAGGAGTTCCTATGGCCACCTTCCGGCTCCATCATGAGACCCTGGATATCAAATATGACTAAAGATCTTGTCAAGACAAATCCAACGAGCCCAAACACGACGAGGTTGTGTGGTGTATTTTAGGAGTTCCTAAGGCCACCTTCCGGCTCCATCATCAGACCAGCTTCTTGATATCATAATATTGCATTTTCATCAAAATTACATAAGTGTACCAAATTTCAGCACAATCGAATGACAGCACGTGCTCCAAAAATGAGTTGCAAGATTCGGACAAACAAACAAACAGACAGACAAGAAAGCGAGTTAATAAAATAAATATAAGCACTTTAAAACGAAATATTTCTGAAACGTACACCAGCATCGAAAAATAGTTTTAAAAAACCCCATTATTTTTAAATAACCTATCCAACGATACCTCACACTATAAGGTAGTCGTGAATAAAAAAATAACCTCCACTTCTTCACGTGGACCCTAAAATAATTTTCTTAAAGATTTTATTCTTCAGCTTTGTCGCCATGATTAATACTTATGTATATCCATGCCAAATTACAGCCTTCTAGTACTAAGAGTCTCTGTGCTAAGCCGCGGACGGGCAGTCAGACAGACAGAACAGACGGACGGACATGGCGAAACTATAAGGGTTCCTTTTTGACTACGGAACCCTAAAAACCGACCAAGTATATGACAAGCCACTAGGCAGGTTACATGTATTATTATAGACAGGTTAACGAGGCACGTTAAGCCGTTGGTCCCGGCTACTATCTAGTCGTTACACGAGCCATGTCAGTGGCCTTTGGCGGCTCTATAACACTGACATCAGGGTTTGTGAGGTCGGTTCTCGACCTTACAACCCACACGATGAAGAAGAACGTTTCTATAGTGACAAAATATCTGCTGGTCGCCCACTCTATAAATATACTTTTAAATTACAGAAAGTTTAACGAGAGCCGATGTTTGGACCTTATAAGAGAAACCCTAAAGTGTGGTATCAACTATTTGGAAACCGGTCCTTGGTATGGTCAGGGCAGTTCAGAAAAATGTATTGGAAAGGTAAATAATTAATTAGGTACTGTAAAGCATTTTTGTCCAAGCTGAAACGAATACGCTTCGCGCTCGCTCGGTCAAAAACATTCCGAAAAATCTGCTTTTTGAGAAATATTTTTAGATTTATATATTATTTTGAATGAATATAGGTACCGGCCATAATGGCCCTAGATTGTTATTTTAAATAAAATATAGGATATATGTTTTTATGATAATGCGCAAAGAACTCTACCACCCGAAAGAATATAATCAAAGAAAGAATAAGTGATTTTATTTGTAGTTCCTTTCACAAGTAAATATCGCATAAACGTTCCACACAGATTGGATTGTTATTGTGAAATTAAAAAGCATTCCTACCATAGATGTGGGATGGTAACCCATGTGTCTAAAAAGGTATTTATTTTACAATGGCTGTTTTTGCTATACGATAATATAGACCATAAGGACCATATTGGTACCTATACATAACTCATTTTCGACCGAGTTGTGGATTGGATCCTTTTCGTGTGACTACGTCCAATTGGACGTAGTTACTTGAAAAGGATCCAATCCACACAAAGTTACTTTTCAGATATTGAAGTTTGAAGTTCAAAATATTTCTTCATAGGTATTTGTTTCAAGATAATTTTACGTGTTGTTTTGTGAGAAACATTAAAACATTTTTATTGTTAATAGTATATTTATGGGACGATTGGTATTATTTGCGGTCAGTTTTGTGTACGTAAGTCATTTTTGACAATGTTGTGGATTGGATCCTTTTCGTGTAACTACGTCCAATTGTGATTTAAATTAACTCTGACTAAGGTAAACGAAGTATAAATTATACAATTACAATAGAAAAACATTATTTACAATTTATACATTACAACAATATATAGTGTGTATTTTAGATGCTTTTGTTTTACTTCTCAGTTAAGTACTAGTCTGCTCGCCAGTGGTTGTATACCTCTATAACTTATTGATTATTACTTTTTACTACCTTCATGCTCTCTGTTGTGAGCAACAAGCGACCAAGCACAGGGCCCCGCGAACAAGGCTTCACAGTTTGCCGAACTCAATAATAAACAAACTTTAAACTTTACTTTTTTTGATAAATAAACTTTTTATCTATCTATCTATCTATCTAATACTACTAAATCTACAAACCCCACCTAACTCAACCACCGTGCCCAATAACCCCACAAAACTACTTACCTTACTCGCCAACCTAACCGACCCTAATAAGTGCACTAAATTTCCCATATTCATCTACTATCCCAACCGACCTGACCAACCAACCAGACTGACTCCAATCGGTTCAGTAGTTTTTGAGAACTCCTGTAGTGCCAACTTATCTGGCTGCTGCAGCGCTCCCTGGTGGTCTACCTCCATAGAATATGTCTAAGAACCTGATCTGAAATGATACCTTTTGAAAGCAAAAAACCGCAACTAAATCAGTTCAGTGGTTTTCGAGATCAATGGTAACAGACATACATACAAACAAACAACCTCTAACCCCAAACACATATTGCACCGCCTCCGTTCCGTTCCGTCCGTCGTCGTGGGTAAAAAGACGATCGCGTCAGAAAATCTTTGGTACTAAGACTTATATTTTTTCTGTTTCCAGGCTCTAAAAGGGGTACCCAGGGAAACCTATTATATCGGAAGTAAAGTGGGCCGTTATGAAAAGGAAATCGACAAAATGTTTGACTTTTCCGCAGAAAAGACGGAATTCGGTGTGGACAACACACTTAGTCTACTCGGTCTAAATTACGTCGACTTAATTCAAGTGGGTACATACATACTCGTACTAGTACACGCCTTTTTTAAAGCAAAGACGTCTAAAAACCCGTGTTGACTTGGTCACTGGGACGGACGGTCAAGTCGAGGGGACCACAAAGGGGCGCTCGATAAGGCTTTTAAAGCTAAAATTATCAAAAATACCCTTCTCTGTTTCGTCTCCACAAAGTAGACCGGTTAAAAACGGCAGTCATATCAACATATTTCTGATATGGTACTATTGTAAAATTATATTGTCATCTCTCATGCTCTGAAAGTAGTCCAATAATGACCCCAAGGATGTTAGTCCCTAGTGTCCCACGGGCTGTAAGTAACTTTGAAATTGGAACCTTTCTTTTTACTATTTTCATAGAAAATTGCACACAGTAAATGGCAAAGGAATAGACGTATGTATGTCAGCCTAGAATAGATAAATCCTACAATTAATTTTATTTTATTAAAAAATATATATTTTGTTTGAATTTACCTCATTTATGCTAGATGAATACGCTGTGGTGTTAAGCAATGTTTTGATAAATTATTTTGTAATTTTTGTTTATTTTAACCATGAAATAGTAAAATATAAGTTTATTTAGGCTCGTGCGTGAATATCAGAACTCAATATGCAATGATTTCATCGCAATCGAGATGAAAAACAGAGTGTTTATGGGAAACTGATCAATTCCACCCTTACACTATAAGCGCCCTCGCTCACCCCTACAATCTACTATTAGCACATCTTCAAGTTTTAACTATTCTTTTCTGACTTGACGCCTGATAATGCTTAGTGGTTTTTTGAAGCACTGATGACGTTTTCATGAAAATAGCTAATACCTAGTCTGTGGCTTAGCTAGTAATGCGTTTCGTAATAGCACTGTCGCACTGTGCTATGAAAAAATGTAATGATAATAAAAAATATCTCCAGGTGCACGATGTTACCTTCGCGCCAGACACTTCAGTGATCCTGAAAGAAACATTGCCTGCTCTGGAGCGAGCTGTAAGGGACGGCAAGGCTCGTTACATAGGGATAGCAGATTACGATATCGATCTTATGAAAGAGATCGTCGATGAATCAGACATTCAAATATCCGCAATACTTTCCTATGCTAAATCCACGCTCCTTGATAATCGCTTGCAAAATTATACCAGCTACTTCAAGGTTAGTTAACGTTCGACTTTTTACACGTCTGCCCTAAAAATTTCTTGAATCCTGTAACTGTGTCATCCTTACCTTCCATATTTTAAACAAAAATCATCCAACTTCAGTCAGCTAATTTACTTTTATAAAGTTCATAAATCATATCTATACGGCGTGGCCAGGAAGCCGTTTCACGAAGCTACAAATTAACAGTGCGTAGACAATGAGATTACATTTTAGGCCAATTGGATACGCAATGAATATCAAGTTGTAACTTGTACTAGTAAATTGCTGCTTCGTGAGACGGGGCCTAGGAGGAAGTAAATATGTACGGTTTCTCCGTACACACCAGTTTTCTAAACAAAAGCCTCTATTATCCTCTAGTCTCAACTTTTTCCTCATGCTTAATTAGAGCAAGGGTGTGGGGGTGATCAACGCAGCCGCCACTGGCATGGGGCTGCTGTCCAACTCTGGCCCACAACCGTGGCACCCCGCAAGTGACGACATCAAGGCCAGGTGCAGGCTCGCATCTGAATATTGCAAAGTAGGTGTACAAACTTAGGGATACTGTAAGTTTCTGGATTATGATAATGGGACATACTAGTGGCTCTGTGAGCTGTAGACCTCGCCAGTCGGTATATATTTTCACATTTATTTTTTCTTCACAAACATCCCCGACCCTTTGATTTTTTTTTTTTTTTTTTATTGGTTGAGTAATGTGATCTGTAGAGAAAACAGCTTCAGCTGTAGACCTTGTAAGCTGGCAACCCTCATAACTCCGTGATTTTTTTTAAATTAACTCCGTGTTTTTTTTTAAATTTCCAAAAACTGACTCGACAAAAAAAACGATTAATTTGCTGCGATTAACCTGCTCACAAAATTTCACGAGAATCGGTTGAGAAACGCGACCTGTAGAGTGAAACAAACAGACAAATAGATAAAGCTTTGGTCAAGCTGAAACAGAGACGCTTCGCTCGCTCGGTCAATAAGACTTACGATTCATTTATTGTTTTTCAAAGTATATTTAATGCATTTTGGCATTCGCTGAAACCACTGTACAAAGCAGTTGGACCAGTCTTCCTCAGGAACTGTTCCGGGCGGGGCCGCCGCGGGTCTGGTAGGCAGGCACTGGTCAGTTTCCTCAATTCGCCAGTTTCTTTAATTCGTCAGTTTTAAGTAATTCGTTAACTGGTCAGTTTCCTAACTCGTCACTTTTATTAATTCGCCATTTTACATAGCTCGCCAGTCTAGGCTTTTGTCAGGGTACAGTCGAGTACTCGAGTCGTTAAAATTAGTAGACACAGGGTAGAAAATTTTTCATGATTGCAAAAAATGGCTGATTTCGAAAAAACGGTCAAGTGCAGTTCGTATCGGCTTCCCATATTGAGATTTTTCTAGTTTTTTAACTAAAATTATTTTAGTAAACAATTAATTTTATAATTAAAAAACATAGAAACTTACATTAACGACAAAAATTAAAAACCAACTAGGTTACCAACAAAAAAAAAATGACGGAGTTATGGGAGTTGGCAGCTTACAAGGTCTACCGCTGAGGCTGTTTTCCTCTACAGGTCACATTTCTCAACCAATAAAATAAGATAAACTTAAAATTTAAAAAAGAAATAAAAAAAGTAATGTTAGAAAAAAATACTTACGTTGTGTTGCAATTATAAATAGCAATGATAATATGAGAAAAACAAACAAGTTATTTAAAAATAGGGTTATTTATTTTTATTAAACTGATAATCAATATTACATAATTTGTTATTTAATTATTTTCTATATCAGCTAATATAAAAATTGAGCAGGCTGAGTCAGATTTTCTTCGTACCTAGCCAAAGCTAAATAATAAACAATAGACATTATATGAGCGCAACATCCTAATGTGCGACGACCGTGTGTACAGCTGCAAAAATATTCAGTTATTATGTCGCGGTTATACAAAACGTAAGAACGGTACGTTTTTGAATGGACGTGCCTCGAGTGGATTCGATATCTTATCAGCGTTTGTTCTTCACCACTCTCATTAAATCGAATTCCTTAAATACAATACAATCATCATCATCTCAGCCGAAAGACATCCACTGCTGGAGGAGAGCCTCCCCCAAAGATTTCCACGACGACCGGTCTGTGCTGCTCGCATCCAGCGGCTTCCATCCAATACAACATTGATGAAAACTAAAACTTTTTTTTAAAATTACTAGGTAATATTATAATTTTTCCAAATGTACGAACGGCAGAAAGTAAGTGGTAACAAAACCAGTATAAGCTGAACCAGCTCTACTTTACAAACGCTCGAAACCAGAGACCTGCTCAAGGTCAAAGTGTTACCACCGACGTGCGGTTGATTGTACATCGATATTATTTATAGTGTCATAACTTAATTAGCATCTATGTCGTCGTTGGTACATACATACATCACACAATGGACAATATGATTTTCTTGGCTCCACAGCTGTGAAAAACCCAAGTTCAAAAGTGGATGTTTTGCACACTTTGATAGCCCCATTATCTAGATATCCCACTGATTAGGATGTTGCAACTTGGGTACATTTATTTAGATAGTTCTAGGGAATTTTCGGGCATACATTGAACGTATCGATTGTACACTTCGATTTTGGGTTTTAGGTCCATACATTTTGGACCATGTCCTTTGTTCAGTTTCATTACTGAGTGAGCCACTACCCGAGAGGTATGAATAAATCTACAATAATATGTACATAATTATGAATTTTAATTATTTATAGCAACAAAACGTAGAACTCGCGCGAATAGCCACTTGGTTCACCCTTGAGCAACCTGGGATTGACACGAACATTTGCGGATTCTATAACCTGGACCAGCTTACGGATACACTAGATATGACAAGAAAAGGCCTTACCGAGCACGAGAAGCAAGTACTGGCAGATGTGCAAACGAGGCACGTACCTCTAAAAAATATTTATTTAATATTTACATAGTACCTAATATAATAAAGATACTATATGGTATCCAAACTATCAAAGTAATTGGAGTTGACCATATTTTGATCTAGACTTCTCGCAACGGTTCCCGATTAATTCGCCTTTGTTATTTGTTATAGGTTTTTCGAGAAAGTGCTGCTTCACTGGGATGATGTTGAGCTACCTGCATATAATGCAAAACTGGCTGAATGTCGTAACAACTAAACTCCAGAAATAAATCTTCGCTGCCTGCAAGGAAAATGACGAAAGTTGTCACAATAAAACAAGCTAAATGTTTGCTTATTTATATTATTTTTCATTACTCATTATACTCGGAAAGTAGGTCTGAAGTTGCCTGAAGGCCTGAAGGTAATACTTTTCAGCCCGGAGGGAGAATCGTTGAGTGGCGTTCATGCTTGTTTCCGTTTTGAACAGACCGTTTTTCGTGTTTCAGTTTTGCACAGACAGTTTTTTGTGTACTACATGCTTGCCTTGGACGGGAAAAACTGTGCGAGCAGATTATGACCGACCCGTTTTCTGCAACCATTTTTTTTCCGTCCACGTTTTGCGCATTCGAATTTTCCAACCATTAGCCTTTTTGAGAAGGAATCTCCTGCGGTCGCCGGCCGCTAATGATGTGCCGTTCCCGGTAAATTACTTTTGTGTGGGAATATTCCCTTGAGAACTTAAACAATGGGAAAGTTGTCGAAATCTTCTATTTTTTTATATATTTATATGTCACAATATTCAGTTTTAGGAGACAAATCACAAGTAATATTTGAATACTTACTAACCTAAGAGATTTCGTATATTCCCAATGTTACCGGGAACAATCACCGGAAATTTCCCACATGCCTAGGAATATTCCCAAAACTCCCAAAAAAATTCCCAGTGTTTTTAGGAATATTCCCAATGTTTCCGGGAATATTCCCGGGCAGATTCTGAAAGTTTTAACTGTATTTTAATAAGAGAAAAAGAAACACAGACGTTAAATTTTTATAGTTTTTATTCATGTGTGTACAAATATGCGTTATCAATATAATCAACAATTAAATATCAATAAAATTTCAGTATTAACAATTTAAATTATACTAAAATAATTAACAAATCACAGAACGATCAACATGTTTTTCATAAGTTATAGGTATAAAGCAAAGCAACTTTTAAAATCCGACCACAAAGATTCAGATTTATTTTTAACAACGAGGTTTGTATGTTTAAATACGTGCACCAAGTTACAAATTAAATAACAGGTAACTAAAAAAGGACGCTTTCATTGTTTGATGACCTTGTTGCCACTCAAATAAAGAGATTCACAAATAAAGTTTTTAAAGAGGAAGCGAGACAGTTGATCCACATCTTACAGTCAGCAATGAACAGGCAAACATCTACTTGGCTGTATGTAACTAACAAAACGACTAACACCTATAGTACCTATCTGTAATAAAATTACAGTTTTCTATAGTACCAAGCTAAGGCGCGAAAAGAAAAAAAGGCAGACATCAAGGGTCATTTCTGTGTCTAGGTATTGAATATTTGTCTATCTTTGACACCCATACTCGTAGTACAGGCCTTGCCTAGTTTTGGATCAGATGTTCGTGAATGAAATCTCTCACTTAAATAAAATAAAATTGTCTATATCAAAAATAATCAATTCTGCAAATTAAATCATACTAACCAAACCAGCCAACCAACCAACCAAACTAAATCAAAACACTAGGTAAAGAAAGAATTCAATATATTAAATGTTTCATGTGTAGGGGAATATTCCCGGGAACATTGGAAACTTTTGGTAACTTACCGGGAATATTCCCATAGGGAAAATACTGGGAATGGGAACATTCCCCACGGCACATCTCTACCGGCCGCTGCCGCGGCACGCTCGCTGCGCTCGCTCGTCTCCCTCCGCCTGTTGTTAACAACAGTCTAACCTAACCTAACCGAAGTGTATTCTTTCTGGGTGGATTTAGTCAAGCCATTATTTTAACATGTAATCGGCTTAGAAAAACGCAGCGTACCAAAACAGTTGCGTTCAGAACTGCATGAGCACTTTTTGTACAGACCTATTTTTGGATGTAAATATCAGGTGTAAGTGACAGTTTCACTGTGCACAGTATCATAAACACCTTTATAAACAGTGCATATAGCAATAATTTTGCGGAGATGCGTCACTTGCACTCTTGTCGTATATTAGCATATCTTTGTGTACTTTATGCAATAAATAAATATTACAAGTGTCGTGTTGAGTTAAATAAATCTGGGTTTTAAGTGGTCAGAACATTATTTTATTTATCGTTACATTAATAGTCTAGTTGGTAAATTATAATTAAGAACAAGTTTTATGGAGAGATAAACATGTAAACCTTGAATATGCAGGACTTGGAAATTGAGATAAAATACTGCAATTTCAGAGTTCTAACTTTGGAACTTACAATAAGTACAACGAATATATAGGGGCCTCAAAAGTGCCAGTTTTTACTTTTTGATCGACATCATGACGCTTGGCGGTTTTTTAGGGTTCCGTAGTCAACAAGGAACCCTTAAAGTTTCGCCATCTCCATCTGTCTCTCTGTCTCTCCGCAACTTAGCTCAGAGAGTCTTAGTACTAGCAAGCTGTAATGGCAAGCTGGCATGGATATAAATATCAATTATGCCAACAAAGTGGTCGAATAAAATCTTAAAAAATATATTTTTCATCTCTCATGCTCTGAAAGTAGACCAATAATGACCGCAAAAGAAAGGAAGTAAGTCCCACTTACATCCCATGGGAGGTAAGTAACTTGAAATTCGCATGGTATAATAATATACTGCGCCAGGTATTCTCTTATTTGTCCCATGCCTACGTCATCATTGCCTTGATGGTTGTCAAACTTTGTAAGTCGGGTAAATTTCCCATTCGTTATCATTATTTTTGGAATTTAACAATAGTGATCATCAACAGCTCATATACGTCCCCATCGAGGGGCTCGAGCCTACCCTGAATTAGGGCGATTAGGCCTTAGTTGACCACGCTGGCCCAGTGCGGGTTGGTCGACTTCACACACAACCTTTGAATTTCTTCGCAGGAGTGTGCAGGTTTCATCACGATGTTTTTCCTTCACCGTAAGAGCGTCAAATAAACGTACATTATGAATTCGAAATTAGAAAACACATTGGTACGTGGTGGGGATCGCACCCGCGTCTCCCGGACGGGAGGCAGCGGCCCTAGCCACTAGACCACCGACGACGCTCTCACTAGTAGACCGCCGACGCTCTCTATAACTATAGTGATAAATAGACATAATACACACACATTATATAAAACCACGCCTCTTTCCCGCAGAAGTAGGCAGAGTCCACTTCCTTCCACTTGCTACGATCCAGACATAATATTTCCCTCAATTCTTCCACAATCATCAATCTCTGCAGGCATTCTCGTCGTTTTAAGGTACTCCTGACCTGGCATTTTTTCAGAACATCTCCGATTTGATGATGAGTATAGCCATAAATTAACGACTTTTTTGTGCATTATTTGATACGGAATGTTTGATACTTATAAAATTGTTCTTACTTACAGGTAGCGTAGCCATTAATTTGCTACTGAACCTGTCTTTGGAGAACTGAAAAATCGAATTGTTCCACCTTTTGTACTTCTACTCTTACAGTTCCGAAAGGAAAACCCGACCATCGCTTTTTATTTAATTTTATGATCTGAAATAAAATTGGTGGCGTAAAAGTTTGAGAAACACTTTGATTACGTATGCAGACAAAGAACGAAATATATAATTAACGCACGTACAACAAGGATATCGTCACGCAGAAAATGGCGGACTGTCAGTATTTGTCGGATTAGACCACGGAGACAAATACATAGAGCAGGTGCCACAAGCAACTTAGACCCGTTGCACAGCGGTCTAATGCCTTGATCACACGTACCGAGCAAACGGGCGAGACAGTGCTCTCGGCCGAGTAGGTACTCGGTGCGTTTAAACACAGTAATGTAATGTTCATACACACCGAGTACTCGGCCGAGGGCACTGTCTCGCCCTCGCCCGTCCGCTCGGTACGAGTGATCAAGGCATAAGTGCTCTTACTACTATAGTCGGGTTATTTCTGACAGCTTCAAATTTTTTCATATAACGTTAACAACTTTTTTTTATAATATTCAGTTTAAAAACCATAATAGCTAAAATATTAAAAAAACGTAACTACACCTCTTATATTATCATTAAACAGTATATAATTTTACTTAAAAAATAATTAAATAAACGAAATAATATTAATAAGTATTTCAAATTTTAATCTGTCAGAGCTCATCCTATAGTAACCCAAGTATAGCTAAAGCACCAAGCGTCTCGCTTCTGTCAGTGTTACTTTGAATTTTATGAATACGACCTTCTTGAATACGACACGAATATGACATCGTTTGATTAAAACATTTGAAATTAGTGACGCAAAAATTATGTGCTGTGTTGTGTCGTGCAACAGTACGAGTAATACAACTATTTCTAACGAAAAAAAGACATCATTCCACTCGTATCTATTTTTTAATGCAATTTTTAATGCATACACATACTGTAGACATAATTTTATTGAGCACTGGTTTAAAATATGTACTTATTTATTCTTACAACAAAAAAATTGTTTTTACATTTCTCGACCTTAAAACTAGCTTCTGAGAGAAAAAACTTACAAAATATTAGGTAGGTAGGTAGGTATGCTTAGTCTATTTCAGATCAGACAAATAACCTATATTCTTGCGATCACGTACTATGTAAGCCTTATTCCCGTTAAAAGGGTCGTATTGAGCCATATTCATTTTAGACAATCGTCTCAGTAATACAACGAAATTTTCATAATTTGGTAGATTTTGTAATTTTTCTAAATCAACATTAAGTGTTGGTATTTTATTTTTAACTGTTTTTGTATGCCATACCAATACCTTAGAGCAGTTGGCCGCTAGTGGTTCAATCTCATCAATTTTCAGGCCTAAACTGACTAGAAATTTATCTTCTTCTCGACCTTCAATATATGGCATAATGGCGTCTGGCTTTAGAAACTCTATGTTTACAGCAAACCCTGCCATGTCCACGGGGTAAGTCCGGCGACCCGGCCACGAGTCAAAGAACGCCACTATCTGAAAAGCAAAGATAGATTTCTGTCGAGATATAAAGGTAATACTTACTTCTAGGAGGTCTTAGAGGTCTACTCACAACAGTACGAAAAATAATCAATTTTACTGTAGAAATAACTGACAAGTGACTGAAACAGTATGATACTATAGTTGTCGGTTATTGGGAATTATTTTTTTCTCTTTTGTTGAAATAAAATTACTTCAGAGCATTTCTTTCTGAGAAGTTTTGTCCAGAGGCCAAGGTCACCTTGTATAATTAAACTAGGAAACTGGCCTCACGAGTCAGATAATATCGCTTCAGTGCATTCAATTCCTCCTGATTTTGAGCCGTAAGAATCTATCTATCTAATACATTAAACGAGCAATTTTTGTAAATATATTATATTATAAACCTATATAACTATATAATATTCTCAGAAACGGCTGCAACGATTTCGATGAGATTTAGTATATAGGAGATCTCGGGGGCGAAAATCGATGTAGCTAGGTTACATTATTAGCGAAATGGGTTTTCCTCGTGTTTTCAGGCATTAAAAAATAGCTACACAATACCATTAGTAGAACAGATAGGTAATTTCACCGTCTCCGATAACGTAACAGTCGGGAGACCGCGTGACTGTGAAGTCTATGGTCTTGAGTTCGAAGCCCGTTTTTTTTTTTTTTTTTTTTTTATTTATTACTTACCATTGTCGTTGTTACTTAATTTTTATTTTTTCATTAAGTTCGTAAATAAAAAATATAACAGAAAACAAAATTTCTTCGAATTTTCTATATATTGTTTTCTCTTCTGTGAAAGTTCTCCAACAGATGGCACTTCAACTCATAGTGACGAAATGTACTTTAAAAAAGTATTTTTTAGTTGTTTAGATCGAAGGTTTAAATACAAAGAAATGGGAAATTCTATTTTATCCAAGCAACCTCAATAAAAGAAATTTTATATTACTACTAGCGCCGCCTTTACCACTGTATCTGTGAAATGGCAAAACTGCTATTACTATGCGCTATGGAAAAGTAAGCTTGCAGCAGAGTCGTGGTTGGTTGAAATGTAATTTTGTATTACTACTAGCGCCGCCGTTCATTTCACAGATAAGTTGGTAGGTAGTATGGGCGGCCGTCGCACGAGTAATTTACCTCATCGAGTTACTGAAAAATACCACTTTCCACGAAAATTAGACCTAAAATACGCAACCCACTTTGGACCATACTTTTATCTCAAGTAGTTAGGGAACGAAACCTTTTCGTTGGTATCTATTAATAGTCTAAAAAACTATGTCGGCCGAGCGCAGTGTTGGAGGGTCCGACCATTTTTAGGGGTGTCATCGGGAGCGTTAATCCTCCTCATCGAGTTACTGGATGAAACCGAGTTCTCCTAGTAGCTAAAATTATGCTCTTTAAATATTAATTCGCCAGTCCGCAACCTGGCACTTTTTGCAGTTCGACCAAATTTATATAATTTAACTTCATGTAAAATGTACGTCTATAGACGATATTTTTTATTTGTTTGTACACACACACACACACACACACATACTTTAAGTGGGATAAACTAAGTTTTAAGTTTTTAATTAGTTTATTTTAATTTCTTATTTAACTACCATTTTCCAAATTGTTCTTTTTTAAACAGGGTGGCCCACTCGTGTGATAACTTGGTGTGACTACGAGTCGGCAACGCATTTAGATGGGTCATGGGTAACTCGTGAAGCTATAATACATAGAAAGATTTGTTCTAAGGAACCATGTCATCACTTTATTACTGGAAAAATTGTATTCATAGATAGAAAAATAAGCTCATACTCAATTGAAATCGGTCGTATTTAAAAATTTCAAATACTTTATTTCTATTTCGATATTGATTCT
The DNA here is from genome assembly GCA_951230895.1 of Carpatolechia fugitivella. Lineage (NCBI taxonomy): Eukaryota > Metazoa > Arthropoda > Insecta > Lepidoptera > Gelechiidae > Carpatolechia > Carpatolechia fugitivella. The sequence goes on along the minus strand of OX579645.1, from coordinate 17,741,408 downwards.
GTAGGTCATAAGCAGTAAATTTTACTATAAAAATGTGATACCTAAAATGAATACATTGTATTTCTCATTTTTATTTATTTTTGCTTCGTTTTGACCTTGTTCGATTCCCGAATTGAATGAGTTTTTTTTTAACTCCACACGCAATAGTTTGGACCATCTTCATGCGACCGATTTAATTTTACTTTACTAACGGGCGAGGTCGTCATATCAAACATTAGAAATAATTACAACTGACCTTTCCTTTATTCACTATAGGTGTTGACACACCGTAGTTACCAATGAGACCAACAGGAAACATAGATACTTTCCTAGTCTGTCTGATTTCATCAAATAGCTCTAGGTCCACAGTGTTGTCATCATCTCCAAAGTAAAGGATACCGCTTAACACATTTTCATGAAGCCATGCCAACGCGGCGCGCCTGTTTGCCACGCCCCGAGGAAATCTGCTGCTCGTGTAATGGTAAGGCTTTGGACTAGATATATGGGTAAATGGTAGACCTGATTTCCTGCAAAATACAATATAGTTATATAAAAAAAATGGCAATAATTTATCAATACATCATATTATTTGATAATGGGCGCATTCCGAATCAGACTTTCAGCACTGTCAGCGATCAGAAAAGCAAAAAAATGTATGGCTGACAGTGATTCGGAACGCTATAACGGGTACTTTAATCGATTTCAGCGCGTCTCGGAACGCAGGGCATAATATTCTTATCACTTAATGTACTTTTTTCAAATCCTTCACAGTATAATTAAAAGGAAAATTCAATACTTTTGATATGTGTACAAATAACAAACAATATTATTGCAAATCTCGAATGTCTACACCACCGGTTAGTTGCCTGGATTATAGTAGGGTTACTGTAGGATGAGCTCTGACAGATTAACATTTTTAAAACTTTTTAATATTATTTCGTTTATTTATTTCCTTTTTTGCCCGTTGTTATACTGTTTAATGATAAAATAAGAGGTTAAGTTACTTTATCTGGGGGCACGGCAGTGCCCCCGCCAAGTCGAGCAAAAAAGCGGCACGGCCGTTACCATACTTTTCTCGAAGCAGTTCAGGCCATTTTCGACCCCCCTATAACTTCGTTGTGGATAAAACTAGAAGCCTGAGTTTTCAGTAACCAAGCAGGCATTGTATAAATACGGTATATTTCAAATTTCAATCAATTTGAACCAGTAGTTTATGAATTATAACTAGTCAAAGTTTCTTAATTTTGTCACTCACTGACTGACTGACCGATCATCAAAACTCTAAGGCACTTCTAGCAGACATAGAAGCTTCAAATTTAGAATGGAATTAGTGTTTAGTGTATAAACCAAGGAAAAACTAAAACATTTTGCAATTTCGGCCCAGTTTTCTAGATACATCATTTGCTAGATAACTTTGTAATCCCATATAAATCTTGGGGCCATTATATAGGATTACAAAGTTACATTTGCAGTAAATGAATCAGTGTACCTGTATAATGGAATATAATTGAATAAGAGGTGCAGGGTAGGTGTAGGGTAGGTGTAGGGTAGGTGTTGGATAGGTGTTGGATAGGTGTTGGATAGGTGTAGGGTAGGTATAGGGTAGGTATAGGGTAGGTGTGGGTTAGGTGTAGGTTAGGTGTAGGGTCGGTGGAGCGTAGGTGTGCATTTTTACATTGTGTTTTCATGCGATCTACAAAAAGAAATGAGATGCCATCAAAAACATAACCTGTAAAAAAACCAAGTCTCGCACGCAACTTAGTCTACCGTAAAAAGTTGTGAGATCCATGTAATACCAAGTCGGTTAATTTATTCAGTCCCTACTTAAGAGTCCTTCTGTCTTAAGTAATTAGCTCACCTAACAACATCTTATAGTGACCAGATCAATATTAAAAATCTCTTATGTTTTAAATAAATACATAGATTGACTTGGCAATCGCACTAAACAATCAAATTTAATATAATAATGTATTAATTGTGAGATACATTATGTTTTCATGCGATAAATACATAGATTGACTTGGTAATCGCACTAAACAATCAAATTTAATATAATAATGTATTACTTGTGAGATACATTGTGTTTTCATGCGATTGCCAGGTCAATCTATGTATTTATTTAAAACATAAGAGATTTTTAATATTGATCTGGTCACTATAAGATGTTATTAGGTGAGCTAATTACGTAATAACTTAAGACAGAAGGACTCTTAAGTAGGGACTGAATAAATTAACCGACTTGGTATTACATGGATCTCACAACTTTTTACGGTAGACTAAGTTGCGTGCGAGACTTGGTTTTTTTACAAGTTATGTTTTTGATGGCATTTTTATTTTTTAGCTATTATGATTTTTAGTCTTGAGTATTATAAAAAAAGTTGTTGACGTCGTATGAAGAATTTTGAACTCATCCTATAATAACCCAATTATCTTCGATCCAACTATAGCAACGAATTCTTACTAGCGTGGGCAGATGATTCCTTAATTCAAACATATTTAAACCATAGTTAACCATACCCATTTGCGTATTCGATAGGGAATCTCACTGCTTTCTTCTCTTGCTAGAGGCGCCACTTGAACATGACGTAAATGACAGTTTTTTAGGGTTCTGTAGTAAAAAAAAAGACCCTTATTTATAGTTTCGCCACGTCTGTGTCTCACGTGTCTGTCTGTCTGTCCGTCCGCGGCTTAGCTCAAAGACTCTTAGTACTAGAAGGCTGTAATTTGGCATGGATTTGTTTTTATGTTTCTGTTACATAACAGAACATTTTCCTGTTTTTGTTTTCGTTTGCCGTTAATCATGCATCATGCCGACATAGCCGAAAAATAAAATCTTTAGGGTTTCTCTGGTACACATGAAGTAGGGGTTATTTTTTTATTCACGACTACCTGTGTGAGGTAGCGTTGGATAGGTTCTTTTTTTTTAAATAATTTTTCGATGCTAGTGTACGTTACAGAAATATTTTGTTTATTTTTGTGAGAGTCAAGTGTGCCCTCCCTCCTACAAGCGAAACCGTTATATTTGGAAATGTGAAAAAAATCACGGTAGTAGTAATTTGATGAATTTAAAAGAAAAAGTATCAACATCATGTAGGCTTTACAGGTTAACGAATAATAGACCAGCTTATAAAATGTGCTTGTACAAGTAAGAGGAACTACAAATATCATAGAAAAATATTTTGATGAATGTTAACAGCTGTCTTAAACAGCCTACCTGTTTAAGACAGCTGTTAACATTCATTCCTAAGTAATAATGGACAACTACGGAACCCTACTTTGCGTGGCCCAACACGTGCTTGACCGGTTATTATTTAAATAATGTTTTACAGCTTCCAGAGCCTTTTTGACGTAAATGAAAGGTGACAGCAATGTTGCCGGTGGCGTACTTTTTTTTATTACCATGCATTATGAAAATTGCCTTTAACCTCGTAAGGCCCAGATGCCTCGGTATCCAGCTCCATAGTTGTACGGGTCCAAGATATTATCAAATTTTATGAAATAAACGCCCAGGTACCTTTTAAAAGGCATCCGAATTGTATGCGCCATAATATTTTAAATGACGTGCCAAAACTGATAAAAGGTTTCTGAACGGCTAATGGTTATTATTATTTTGTCTATGGTTCAGCAGTAGCGCAAATAGATAAAAAAATATCTGTAATTTTCGGCAAATTCTCAGCTAAGATGGCCAGTTGTAGTGGACGTGGTAAGTAAATCCGTGTTTTTGATATGATCCTCGGGTTTTTTAATAATTACGATTTCCTAGAGACTTACACGAAAATAAAAAATTCTCATGTAAAATAACCTCGTAAATTCCGATAACCTCTTAGAAGGTATACGGACATTTACTCTCAGATTTTAAAAGGTATGTGTGTCAATTAGATTTGTTTTTGAAAATTATGAACTTTGACCGATTTCTTCTTTATGCTTAATGAAATTTAGTCATAGCTATTGTTAGAATTACCCTTACTTTTGTATTAGCACTTACTTATTCGTTTCAGTCAACCCAATGCGTTTTGTGTGTTAAACGAGTCAGATCTAGAATAAGATGAACCATTTGGTTACATATACTGATAGGATACTGATTTTAAAAGGCATATTATGGGCTGCTATAGTATTTTTAACCCCCGACGCAAAAGAGGGGTGTTATAAGTTTAACGTGTCTGTGTATCTGTGTATCGGTGTATCTGTGTATCTGTGTATCTGTCTGTGGTATCGTAGCTCCTAAGCGGATGAACCGATTTTCGTTTAGTTTTTTTTGTAACATAGATAATTTTACCCCGAGTGTTCTTAGCCATGTTTCATGAAAATCTCTTCAGCCGTTGAAGATCATCAGCTCTTTTCTAGTTGATGAGGGGATCTGACGAACTTCCTTATCTCCGATCGATTCGAAATTTGGTACCTTGTTACTTCAATCATATTGAAAGTATATGGTAAGGTAACCATGACTGATCAGCGTTTGAAGATCATCAGCTCTATAATAGTTGATGAGGGGATCTGACTTACTTCCATATGTCCTATCGATTCAAAAATTTGGTACCGTATTCCTTCAATAATATTGAAAGTATATGGAAAGGTAACCAGGACCTGATCAGCGTTTGAAGATCATCAGCTCTTTAATAGTTGATGAGGGGATCTGACTACTTTTCCATATGTCATTTCGATTCAAAGTAAAAATACTCTCCAATTTTCTTTTAGATATAACTGTACTCATATATCATAATTTATTTGTTATAAAGTTTAAAAATTATGAAATAAAAATAAATTAAAAATTTAAAAACCCCCGAAGCAAAAAAGCAAAACATTAAAAAGTAAAAAATCATACCTATTGTTGAGCCATCAAATTCGATAAAGTAACACCTATATATTTTAATTTTATTAGAGAAATTGATGGATGGCACGATTTGGTTTGCTCGTTGAAATGACGCTATAATGTCACGTCGGGGTACCGCTAAGTTTTAAAAAAAATATCATAATGAAAACAAGTTGGTCGGATATGCTAACAAATTAATAGATAGTCAATCAAATGAAGCGTCTGACTTAAGCGGTACACCGACGCGACATTATAGCGTCATTTCAACGAGCAAACCAAATCGTGCCATCCATCAATTTCTCTAATAAAATTAAAATATATAGGTGTTACTTTATTGAATTTGATGGCTCAACAATAGGTATTATTTTTTACTTTTTAATGTTTTGCTTTTTTGCTTCGGGGGTTTTTATTAGGTCTTTATTCAGAAACCAGTCTATTTATGCTTTTGTTCTACTTTGGGTAAGGAATACTTCTGATTCAATTCGTAAAACATGTGATGTACGAACCCTTTAAAATAATTAATACACAAAAAAATTAACATTTTGTTTACCAATTTACATTTTTGGGACATATTGTTGGTGTTAGATATGTTTTTGATCATAAAAATTATGAAAGGCATGTTATATTCCAATTGTCTTTGTTCATTGCTTTTTGGAATATAAATAAGCCCTGTAGCGTCAACCGATACTCAATCAGCCTAAATGTATGATTTTTGCAAAATCGGGTTTTGCATATATTCAAGCCCATATGCCTAAATAAGGGATGCTGAATTTACGAGCAAGAAAAATCCCACGTTCATACGAAGATCATAAGACACTTTTTTAAATATCATAACTTCCGGGTCTGCACCAGGTAAACCTATAAAAAGGCATCTGGGCTGCAAGGTAATGTTTTGCCAAAATAGTCTGGGCGTGGTCTGGACCTTACGAGGTGAAGGACGTCAGCTGCAGTAGCGCCACCAATTGAATTAAATCGTTTACTTATGGTCAGTGACTTCGATCGAAATTATTATGTATTTAACGACAATAGAATTATGTAAGTCACTGTTAAAAGTGGCCACTTTAAGCCGCTCGTGAGTTAATCGACATTGAAATACGAGAATATCATTACATTACTCCTATCTGACTATTGTTCGCGTTTTCAATTGATTTTCGTTTTCTGATAAATAAAAGAAAAGGAGATTGACGGCAATCGACGGTTTGCCTATATGCGTGCAAATTATGGAAATGCTTTCGAATCGACGAGACGCGGCGAAAACGGATTTCCATACTTTGCGCGCGTTTTGTATAGACAAACCGTCGATCGCCGTCGATCAGTGTGGCCCGACCCTAAGGGCGTTTGCGCACTCATCCGTATCAGATTCTTTAAAAAAACGGACGGTAAATTCACGTCTAGCGTTTGCGCACTCGTCCGTATCCGATCCGTTTTTCATTCGTATTCGAGACGATATTGCATGATATTGCCGTAGTGATGTGCTGAGTCGAGCTGACTCGCGTTCTGACTTGAATACCTCGTAAGTAAGTACTCACATATTCAGAATATAGCAGTTGAATACCCAAGTACCCTCAACCGCAAGTCAGTGGAAACGTCAGTTACGAATCTCGACCATAATGCTATAGAAGTAAGAAGCGTTCAAGATCAATGTGTTACCACTGACTGATGAGCAGTCGACTGTACTTGAGTATAGATTTCGGGTACTTATAGAATTCGAATACTAGTTGTGAGGACAATTCGCAATCTTTTTTAATTGTATCTTAAAATTATGTAGATCCCGCAATAAAGTCGCTCACGTTACTCGTATAGTTCGTTTCACGTAAACAGAATCCTGGAGTCCCCTGTCTCGGGTGTGCATTCGATTATTTTTGTAACGAGTACTAAAATATTTGTATATCAAAAAATAGGAAATTTGGCACATCACTAGCAGCGCGAGCTTTCCCCTCCCCGTACCTCACTCTTCATCTGTAAAAAAATCGTGTAGTGCGCAAGCGTACGTACAATTTGTATGGCGACCACTTCGACTCGGTTTTGATCCGTAAAAAAACGATCCAGAGTGAGAATTTACGGATCGAACCCGAACTGAACACGTATGGGTGTGTAAGCGTCCATACAATTACTAGGACGGCCAAACCGGATCAGAAACGGATAAGGATCGAATAAGAACCGGATACGTGTAGTGCGCAAACGCCCTAATGGTTACCGTTTTTTCTTAGGAAATCTAAACCGTTATAAGTTTTATTATTTACCTTAAAACTTCTAACACATTTTTTGAACATTCTGGCTGATCATCCGCCACAATCCAATGTAGCCTGGGTACATGCATTAAGGTATGCGACAATCTTGTTAGCTCCGGGATTTGTTCAGGCCTTGGATATGTAGGTGTTACATAATATATCACTTTCAATTCAGTTTCATTACTTATAAATGTTCTTGCATCATTGAAGTTTATGTAGCACACTTTATTTTTTACATTTAACTTGACGCTCTTGAACATATTATTACTGAAATGAGAAGATATATACGATACGATAAAAAAATAGAAATGGTTGGACCACAGTAAAAGTCAGTTAAACATAGAGAGTAGCTTGGGAGCCAGTAAAATCTTTGGTAAAAATGCTTACTTAGACATTTAAACAAAGTTCACTACTCGTACATGATGCAGTTATTAAAAACACGTGGATTCTCTTCATAGCTTGGTACTTAGGTATATTGTGCTGAGGCTGTTGACTGATTGTTACAAGGATCGTAGGTGGCATATAATGTCACGAGTTTGTTACAAAACTTAAGATCCGTGTGTTGTACGATGTTTTTCAATACACTTGTGAGAAAACAGGTAACGCAACGTGAAAAACAATGCAAATTTTCTAAAAATTGGTTTGCATAATTAAAGCATAATTATTGAGAAAAAGCACTCGTGAACATTCAGCCTCTACGACATTCGATTTTCAATAATAGTTTCTTCCTTAAAACTAAGATAATATTATTTTTTCAATACACCTTGCTCGAAAATTGAACTTACGAAGGCAGTAAACTGTGCGGTAAATGCGTTTTACCGCACTAGTGCGATTTTATTACAATTTTTTTTAAATTCCTACACCTTCAAAATGATTATTCAGCCAGGATCATTTTGACAATAAAAAATATTTAAATCGATTCATACAAAGACATAAGTATTTTATATTTCTTAATTTCAACAAATTGTATCAAAACTATTATCAGCCAGTAATATTTTAACTATAAAAATGAAATTATCTCGATTCAACAAAGAATCAATTCGTAGAGGCTGAATGTCCGCCAGAGCCTTTTCTCCGTAATTATGCTTATAAAAAAGAAACATACTATCGATTTGTAGTTGGCGCCAAGTTTGTAAAATTTTCATTTAGTTGTTTTACATTGAATGTTGTTTTATGAATGATTAAGTGTTGATATTTAATGATAAATGTGAATAGTAAGGATACTCAAACTGCGCGCGATATAATAAAGGTTAGTTTTTACAACTTCTACACGATCAATTTTACCTGTAGTATATAGCTTTTGTAGGGTACTATGTACCTTTTTAATCATTTCAATTTAATTATTTACTATCAGTTATCTCACAAGTGTATTGAAAAACGTCGTACAACACACGGATCTTAGGTTGTATAACAAACTCGTGACATTATAAACCCTCGCCTGCGGCTCGGGCTTACAAAAGTCACCTCGTTTGTAATATGCCACCTACGATCCCTGTATCGTAATGTACTATTATTATTAAAATGATACTGACTGATAATATTTTTCATACATAATTTGTTGAAATAAAAAATATAAATGCCTTTTTATTTGAAAGAATCGATTCAATATTTTTTTGATATCCGAATGTTCATGGTTGAAAATGTAGAAATTAAAAAAATATTATAATGAAAATCACACTTGTTCGGTAAATAGCATTACCGTACAGTTTACTCGTCTCGTAAGTTCAATTTTCGAGCAAGGTGTATTGAAAAATTGATTGTTATATTTAACTGCTGCCAACTATTAATATAGTTGGCAGCAGTTAAATATAACAAACAATTTTTCAATAATAATTTAATAATTTATATTATTTATTTATTAATAATAATAATAATTTATCATGTAAATTTACCTCAACTCCACATCTTTACTCCAAAATAACACTAATAAGGCAACACTTAAAAGAAGAGACATTGCAAATGTCATTTTGATATTGTTAATCAATTGCACTTTTGACTTCATCACTGTATCTGTAATCAAAAACATTAGGCAACATGAATAACAATATAAAAGTAGTGGTTTTTTTAAACATATTTTCTTATAGTCTGCATCAAGTAAAAATAATGATAGATGATATGGACGTCTTTGCTTGCACATACACAATGATATTGTCCACTGCTTCTCCACTTCATGCATGCAGCATTAATGCTTCATGCAGCATTATTTCTATAATCATCATCATCATCTTAGGTGAAAGATGTCCACTGCTGGACAAAGGCCTCCGCAACGGCCTCCATAACGACCGGTCCTACGCGGCTTCCCGCGACCTTCACCAGATCGTCGGTCCACCTTGTGGGGGAGCCTACCCACGCTGCGTCTTCCGGTGCGTGGTCACCATTTGGGAACTTTTCTGCCGAAGCGTCCGTCGGTTCTCCGTGCAATGCCCCGCCCACTGCCACTAAAGTCTCGCAATTTGGGGGGCAATTAATTTAATTTCAATAAACATAGAATTTTTCGGTTGAATATGCTTTCCTATGCAAGATGAATACAAAATTAACAATAAATAACAATAAGAGAAAAAATCTATTTTTCTCCAACACGCTCGATAATCTGATCATTACTGTAAAAAAACAGTACGCGAATTGACTCATTTTTGGACGAAACATTGCCCCATACAAAACAGCGGCCGGCAATGTGCCCTCCAACGGCCTAGGCTAGCAAAGTAACTTTCGTTCAGAAATTTCAATGTTTTTGAGTCTTTTATACTCTTCATAAGTTTTAATGTTCTAAATTCAAATTTTAAATGAATCGTACACGACTCGTAGTAATTTGAGTTGGCTGTATGTTCTGTATGACACTGGCACAAAACAAAAAGAAAAGATAAGTGCACAATATGGCGGTTTGTAATTTTCGCCACTTTTATTTTTATCGTACTATGTATTTATTTTGTTAATTACTTGCAAAATCGTGACCTAGTTCATATTAAGCGGAAGCAACATTTATCTGTGTCAACCTAATGTTGAGTAAATTTATTATGTGCGGTGAAATTATTTAAATATTTGAGCCAAAAAATGGATCACAGTCCCTTCAACCGAAGTGGGCTAACGCGCCGCAGCCCGCCGGGTACGCCCACGCCTGCGGACCAGCCGACCACGCCCGCGCCCTCGTCCCAGCAGCAAGAAGAGGATCCCCCTGAGGTAGTGTCGACAACTGAGATTCAGAGCTGGATGACAACCATCGAGCAATACCTTCGAGAAATATACGCAATCGCAGCGGAAGGAAAATTAAATACCGACCAAAAACTTAGAGGCTCTAAGGGAGAAACTAGACCTTTCGCTGCAGCTCCAAAACCTAAAACAGAAAATTGAAGAGACCTCAAAATCTGCTTCGGGACCAATTTCCTTTGCCGAAATGGTAAAAAAAAGCTCTAACAACTTTATCCAGCCAAGCAAAATAAGTTCTGTTGCAATTTTTCCAACAGACAAACAAAAATCGAGCGAAGAGACAAAATCACTCGTCCAAAAAATAATCCGGCCTGAGGAAATGAAGTTGCATGTGAGAGGTCTGCGAAAAATAAAGAATGGCGACGTCATCATCAGCACCGACTCCAAGGACGACATTGAGAAGCTAAAGCAGTCGATGCAGCTGAAAACTTCTGGCCTTATAGTGGACGACACACATAAACGCAAGCCAAGAATAATTGTCATTGGAGTGCCTACTTCTATGCAGGAAGCGGATGTATTTGACTGCATTTATCATCAAAACCTAGAAGACAAAGTACTAGATTTGACCCTTGACTTTTTTGGCCTCAACAAAATTAAGCCACAAATCTGGGAAAAGGGATGCTGCGACCTGCAATTATATAATAGAAGTTCCAGCACTTATACGCAAGGCTTTGGTGACAAATGAAAGGGTGTTTATAAATTGGTCATCGTGTCCTCTGAGAGATTTCACTCTAGTTACAAGGTGCTATAAGTGCCAACAATATTGACATGCAGCCAAATTATGTCGAGAGGAGTCCAACACCTGCGGGCATTGCGGCGAAGTAGGACATGAAATAAAAGAGTGTACTAAGAAGGCAGAACCACCAAAATGTGCTACATGCTTGCATTTAAAAAGCCGTGTAATCATAAAACTGGTGACGATGATTGCCCCGCTAAAAAACTAGCCGAAAAACGATACATTAACTCTATAGATTATGACGTCGCCTAAGAGCGCCATAAATGTAAACAAACTTGAAGAGGATTTGTGCAATATTGACTTTGACCCAGTTTATGAATGTGCTGACGCCTTGGCTGATGCCGATGTTTACATGTCATACTTTATTTTGTGCCTATTGCCATTTTACTTTAATTTATTTATATTTAGCATGTAATTGTTTATATTTATATAGGTAGTAATAATGTTTGAAGTCCTGTTTTTAGCCTGAGATACAGGATTTTCCTAGTTCAGGCTCGTGTTGTTATTTCCTTTTGTATTTATTTAGTCTGTAGTAGTTTTATTGTACATATTACTCAATAAATTTATTCTTATTCTTATTCTATATATCAGAGTCTTACTTTTTTTAAGGCTTTTTTTGTAAGGCAATGCTATAGCAATCTTTATGGATTATAATTATTTTCTTTTCTTTTCCTTAATGTAACTCCATTAATTATTATCTGTTAATATGATTGCAGCAGCTGACAGGTAGTAACTGTCCGTTATTTTGGGTCCATATTGTATAATTGAAAAATTGATCGCCTTTAGGTAAATTTATATACACTCACCGGCACATCTAACCGCCCACCCTATTTTATTTACTTAACTCATAAATTAATAGTAATTTCTTAATTGAAAACGCATAAATGTTACGTGGTTGTTAGTTTTACGATCAATTTAACTCATTATGACTCCCTTACTAAACCCTCTTTGTTACCTACCGTTTTTTTTAAAGTCAACAAATTAGGGAAGAGTATTTTTGATTAAACTTTTAATTAAAACCTAAAAATAAAGAAAAATCAGTAATGTGTATTGCCTCCACGTGCTCTAATCACTTCTTGTAAGCGCCCAGGAATGCCAACCATGATGTCTTGGATATCTGTCTGTGGAATATTGTGCCATTCCTCTAGGATCGCACTTTTGAGCTCCCTGAGCGTATAAGGCACGGGATTTAGTCGTTTCACACGTCTTTTCAGGTTGGCCCAGATGTGCTCAATAGGGTTGAGATCAGGACTGCACGCTGGCCAGGGTAATCTGCTTATACCGACTTCATCAAGGTACTCATTCACCATTCCAGCGATGTGTGCTCGGGCATTATCATGCATAAGAGTAAAATTTTCTCCAATAAAAGGTGCAAATGGTACCACATGATCTTGCAGAATTTCTTCCACGCACCTTACAGCCATCAAACTTCCTCCGGAGACAACAACCAGGTCTGTGCGTGCTTCGTAAGAAATCCCTCCCCATACCATCATTGAGCCTCCTTGATAACTAACAGTTTCGACAACGGCACAAGAAGCCAACCGCTCGTTTGGACGCCTATAAGCTCGCTGGCGACCATCAGGAGCCTTTAAAGCAATCCTGGACTCATCACTGAATAAAATGTTCCGCCACTGCGATGAGAGGTTAAACTATTTTGTAGTTATTTTGTTTTGTAGTCGCCTAATTCCTAATAAAATCAAAAATGCAGTTGCCTTTGTTATTTCGATTATGCCTTTTAATTTCTTTAATATAATGTCTATTATAATAATATGCCTACTTGCTTTGTAACCTAGGAAAAATAAATACTTTTCAAAAATAAACTTTAATTAGGTGTTCATAAAAATATTTAAAATGGTTGATTATTTTTTTTTATTTACGAATTAAAACTTTTCATGAAACGTGATAGCATTGTTCGTAATTTTTTGCGTGCATTGAGATTCCATGAGTCACGAAAGCGTTGGTCGAGATTTCACGAGTCGCGATAGCATTTAGTCGAGATGACATGAGTCGTGATAGCATTCGAGATTGCATGCATCGAGATTTCATGAATCGCAATAGCATTAGGCGAAATAACGTGCATCGAGATTTCATGAGTCGCGATAGCATTTAGTCGAAATAACGTCAATCGGAATTTCATTTGTCGAGATTGCGTGCATCGAGATTTCATGAATCGCAATAGCATTAGTTGAAATAATGTGTATCGAAATTTCGTTTGTCGAGATTGCGTGCATCGAGTTTTCGTCGCGATTTGTCGCGCTAACGTGCATCGAAATAAAGTGTTTCGAAATACTGTAATGTACTCAAAATGTTCCGCCACTGTTCCATTGTCCAGTGCAAGTGTTCGCGAGCAATTTGCAGTCTAGCTCTCCGGTGATGTACCTCCAGTTTGGGGACTTTTGCAGGTCAACGTGCTATCAAGTTTCGTTCAGCCAATCTTCTTCTTACTTTTCGTTCACTTACACTGACGTTTCGTACTTCAAAAAGCTGATTCCGGGCCTCCACAGCTGTAGTATAGCGATTTCTCAGAACTCTGTTCACAATGAAACGGTCATCTCTAGCTGAAGTACACCGATGACGCCCTTGCCCAGGTCTCCGAGTGTACCGACCAGTCTCACGAAAGCGTCTGATAGGGTCTCGTACAGTTGTTCGAGGTACACCAGGCATCCAACCAATCCGACGTTGACTATACTCAACATCAGCTAAAGGAACCGCTCTTGCTGCTGCTATGGCGTCCAGAGGCATTTTTATGGATGGAAGTAATGAAACTGGTTCTTATGCAGACAATTCATAAACCAGCAACGTCAGCGATCAGGACAAATGACGAACGAAACAAAAAAAGGAAAGTTCGAAGAAAAGTCAACTTTCGAGATTTTTTTAAATCACTTATTAAGAAGGTTTAATGTTTAGTAAAGGAGTGCCAATGTAGTCTGGATGCCATTTCGGAAAGCTTGTTTTGAGGTATGTCTTACATGTTTTGGATGTTTTTGATAGCTTATGATGTGTAGATTTTAGATCCGTTTGATGCCAATCTACCCGACTTGAGCATTTTGAGTAATTCAAGATGGCGTCCAATATGGCGGCGTAAAAATTTTAAACTGTGTTTTGAAGCAATATTGACGTGTTGTATATCGTTATTTATGTTTTTTTTTGTCGAGAAGTAATAATATGAAGTCGGTTCTTACACAAAACTAACACGATAGATGTTATTGCCAATCTAAAACTCTAAGCAATAACATCTTTCAATACACCTTGCTCGAAAATTTAACTTCCGATGACATTCAACTATGCGGTAAATGCGTTTTTTTATTCATTTATTTGCACATTACGTTTAATATACATAGGTATAGTCAGCATCAAAAATTGCTAAGCAACTCACGTGTCTACCATGGTGCTACCATGGGTGCTACACAAACTGACCATAATCATCTACAACAAAAGTGTTCTGTTTGTTGTGAGCACTTAGTGTTTCTTACTGCGCTACGAATAATTTGGTAATGCGTGTGCTCAGATATATTTGAAACAGCAGGTGCTCACAACAAACAAAACACTATCTGACATCATCATCATCAGCTCATATACGTCCCCACCGAGGGGCTCAGCCATAACGTAAACCTACTACACTTATTTTAAACTAGCTTTCCACTCGCCGCGGTTTCACCCACGTTTAATGAGTTTTCCCGTAGGAATTAAGTGTTTTCCCGCAGTAAAAAGTAGCTTATGTCCTATTCCAGGACCTAACCTATATGTGTGCTAAGTTTAATCTTGATCCGTCCAGTGGTTCAACCGTGATTCGGCAACAAACTTCCAAACTTTTGCATTTATAATATTAGTAGGATAGCTGTCCCACACTTACCAAATTGCAGAAACGTTAGATAGAGTATTAGTTTTTTATTTTGTATTTTTTCAAACTGATCTATTTGCTATGTACCTATTTAAGTATACCAAAGTGGTAATATACTAAAGGCTTTTATCGGACTAGTACGATTCTTCATAATTTAAGCAACAAGAACAAGGAAGCCACCGACACTAATTATTATTAATTAGTGTGCAATCTTAATGCTGTAGTTATAGTATCTGTCAAATACTAGTAAGACATTGGAGTCTTTTAGCTTCTCAATGAGTTTTTTAGAAAGTTTTTCAAATAATCACAAACAGACCTTCCTATAGGCCAATGCACAACCCACATTAAAGCACAACCATCAATAAGTATTACAAGAACAAGGAAGCCACCGACACTTATTATATTAATAATAATTATTATATTAATAATAATTAGTGTCGGTGGCTTGTCATTGAGAAGCTAAAAGACTCCAATGTCTTACTAGTATTTGACAGATACTATGACTACAGCATTAAGATTGCAACAAGAACGAGTCGAGGGAAGCAAGGATCAAGAAAGTTCATCCTTACTGAAACGACACCACTCTCCCCACAAAATGTAACACTGTCAAACAATGAGAACAAACGCCAACTGATTCAGCTGTTATGCAACTATGTTTCTACAAATGTTTGTAACGTCCCATTTGAGAACAGTTTAGTTATTACTGGACAAGATCCCACACCATTTCAGATACATAGAGGCAACCTGACTCAGAGAACTGATTTGAAAACAGAACTTCATGTTCTGTTTTCAAATCAGTTCTATCAGGCAGATATTATAATGATTCATCAGCTAATGGTTGAAGTCACCTTTGACTTGAGCACCTGCTGTTTCAAATATATCTGAGCACACACATTACCAAATTTTTCGTAGCGCAGTAAGAAACACTATGTGCTCACAACAAACAGAGAACACTTTTGTTGTAGATGATTATGGTCAGTTTCTTATTGTTCCAGATTTTATGATTTTACAGCAGGTTCAGCATTACATCTGGTAAAGAACTGACTTTTGACTTCCTAAATAAATTTCTACTATTTGTACAAAAGTTCTCCAGGCTGCTGGCCTCGATTCGGGATGTCATACTCTAATTCTAATTTTAAAATCTAGCTATCCTTTTCGTTTTTATGACCAATGAAAGAGAGGTGATGAACGAATGATATTAATTTGAACGAATGATAACCTAAAATAAGGCCATAGCTGTCACTTTAAGAGATTTTTAAGTTGCATGTTTTAAGTGCTCTCTAAAATTGTGCAATCAGTGTCGATCAAACATCGAATTTGAACCTTATGGTTGTGTGACCATAAGGTTCAAATTCGATGTTTGACAGCTCTAATATTAGAATAGCCATCTCCTGTCCCTTTTCAATCTTTAAAAGGTAAAAAGGACAGACTAGCTTAAATTAAGGATTAGAGCGTAACAGTGTGAATCGGGGCCACTGAATGCACAAAATTGTTAACTTTCATATCTTATCTACTACCCCTACAATATACCAGCATTAAATATTTTGATTGGGAAGTACCCCTAATTGTGGGGCTCCCAAGAAACTGTCCCCAAATCTCTGCCATAAATCTCGAGTGCTGGCTTATGTGGCCAATACAACTTATTTCTGTGCTAGGGTTCAAAATGGGAGAAGGACCAATGAAAACGACAGGGGTATGGATGGCTACAACCTAAATACCTGATTCCAAATATAAAATGTACAAAAAAGTAAAAATAATATAAAAAAGAGGTTGTCGCCGACACACCTCATTCTCACGGGAAAACTCATTTAACGCGGGTGAAACCGCGGGCGAAAGCTAGTACATAATAATTTAACCAAAATAAATAATTTTAACTTATCCCATATTGTTTTTTCTTATATTTACCCTTACTCCTTATTTATTTTATTAATATTTTTTGACATTTTTATTAGTATCATTAATTATAATAATAACCCCGTCCTGTCCTGTTTTAAATCATAATAATAAAAAAGAATAATTAATAACAAAAAAAAGGTGTTTTTGAGAACTTATTTTGCCAACCGTACCATAAGTAACCACCACCATTTTCAGATCTATTCTTTATCTGCGCGGCTTATAGGTATATCTGCAGAGTTGGGCAAAGACTTTTAACTGATTCAGGGATTATCACTTATATTTACTTAAAATGAAACAAATATTTATTTGGATTATTTCAGTAACTTCTTATTGATGAAAAGATAATATCCAATACAAAATTGATAGCATATTTTATTCAGGAATTGACGGAACAAAAAATGAAAACAATCATTTGTACGAAAAAATTATAAAAAATGAAACTGGAATAATTAAGAAACTGTACGTAGTTTTGACCTTGAGATATAGTTTTAGGTAATCAAAAGCAGGAGAAATTAAGATTTACAGTTACAGCGGCAGTACAAAAATTTTTGATTTTGTTAACCTGTGTGACTTAGACAATCTTCATCAACAAAATTGTGACAAAGAATCATAAAAGCTGCTTGTGTAACTACCAAAACATTGAGATCTATTGTGATTAATCTGCTCAGTGGTAGTATCTACCTACTTACAGCCACAAGTAGGGAATATTCCTTTGAAAAAAGTAGTGGAACAGATAACCTGGTAGGTACCAATAAAATTCTACAATAAAAATAATCAGAAGTACTTACCTAATAAAAATACTTATCACCTTGCGGTTGAGACTATCAAGCCTTTACACATAGTATAGTCGTTTAAAGCAGTCATTGTAAATAAATATGTACCTACTAAATAAAATACAACAAAATACAACTTGCCTTGCCCTGCGCAAAGAGTATATAAGTATGTATAATGCCCTGCGTTCAGAGACGCGCTGAAATCGATTAAAGCACCCGTAATCGCGTTCCGAATTACTGTCAGCTGTCAAAACTCATACGTTTTTTTGCTTTTCTGATCGCTGACAGCGGTGAAAGTCTGATTCGGAATGCGCCCTTTATTGATTGAGGAAGCCCCAAACCAAACCAACCAATCAATCGGCTGGCGCCGTCCTGATACAAGGGTTGCTATTTATGTATCCGGAACTGTCCACTTATAAACAATATTTAAAAAGAAATTATAACATTTAAAAATAGAACTCTTTGGCTGTAAAATAAAGTTTGTTTCATTCATCTGTCAATTGCTTTTACATTGTGGCGCCATTTTTAAAATTCATTGTCTATCATCACCATGGATTTGTCGTGAAAATTTTCGTGCTATAATTTATTACGACTTTCAGCGTGGATTAACTCAAAAACAGTGCATGGATCAACTTTTATCGACTTTTGGGGAGGAAGCCCCATCGAAAACCACTGTGTATCACTGGTTCAGTGAGTTTAATCGTGGTCGTCGTATGCTTGCGGACGATTTTAAAGAAGGTCGCCCTACATCGGCTGGTTGTACTACAAAATATTGATGCTGTGCGCGAACTAATAATGTAAGACCGTCATGTTACATAATAATATCGCGAGATAGAGGCATTTCTGGGCATTAGTATGACGAGTATTTATAAAATATTACACGAACATTTGGCTGTAAAAAAAAATTGTTCTCGTTGGATCCCGCACAACTTAACAGTTGAACAAAACAGTCTCGTGTTGATTGGTGCAAAAAAATGATAGAAAAATACAAATGTGGTACATCAAAAGCTGTTCATAACATCTACACAGGAGACGAATCTTGGATATATGCGTATGATCCCGAAACTAAACAGCAGTCAACGGCTTGGGTGTTCCAAAATGAGCTAAACCCAACTAAAGTTGTTCGTGCAAAAAGCACTTTGAAGCAAATGGTTGCCTGCTTTTTTGGTATTAGTGGACATGTGGCTACAGTACCACTGAAGAATCGTAAAACGGTTAATTCTGAATGGTACACCACCATATGCTTGCCAGAAGTCTTTGGAGAAATACGCAAGAACAATCGACAACGAAGAATAATCCTTCACCACGATAACGCCAGCTGTCACACCTCGGCCGCAACAACGAAGTATTTAAATAGTCAAATGATCGAATTGACGGGTCATCCGCCGTACAGTCCCGACTTGGCACCCAACGACTTTTATTTATTCCCAAGCGTGAAGAACAAATTACGTGGACACCGATTTTCGACCCGGGAAGAAGCCGTTGATGCTTTCAAAATGCACGTTTTGGAGATACCCGATACAGAATGGAAAAAATGCTACGAAAGTTGGTTTCAACGTATGAAAATGCATCGATCATCACGGGGAATATTTTGAAAAGCAATAAAAGTATATTTGGTTATAGATGTTTGCTATTTTTTGTTATTCCGGATACATAAATAGCCTCGTACCATCACTTTCGAATCAAACTGTCTGGGTTGGGTGGGTTGTGGGTTTCGCCTGCTGCGCTTGCTGACAGTAAAGTTATGCGCGCACTAGAGACATTTCAGACATTTGTCTCTCGAGACACTATGTGCCTCTCTTTCGCACTCTAGTAAACTTGACGAGAGAGACTTAAGGCGCATTTTGAATCAGACTTTCAGCGCTGTCAGCAATCAGAAAAGCAAAACAATGTATGAGTTTAATACAGCTGACAGTAATTCGGAACGTGATTACGGGTGCTTTAATCGATTTCAGCGCGTCTCGGAAGGCAGGGATACTGTCGGTCGTCGCCGCGACAAAAGTCGCCAGCGCCAGTGCGCGCTAGCTGTAATTCGGTACGCGCTTTGAGTGCGCAAAAATCGATTTCAGCGCGTCTCGGAATGCAGGGCAAAGCAAAATGTGCGGTAAATAATGTGCAGCAAATAATTATTCGTCTAGTTATTCAGTGCACATTTAATTTTTACCGTACCGCAAAGACGATAATAATCACTATGAGAAATTACGAATCATCGTCAGCGGTGTATCCAACTCAACACTTTCACTAGTCGTTGTCTCGCATGCGGGTAGTCCCCGCATGCTGCATTTCGGCCGAATTATCGACCAATGTAAATAATCCTTTACTCGACTGAACTGTTTATTAAAAAACTTTGGCTTGAACAATCGTTTTACTGATTTTATTTAACTTCGAAGCAGCGTTCTTTGCGTAGCGAGGATGCTTATAGTGTAAGGGTGGAATTGATCAGTTTCCCTCTAGAACCTAGAGGCTACGTGAACACTCTGCTTTTCATCTTGATTTGCGACGATAGTAGAATAAAACAGTTTGTAAGAAAAAAATATAGGGTTTTTTATCCACATGCCATAGTGCCATATTAGTGCACCACAGCCTTACCACAGCCTATTGGACACACAAACTGGGGATATTGGTGTCGATTCGGCACACGCCCAACTAAACTAAAATTAGTCCTGTCACTTTCTAACATTTTTAATTGAAAAGGGACCGAAGATCATCAGTTTGTTTTTGTCTATGACTTCACGACTATAAGTCGGGTTCTGACAGCTTCAACATTTTTCATACGACGTTAACAACTTTTTTTAATAATATTCAGTTTAAAAACCATAATAGCATAAATATTTTTAAAAAAGTAACTTCACCTCTTATTTTATCATTATACAGTATGTAATTTTACTTAATAAATAAATAAATAAATAAAGAAATAATATTAAAAAGACTGTTAGACTGTTGTCAACAACAGGCGGAGGGAGACGAGCGAGCGGAGCGAGCATGCCGCGGTAGCGGCCGGCGACCGCAGGAGATTACTTCTCAAAAAGGCTAATGGTTGGAAAATTCGAGTGCGCAAAACGTGAACGGAAAAAAATGGCTGCAGAAAACGGTTCGGTTAAAATCTGCTCGCACAGTTTTTCCCGTCCAAGGCAAGCATGTAGTACACAAAAAACTGTCTGTACAAAACGGTAACACGAAAAACGGTCTGTACAAAACGGAAACAAGCATGAACCCCACTCAATTTTGTCTTGTTTTTGTTTTAGTGCCTACCTAACACCATGACGAATAAAAAGCCACTAAAATTGACAGTTAGTCGTGAAGTCAAAGACGAAAACAAAACCGATGATCTTTGGTTCCTTTTCAATTAAAAATAATAGAAAGTGACAGGACTAATTTTAAGTTTAGTTTAGATGGGCGTATGCCGAATCGACACCATTTAATTCGTTTTCAATTAAATCACTGCATTTTGATTTTTAAAATTCACGCACATGCCTAGATACACTTAAAATAAACAAATTACAAAATAATTTATCAAACCCAGACCGTTTGGTTAATACCACAGATAAAGAAACGTTCCGAGATGCGCTGAAATCGATTTAAGCACCCGTAATCGCGTTCCGAATCACTGTCAGCCATACATTTTTTGCTTTTCTGATCGCTGACAGCGCTAAAAGTCTGATTCGGAATGCACCCATCACCATCATTTTTTCCCGCCTTTTTTAAGGTGTTGCGTTCGTGTAATTTTAATTGTTATTTCTAGGTCAAATCAAATCAACGGCCCGTTACAGTCCACTACTGGACTATGAGCCTCCTCCACTTAAGTGGAGGGTTTTGCCATAATCTCCACGCTTGGCAGGCGGGTTGGAAATCGCACTCGAATCGCAATCGATTACTGCATCAGAGAGCGCTGCTGCCCGTTCCCTGTTCAATGTGTAGTCCTTAAGTCGCCTCTTACGACACCCACGGAAGAGTTAAGGGTTGGTGACGAATGTATTCTACTCTGCCGTCACCACACGGCGGTAATTGGCGGTATTTCTAGGTAAATACGTGAATTTCGTTTTCACTTATACACTGTTTCAGATAACTATGGAAAAATATTTTATAGGTTACATTTCCAGACATAAATGTCAATCTCGATTAGCTGACAAGTTTGAATCACGAATAACTTTTTTTCTGCCATACATTTTTTTTCCAATGTCATTTGAAATGGAGTACATTTGTAGCAAAAATTAAATTAAAGCAAAATATTGGAATTTTTGTTCTAATAAAATTATGCCTAGGCTGTATAAGTCAATTTCTTTGCCATTTATTGTGTGCAACTTTCTATGCAAATAGTAAAAAGAAAGGTTCTAATTCCAAAGTTACTTACTTACATGCCTTGGGATGTAAGTTGGATTTATATCCTTTCTTTGGATTACTTTCAGAGCATGAGAGATGAAATAGTACATTACTGCTGCGGCCGCAAAAGCTATTGGTGGACGAGGGCACGTGCCGCAGGTGAGGACTTTTATTGTGTACGAATCCAGCAAGAGTTATTGCGGCCGAGGCTTGTATAGTGCTTTTCTCTGAAATATACGAAGAAATTATAAAATACTAATAAAATACTAAAATATTGTGGTAGGTACCTTTAGATGTCTTCTTGTATCGTACCAAACTTATAAGTTCTAATCGTTATCACTTTAACCTTTACTTTAACTTCTTGAACCATTCGTTTTTATAATATTTCCCTAATTCAATTATTAGTTAACTCATCATGATAAATAAGTAAGAAAATAGTAGGATAAAAATAAAAGAGACGAAAATTACTAACCGCCATATTGCATGCTTTTCTTTTTTTTGTTCTATGCCAGTATCATACAGTCCATAGCATACAGCCAACTCCAATCCCTACGATTTCATATAAAAATTTGAATTTATTTAGAACATAAGAGTATGATATAAAAAGACTCAAATAAGTACATTGAAATTTCTAGACGAAAGTTACTTTGCTGGCCTAGGCCATTTGAGGGCACATTGCTGGCCGTTGTTTTGTATGGGGAAATGTTTCGTCCTAATGAGTAAATGAGTTACTTCGCGTACTGTTTTTTGGCAGTAATAATCACATTTTCGAGCGTATCGGAGAATTATATTTAGTTAAAAGCATTTAGTAAACTTATTTAATTACATTTGTATTAAAATTTCATATAAGTATACTGGGTGTCCAAAAAGGGTGTTGGCAGTTTATATACGAAAATCATAAATGAAAAATATATCATTTCATAATTTTATTACTATTTGCAAAAAGTACATACAATGGAAAGTTTACGACGAAAAAATTATATTGTCCAAATGACGTCCATTACGATTTTGACACTCTTCAAGTCGTGGCCGTAAATTGCCACGTTCACATAAAACTTTAGTGATTTTTGTTATTTCACTTGCAATATTGTTTTTCAATTGGCTAAGAGTTGACGGCTCATTTATGTAAACCTACTCTTTAGGTAACCCCATGAAAAATAATCAAGTGGACTTAAGTCCGGGCTCCTAGGGGGCCATTTAAGGTTCCCGTTTATTGAGATAACTCTTTCTGGGAATAATCATTCAATGCTTCAATAGACCTTCTACTCGTGTGACATTTGGCACCGTCCTGCTGAAAAAATGTTTCCGAATTGTAACCTCTAAATTCCTGTAAAGATGGTGCCAAAAAACTTTCAATCATGTTACAATATCTGTCCGCGTTAACTGTAAGTGCATGTCCCCTACCGTCCTCAAAGAAATAGGGGCCGATTATGCCCTTGGCGGACATTGTTGCCTACACTACCACCTTAGGGCTGTGAAGTGGACGCATATGCTTATAACGAGGATTTTTATCACACCAATAGCGACAGTTTTGTTTATTGACATGGCCATTTAAGTGGAAATTTGCTTTATCGCTAAACAAGTTATTGTTGAAGTTGGTAAAGCATGCAAACATCTCCTGAACAAAAATTAGTCGTTGTTCATAATCTGTGGGTTTTAATTCTTGCACTAATTGAATCTTGTAAGCACGTAAATGCAAATTCTTCTTTAAAATCAAGTGCAATGTTGATTTTGCAATGTTTACGGATTGACTTCGCTTTCGCAGTGATAGTGAGGGATCTTGCTTTACCGACTCGTGAACTTCTTGAATAACTGCAGGTAGCCTTATTTCTCTCGGACGTCCGCAATCAAAGTTTTTTAAAGTTGACCCTGTAGCCTCAAATGTCTTAATCAATTTTCTAATGATATTCGCACTGCGAGATAAAGAAATGTCCCGTACATAGAATTGAGCGCGATATAATCGGCGAGCTGTTATTATCGAATTATTGTTTTGATAATAAACTCGTACACAAAATGCACGCTGAGCTCCGGTATACGAATCTATTGCAACTAAATTTCAAATAAATTCCACGTATGACATTATATATTTTTTTGTTATCCACCCTCATTAAGACGATTTATTGATATTTAAAAGTGCAAATACCCTTTTTGGACACTTTGTATTTGGTCACGGAATATAAAAAAAACTTTTTAAACAATCGCTAACGAAAATGTAAAATAGGTAATTAAATAATTGCTAATCGACCATACATACATAGCCAAAATCTTTGTGAAAACAGATAAACCTACACGATTACGTTTTTAAATCATCAATTTAATACCCAAAAATATTTCCAACATGATTTACGAACCAGACCAGCTAGAAAAGTGCCCTGCTATGTAATAAAGATGCTATGCCCATACTATGCCAAATAATATGTGCTATCCTATTAGTGCTATTATGTTATCAGCAAGCGAATGCCAGTATTGAAAATCTCCCAAAACCCATGGTGAATTTGGGGAGGAGAAAACCCGGATATTTTACCTACAGTGAAGTCGTCAGTTTTGAAATAAAAGGATATTATCGAAAGATAACAAACAAACAAACAACAATAAGCTAATTTGCGATTAAAAATAGTTTCATAATATTCCGTGTTTAATATACATACATAGTCATCTTTCATTTTTATTTTGATCACAACATTTTTAATTCTTTCTAGATTTTCAATGAAGTTTATTATTACTACTAATAATAATTAAGATTTAAATTCTGAAATCCTCGATTCCCCGCATTTTCCCCAAATCGATGCTGTTCCTAAAAACTCCCTGCGTTTTGAGGAATTTCTCACAAACTGGCAACCCTATTTTTGTGTTGCTGGCTGCGTGCTTGCGCCAAACAAGATTGCGCCGCCTCCATGAAGTTGTTTCGAAATAATTGATTTATTTTATCTGCCATGTTGGCTATCTTGTGCTGGGGAACAACTTCACTACGGTAGTCCGACAGTGATTGCGCGTAGTGTTATTGTTTTGTGAGAAAAATTGTGAATTATAACTCAATTCTTTGATATTTCGTTTCAATCTTCTTTTTAATACATTATCTTCTCATTGTGTTCGTTTTTCTTCTTTGGATATGTCATTCACGTGTGTGGTAAGTGCTATACGAGTTCTTCAATATCAGCGTAGGGCGGTGCGATTGTGTGGTGAACGAAAAGCATTTTCTTATTTCTGATCCATAATATTATATAAAGCAGTTGCCCCGTCCTACCAATAGTGTTTAATTTGCAATATTAGTTCGAGTTTACTTATTTTTGACGCTGAGGGCGAGTTTTTCCACAGTTCGGATTTATGCATCCTCCATATTTTACTGCTACTTGCATAGTACATCTATAAGCATAGGTACATTTTGTATCACGGTGAAGACATTTTTTTATGTTGAAAGTATGTTGTATTCCGTAACATTTTTAACGATTGGTAGTTGAAATTTCTTTAAAATAATTATTTACTTCATTTATTCGATTCGACTTCCGTATTATATTCATTAGTACATACCTATATTGCACCCTATGTTTAGCAGTTTATCTGTATAGGTAAGTACAGCTTAAAGTGGTATAGGGATTCAAGAACAGTACCTACCTATTTACTTTATTGACAAGCTAGAGAATACTCTGCAGATTGAAATTATTATGATTAATATTGGGAAATAGTGCACAGAAGGTGAACCCAAGACCATATTTCTTGTTGGGTTTTGTAATGTCAACAGTTTCTTATAGTTTAATTTACTAAGTTAGGTATAGGAAGATCTAAAAGTGAACTGGTAGGTAAGTTAAAAGTTTAAACATGATTTCAAGTGCTATGGATTGACCAATATTTCTTGTTGGGTTTTGTAATGTTAGGTATAGGCAGTGGTGTATTTATAAGTTTGGAGCCACGGGCCTATAAGTTTTGCCGCCCCATAAATACCAAATATAAATCCAAATTACAATCCAAACCAGTCGGTTGTCAGTGCTATTTTTTAAAATATTTCACAATGTGTCTTAATATTTTTGAATACTGTATGATGACATTAATATTAAATACTGCAGTGTCTCAAGACGAAAGTCTTTGAATAGTGCATGTTGCCAGTGATGGCATACAGATCAGAGACATGCCTGCTTACATTGCGCCTCATAAAAACCCTTAACATCACCCAAATGCTAATGGAAAGGACTAGGCGCGGCGTTTCCTTGCGAGATCCAATAAAAAAGGATGGGATCCACAGGCAAACCAAAATAACATTGAACGGAAAACTGTTGGGCGCTTCAGTGGAAAGGGTTCCCTATCTATTTGCTTAAAAAATTGATGCACCTTAACCTATTTTAAGTCTAAAACTAAACTGAGGCATAAACATCTAACACATTTTATATGTTATATGTACCAACAAAATAATAAGGCGGCATAGGGGCGGCCCAAGGGCCACTCCCCGCTGCACATTAACCTATTTTGAGTCTAAAACTAAACTGAGTTTAATTTGCTGCCAAAAGTAATATTTGATTATGATGAAGATTAGTTTCAGTAAACGCTTTTAAAAACAGACTGGACAATAGGGGATCGGACTGTTCGCCATATTTTATGAATTCACCATATTTTATGAGTTATTTTTAAATATAGAATATAATGAAATTTAAATTTTTTGTATTTTCTTACAAAATATTGTATTTAAAGGTATACATACGCACTCATGAAATGTAATTCCAGTAGCTTTAGTATTCTTTCAAGTTTCCACTTTACACATTTTAATTGATGTAAGTCAGTATTTTTGCAATATTAAACGCTGGAGAAACATTACAAAAATGGCGGGTGCTCGCGGTGACCTGTCAATGCAGGCAGACTGAGCGGGCGATGAGTGTAGGTAGTTTTCAAATTGATTGGAGTTTTATTGGAACACGAGTAAAACATACTTGTTTTATCTAGTCCTTTCTTTGATCGAAAGGCCGGGCGGTCTAGTCAAAAAGTAAAGAAATAAAAAATGGAAGGAATCATGAAATTCGGCAAGAAGCAAGCTCTAATAGCACAATTTAAGGTTTAAATCTGAAAGTTGAAAACATGTGCATATTTACAATAAAAATATATTTTGTACCCATGTTGTTCTTGTAGTCTATAGGTATACTACCTACGTTATTTTCGCTACGTAAGCGCAAGGTAGCGCAGTGGTTAGCGTCCTAGCCTCTAAATTGCTCTTGGTTGGTGCCTTCTTTTTTTGCGTTTTTTATTTTTTATTTTTGTAGCAGAGCACATGTAAAGGAATAAATCTGGAAGTTGGGAATTTGTATTTA
Organism: Carpatolechia fugitivella; assembly: GCA_951230895.1. Classification (NCBI taxonomy): domain Eukaryota; kingdom Metazoa; phylum Arthropoda; class Insecta; order Lepidoptera; family Gelechiidae; genus Carpatolechia; species Carpatolechia fugitivella. The sequence continues at coordinate 17,714,327 of OX579645.1, read as the reverse complement.
TTTACAATAAAAATACAATTTTTACAAATTTAACCCAACCCAATACAATACAAAATATTGCTAAAGACGGCGCCATAATCCGAAATAAAATTATAAAACAGGAAAATATTTTTTTTCTCAAACTGCGTAAGGTACTTACAATCCTTTATTTGGTGCGCGAGTCGGTCTCGCACTTGGCCGCTTTTTCTTAATTTAACGATTTGCATTGATAGATTATAAACTATCGAAAATAATATGTTGAATTGTAAATGTCTATACATATGAAATTGCCGTTTTTCTTGAAATAAGTTAACGCCCTTTTTTTCTATATTTTAACACGTTTTTATTAACTCGCTTTCTTGTCTGTCTGTTTGTTTGTGGGTTTGTGGCTTTGTTTGTTTGTTCCGTCCGAATCTTGAAACTCATTTTTGGAGCACATGCTGTCATTTGATTGTGCTGAAATTTGGTACACTTATGTAACCTCGATAACAATGCAATATTATGATATCATGGAGCTGGTTTGATGATGAAGCCGGAAGGTGGCCATAGGAACTTCTAAAATACACAACACAACCTCGTCGTGTTTGGGCTCGTTGGATTTGTCTTGACAAGATCTTTAGTCATACGTGATGTCCAGGGTCTCATGATGGAGCCGGAAGTTGGCCATAGGAACTCCTGAAAAACACTACATAACCTCGTCGTATTTCGGCCCGTTGGATTTTTTTTTTACTAAATCTTTAGTCACACGTGATGTCCAGGGTCTCATGATGGAGCCGGAAGGTAGCCATAAAAACTCCTAAAATATATAACATAATCTCGTCTTGTTTAGGCTTGTTGGATTTGTCTTCACAAGATCTTTAGTCATACGTGATGTCCAGGGTCTCATGATGGAGCCGGAAGGTAATCTCAACCTAACGACATAATCTCGTCATGCTTGGGATTTTTAGTCTTAGCAATTTGGTCCTACTTGATGTTCAGGGTATCTTGCAAAATTTAAATACGAAATAAGTACAAAATAATTATAAAGTAAAAAATATTTTTTAACAACACGTTTAACGCACTAAAAAGTATAAAACATTTTTTATTGAGGTTTTTATTGGTGTATTACTCTTGTAGGACTTAAAACGAAAAACGTGGGGTGCATGGAGTAGATTTTGAAGCATAACCGTGATTCTCAAAAAACTATAGATTAGAATTTAGCCCCTGTATAAAAAAATCATAGACATCTAGGCGAGCGTGGGCCATCTTTCACCTTATAATCAATTACCATCAGCTAGAATAATGTTCAAACGCAAGTCTTTCCAATAATAAAAAACACAACAATTGAATTGCACTGCAAAAAATATACTCATAATAACTAATTGTAAGTTTTCAACCCCTGGCACTAATAAGAATTAGAAGACATTCATTGTTATATATACATTAACAATATGTTATGTATCGATAAGTAGAACAGACAGACATGAAAATAAGTAAGACAACGAAAAGGTTACAGCGTCAGCTATGCTGTTTTTCAGCCATCACCTCGTTCTCTACTTCATAGAATATCTATTCCATGCACCCCACGTTTTTCGTTTTACGTCCTACAAGAGTACTACACCAATAAAAATCTCAATAAAAAATATTTTATACTTTTTAGTGCGTTAAACGTGTTGTTAAAAAATATTTTTTACTTTATAATTATTTTTTATTTTTATGAATCAAAGTAATGTCAAGTTTGCCAATGTATACTTTTTTATTATTTTAGTTCTCATGTTAAGTGACTTATGTGTAGTCTTTATGAGAATAAAGTTCTTTAAACTGAAATAATTACCCATGCAATCAATGCATTTTGCCAACGTAGTGCCAGCTTATTGATGTCCTTTTTGAAGAAATCTGCTGGACGGGTGGCAACAAATTCTTTAAAGGCATTTGTACTGCCTCTCGATTATTGAATTTTTCCCCGCCAAGAAGTTATCCAAATTCTGGAAAAAGTGAAAGTCTGTAGGGGCAAGGTCTGGTGAGTACGGTGGATGACGGAGTACTTCCAACTCCAGCTCTTGTGACTTGGAGACTCTGTGCAGTATGAGGTCGCGCGTTGTCGTGCAGGAGCAGCGGAGCCGAACGATGATTTGTTAGACCATATCCTCAAAATCGTTGTTTCGTGCACTGACATTTCGTATTCGCATTTTTCCGCGATCCTATTGTTTCAAATCGTATAAATTATTGATCCGACTTTTTTGAACTAGCGAGTTTAGTTGTCATTAATCGTAAGTTTTCGTAATCGTATTATTTCAATTCGCCCGATTACACACAAGTTAATTTTAGAGTACGCATTCTTTCCTAGTAGATTATTTCTTTCGTGGAACATCTTCATGTTCTTAATTTTGTTTTTATATTTTATATCCTTGTTCACTTTAACTTTGACGGCCTCCGTCGAGATTACGTCGCCCATTACGGAGGTTCCGGGTTCGGAATTGACCAAAGCTGGTTGGAGATGTGTTCAGTTCTTCACAGTACACATCTGCAGTAATGCTCATCCCGTTTGGCTGTGATGAATTACACCGGCACTAGACCACCAAACAGTGACCATCACTTTTTTAGGGGTCAGTTTTCGTTTGGGGCATTGTTTAGGTGCTGAACCAGGATCTAACCAACTTGCTGAGCGCTTGCGATTGTCGAACAGAATCCATTTTTCATCGCAAGTAACAATGCGATTCAATATGCCTTCGTTTGTGTGCCTGTTGAGCAGCGCAAGGCTCGTCTCGACGCGTACTTCGCGCTGGCGATCATTCAGCTCGTGGGGCACCCATTTCAAGCTCTTTTACCTTGCCAATTTGACGCAAATGGACCAATATTGTTTTGATGCTAACATCGAAACCTGCTGCTAATTCAGCTGTAGATTGAGAATCATCAGCTTCCACAATCGCCTTTAATTTGTCATTGTTGGTCGACTTAAGTTTTCGGCCGACCACGGGGCTCATTTCTTAGTTCGAAATTTCCAGAACGGAAGCGGGCAAACCCATAACGGGTGGTGCGATCGTCAGTAGTGTTCGCTCCGTAAACGTCGATGATGTTGCGTGCCGCTTCTACTGCTTTGCTGCCACGACGACGGTACTTATACTCCATAATTACTCGATTTTTTAACGTATCCATGATGACGAAAAACGTACAAATGCGATAAAAACAGAACGCTAACCATAAAACAAATGACTAATTTTCAAAATAGATTTTCGTAGTTTTAAAATAAAAATAATTTAAAATTAGAATTCTTAGCGACAAAAAAAATTGGACTTGAAATGCGGCCAGTACGGCAGAAGGGCAATTTCTTGGTTGCAGTTAAAAAACTTTCGTCAGTTCATATTGTCGCAAGATATTATAAACTAACAATGTTTTCAATCATACGGTGAAATTAATACACTCTTAGAAACACTTTCATAAAAAGAATACAAAATAATATTTGACCTCATTAAACCCTCCAGTTATGTAATTGATTGAATTATAGTAATTACTGCTGCGGCCGCAAAGTTTGTTATTGGTGGACGAGGGCACGTTTAAAGGAGGAGGAGGAGGACTTTTATTGTGTACGCGTCCAGCAAGAGTTATTGCGGCCGAGGGTTGTATAGTGCTTTTCTCTGAAATATGCGAGGAAATTATAAAATACTAAAAATATTGTGGTAGGTACCTTGGATTTAGATGTCTTCTTGTATCGTACTAAACTTATAAGTTCTAATTGTTATTACTTTAACTTTTACTTTAATTTCTTGAACCATTCATTGTAATAATATTTCCCTAACTCAATGATTAGTTAACTTCATCATGATAAATAAGTAAGAAAATAGTACGATAAAATAAAAGAGACGGAAATTACAAACCGCCAGATTGCATGCTTTTCTTTTTTTTGTTCTATGCCAGTGTCATACAGAGCATACAGCCAACTCCAATCCCTACGATTCGTGTACGATTCATATAAAATTTGAATTATGAACATAAGAGTTTGCTGTAAAAAGACTCAAATACATTGAAATTTCTAGAGGAAAGTTACTTTGCTGGCCTAGGCCATTTGAGGGTACATTGCTGGCCGCTGTTTTGTATGGGGAAATGTTTCGTCCAAAAATGAGTTGCTTCGCGTACTGGTTTTTGGCAGTAATGATCACATTTTCGAGCGTCGGAGAAATAGTAGATTTTAAACAAGTGCACAAAACGGGTTATGTATATTTTTTAGTATCATGAATATATTATATTCATGATACTAAAAAATATTTTCCCTCTGTTTGGGAATTTTTCGGGTTTTTTCCCTGGTATTTAAGAAACTTCCCACGCGTCGGAACTTTTCCAGGTAAAAACCCATCACTAGTTGGGGGATATGATATCAGTCTCTTCCCTGGGAATGTATACTATATTAAGTTGGTCAGGAAAGTGTAGAATGTAGATATTACATTATAGTACATTACTGCCGCGGCCGCAAAATTAATTATTGCTGGACTGGAGTCCAGCAAGAGTTATTGCGGCCGAGGCTTGTATAGTGCTTTTCTTTGAAATATGCGAGGAAATTACAAAATACTAAAAATATTGTGGTACCTTGAATTTAGATGTCTACTTGTATCGCACTAAACTTATAAGTTCTAATCTTTATCACTTTCTACTTTGATTTCTTGAACCATTCATTGTTATAATATTTCCCCATTACAATGATTAGTTAACTCTATCATAAAAAATAAGTAACAAAATAATATCAACTTAGAATAAAATAAAATTGATTCGAACAGTGAGTTTCTAAATAGGCCCTTGGAGGAATCGGTTGACTATTTCTACAACGTCTTCACTCGTCTACGAGATAAGTATATTCCATGCAAAACACCAACTAATGACGGCTATCCCAAGTGGTATACGAAATCTTTAAAAAAACTTACTTTCGTAAGTATAAAACTTATGGCAATTTATCAGATCTAGCCTCTTACAATCTACTTAGAGATAGAGTTAAGTGTCTTGAGGAACGCTGCTATTTCAATTATATTAAACTCGTAGAGGACTCGATTACTGTTAATCCTAGGTATTTTTGGAAATATATGAACTCTAAGTCCAAGTCCCAACGGAATACCTATTACGTACAATGGTATATCTTGTAGTACCGGAATTTCAATTGCTTCAGCCTTCTCCGTCTACTTCAAATCTACCTTTTTAGATACTGCTTCTATACAAATTACTAATTGATTTGATATTAGCAAATCGGAGTCTACTTTAACTCAAATTCGGACATTTCGTTTGTAACTGTAAATAAAGAGAGTGTCTCATGTCTCCTCTCTAGGCTTGATCCCAATAAGTCGTGCGGACCGGATTACCTGCCAGCTCGGTTTTTAGTAAATTGCGCTAAATCTATCAGTGTGCCTATGTCTCTTTTATTCCAAAAGTCGCTGGAATCTGGTGTTGTCCCGACTATTTGAAAGCGGGCTTTTGTTACTCCCATTCCCAAAAAAGGACTGTCTACTGACATTACGAATTTTCGACCAATTTACATGTTATGCATTGTCTCAGGTGTTTTAGAAAAGGTTGTATATGGTCAGCTTCAACCGGCCCTCAAGCAGTCTTTTAGTAGTACTCAACACGGCTTTTTACCAGGCCGGTCTACTGTTTCTAATCTGGTGTTGTTAAATGATGCGCTTACTGAAGCTATGGACGATGGATCTCAAGTTGATGTGGTCTACACGGACTACAGCAAGGCTTTTGACAGAATTCAGCATGATCTCCTATTATTTAAACTTTCTAAAATAGGAATTAGGGGTAATCTTTTAAGATGGTTCTCGTCCTATATTTCTAATAGATCTCAGGCTGTGGTCGTCAAAAATTATATCTCTGGATGGGTTCCCATCCCTAGCGGTGTCCCGCAGGGATCTTTGCTGGGTCTCTTACTGTTTGTAATTTTTGTAAACGACAATTTGTGTCTCAAATCTTCTAAACTCTTGTGTTTCGCTGACGATATGAAAGTATTTGCCAAGGTTTCGTGTATGGCTGACGCAGAATCCCTGCAGGCGGACCTTCTTCGTCTTGAGAACTACTGTGCGGAAAACCTTTTGGACCTTAATCACTCTAAGTGTTGTGTAGTCTCTTTCAGCCGGAAACGTATTGTACTAAATTATAACTACTTACTTAAAGGCACTACATTGCAACGTGATACATGTATCAGGGATCTTGGGGTTCTCCATGATTCCAAGCTATTATATGACGCCCACATAAACAACATGGTGACCGTTTGAATTTTGACAGCTGTCATAGGCTTGTAAGATGAATGAGGCCAGTTTCTGTTACTTTTTACCAATGGATAACTCGCCCACTGAGCAGATTTGAATGTGGCCAAAAATACCCCTTCACTTCACAAAAGTGGACATTTGGGCCGCGGGCCAGATTTTATAACGGGCGACATGTCCCCTAAACGGGTCTATTTCGCTCAGCGGGACCACAAGTTGCAACGTCACACATCTATTTCTCTGCGTGGCTTTCCTTATTATTTTAAGGGCTACTTGTTGAATAACTTCGTAATTTTTCAAGATATTCAAATAATTCTCTCACCGTGAATAATATATTTTTGCAATTTATGTAAAAATAATAATTATTGTGTTTCATTAGAAAGCATAGCAATATACATTTGTTAAAAAAAGCATTTGGCTGGCAATCATGGTAAAATATTTTTTATTACTTACTTATCACGAGTTATCTTTTTTTTTATCTTCCTGTGCTGCCAATTTTTAAACAGTACAGTTAAACATTTGAGACCCTTATCAACCTCTTTTGTTATGTGAGAAGTAAGATCAATAATTGCATCTTGAGTTGACCTCCCTATTCTGAACCCGTATTGTGAGTTCGATAGAATGTTGAATTTATTTTGGTAGCTAGTTAATCTGGAATTCAGAAGCTTTTCAATAATTTTGGAAATGGTTATTAAAACAGAAATAGGGCGGAAGTTATTTACGTCGCCTCTGTCCCCACTCTTGTAGACAGGAGTGATTATGGAGCGCTTAAGTACATCGGGAAAGATCCCAGTCCTGAATATTAAATTAGCCAAAAGACAAATCAAAGGGACTAAGAAGTCTTTAGATAGTTTTAGGAAGTGTGTAGGGATGGCGTCCCAATCCGGTGCACTCTTCGAGTCCAAATTCATCAGGATTGATTCAACTTCTTGGGGAGACGTGTCAAGTAGCACAAAAGAGGATGAGTGCATATAGGTATGTAGGATGCCAGGTAAATGAGTGTGGGAACCTGCTATTATACTTTCAGCTAGATTTTGACCGATTTTGGCAAAGTATTTGTTTACATGGTTCACAGAAGAAATTAAAAAATTCAATAACAGGTAATACTCATTAAAACAAAAAATACACTTACGTGTTTTGGCATGCAACCGTAGTATGCAGACACACAATGGATCGGGATCGAAACGAAACGTGACCCTGCTCTGAGCTCTCGTGGACGACTGATTTCTCAAGTGTTTTCCTCGCGTATTTATTGAATGATATTTGAACGCCGCGCGGCCATAGTAAAAATGTATGGCGGTTTCGAGATGCATTTTGAAAAAAATCATAATTAAATAACCAGGCATAATTTCTAGAATGTGAGCCGGATGAATTGTAGTCTGTAGTTTTTAATTGTCTTAATATTGAGGTTTAAGTAGAATTCTGCAGTTTAATTAATCGGAATTACTGAAAAGCCAACCCGCCTTTTTTCGATTTTCTGCCAACTTTAAATAGGTTTCGTTCATAAAATGTTAAATATTTTTCATTTTAGCTTTGGATAAAGTGTAAATACATTCTCTGTTATACCATATGTATATTTTTTATATTTATTATTGAAGTATTATTCATTAGACCGACTTATCAATGACTAGTGTTTTCGCTTTTTTTGCTCGGCGCCCTCTTAAATTACTGTGTGATTATTTGGGGAGCAGCGCTAAAATCAAACCTTATCAAGCCATAAAGAGTACAAAGGACAGTTCTCAAAGCAGCGTATCGCATAGAAACGTCGCCGCGTCGGCATCCTACTAGCCTTCTCTACAAAGAATACCAAACCCGCCAACGTTTCATCCTGTCAGCAACGCTGAGGTTTCACAAAACAGCGTTGCAAACTAATGTTACCTCTACCAGATCTGCTCGTACCTTGAAGTGGAAAGCAAAGCCTACAAAAACCGTATTTGCAAATAGGTCTTTTGATCATACAGTGCAACATCGGTATAATAAAATCAATGCTAAACTTAACATAGCTCAACTAACTAGATTCCTCTGCATAAAAACTGTAAAAAAATGGCTGCTTACCTTAAATTACACTGAAACAGAAGAGCTGTTGGGAATCCTTAAATAAAAACGACACCATCATCATCATCAACAGCTCATATACGAACACACACACATATTTATAGACCGAGCGAGCGAAGCGTCTCAAGCGTCTCTGTTTCAGCTTGGCCAAAATTTCTTTTTGTATGTCTATCTGTCCATCTGTCTGTTTGTTCCACTCTACAGGTTGCGCTCCTCAACCGACTTTCGTGAAATTTTGTGAGCAGGTTCGATAAATTAATCATATTTTTTTATCGGCAATTACAGGCCAATTGCATTACTAAGTTGCTTTTCCAAAATTCTGGAAAATATCATAAATAAAAGATTTACAAACTTTCTGGAATCAAACAAACAGCTCTCTGAGAAGCAGTATGGTTTTCGTAAGGCCAGGTCCACGGAGGATGCAGTAATGCACTTAACAAACACCTTAGTCGAGCACCTAGACAACAAAGAAGCATGTATTGGTGTTTTTCTGGACCTGGCCAAAGCATTTGACACCGTCTCAATACCAATTCTTTTGAGGAAACTTGAGCTAATTGGTGTAAGGGACACCCCACTAAACTGGTTCAAAAGCTATCTGACAGGTCGTACCCAATGTGTCAGAATTTTCGGTGTTCTTCCTGTAGACTTCGGTGTACCTCAGGGCAGCATCCTTGGACCAACCCTTTTTAACGTGTACATTAATGATGTCCTTACAGTGGACCTAGAGGACGCCGATGTAACTTGCTATGCTGATGACACAGCTATCATATTTCACGCTAAATCATGGCCCACAGTCTTCGCCAGCCTTCAAACTGGACTACAAAAGGTCATGAAATGGCTTGATATGAACTTGCTGGCACTGAATCTCGATAAAACCAAATTTTTGTGCTTCCACAAGACAGCCGCATCTTCACCACCTAACCTGTCAGAAATCGAGATCCCTAACGGCCAGTCTCCAGTTCTGGGTTTACATCGCCCCTGCAATAAAGCTATTAAAAGAGCACCCTCTATAAAATACCTAGGAATAATCCTGGACGGGAGGTTGACCTTCAGTGAACAAATAATAGAATCTGCAAAGCGGGCCAGAAAGCTCATCTATATATTTAAAAACTTGCGCGCTGCTGCTGAGAAGAAACTACTCAACACGGTTTATAAAGCACTCGGCGAATCGATACTGTCTTACTGCATCGTAATCTGGGGTGGCTTTACCGCCTGTCGTATGATGACTCTGGAACGAGCGCAGCGTGCGATCTTAAAAGTGATGCTCAAAAACCAAAACGCTTTGGCACTGACGACCTTTACGCAGAAGCAGGTGTCCTCAGAGTGAGAGGTCTATTCCTTCTCAGGGCTGTAACACGTATGCATCGCACTATCCTGAATACATACGAGTACCAGGAAGCATTAAAAAAGCGAGTTTATGCTACAAGTGTACCTCAAACAAAATCTGCCTTTGCGAAAAGATTCGCAACTCACCTGCACCCATACTTACTTATACAATAAAGTCAACAAATGCTGCATCAAACTCTGCTCTGTAACAGAAGCAAAGCGACAAATTCTGGACTGGTTGCGTAATTTATCTTACTCGGATATTGAGGCACTGCTGAAACCATGTCTGTAATAAATAATTAAATAAAGCAGTCGGGTAACTATTAGTACTAGCTCATCACCCACTACACATACACACACATTCACATTTCACACCCAAACACACTTACAAACTCCCACCTCTCTCTACACTCGCACCTACTTCTCCATCCTCTCACGCCACTTACACCCCAATTCACCCCAAAAGGATACGTTTCGTTCCCTAATAATTATAATAAGTAATATTTGTACCTGTTTTTGTTCTTTAAGTAAAATTAATTTAACTTAGGTATCAAAATGATAATAATATTTTAAATTGTTAATCAAATAACTGTTCTGTAAACTTGGATGACTTCCTATAATACAGGCCTAGCCTAGTATAGGAGTTAAACGCAGCATTGTTATAAGACGTGTAAACTGGAAATAAATATAATATTATTATTATTATTATCGAGTCAGTTTCCGGAAATTTAAAAAAAATACGGTGTTATGGGGGTTGCCAGCTTACAAAGTCTACCGCTGAAGCTGTTTTCCTATACAGGTCACATTTCTCAATCAATTAAAATAAAATAAACTAAAATAAATAAAATAATAAAAAAATATTTGAGTTGAATAAATTTCAAGGGGTCGGGGATTTTTGTGGAGAAAAAATAAATATAAAGAGATATACAGACTCGCGAGGTCTATAGCTCACAGAGCCACTAGTCTATTTATATATACATACACGAACACGCACACATACATATATATATATGTCTGTAACACATTCCTAATATACTTAATACCTACATTCATTCATTCATTAAGTACTTCCTTACCTGACCAACTTAATATAGTATACATTCCCAGGGAAGAGGCTGATATCCCACAACTCAGGGAATCCTAGTGTGGGTGTCAGTGCGCAACCTGGCTTATTTTCACTTTAGTTTTCTTGCCAATAAAGATTTTTATATTTGTATTTTTTTGTAAATACGTCCCTGTTAAGAATGCACAAATTAGGCACGAATTAAGAGCTACTCGTATATGTTTTTCTAGGAATGCATAAAACCATAAGACGCACTAATTTTATTTTCGGCGCACATTTATGCGCTCATCATCATCATCATCATCATCATCATGTGGGTTGTAAGGTCGACAACTGACCTCACTAACCCTGGTGTCAGTGTTATAGAGACGCCAAAGGCCGCTGACTTGGCTAATATTGGCTATTAACTAATATAAGCTATCTGCCCATATACTTTATTTCTCTCTCCGATCATTCGTTTTCCTGCTGGAAGAGCGTTTCACCAGCAGAAATAATTTTTCCTGGTTTCTTCCAAAACGAGAAAGCGCACAATTTTTTTATTGGGCGCACATTTACAGCATAATGCGCACTAATAACTATAGATAGTTGTACTAAATTCAGCCTAGGACGCACTTTCCTGCTAGCGTAATGGACACCCATATTATATACGGGCAATACCTCCGCCATAGAAAAAATTGTTTTCATAAGAGGGACAGATACATTTGTTTAATAATGTTGCATCTAGTTTATTTTTCTATCAATTTCGATTCTGTTTCGACTGTCAGTATTCTATTTTTGTATACTATTAGACGTACTATGAAAAGAACCAATATTTTTTTATGCATATTCCTACTACATGATGGTTTGATAAGTCTCCTGGTTTATTGATGAAAGTAACATATTATAAGTTTTTTTGGTATATAGTGCGTAGTGTATAGGAGAACCCACCAACTGATTGTGTAAAATACCCGAACTCTTACACTTCTTTATCACCAAAGGTATTTCTTGCTCGGATAAATACTACTCCTATTAAGTTCGAAACTCTATTAGGAGCCTTGCTTTTTTCCAAACATTTAAACGGTCCGTACAGAACCTATATACATACACCGTTGAGAAAGCTAGATAACACTTGTGCGAGAAACACAAAGGAAGAGGCTGTGTTTCCGCTGATTATAATATTAGTAATTACTTGCAAAAAAGCTGTGTCCTACCCGTATTGACATACGGAGCTGAGACGTGGAACATGACGGTGAAGCTGGCCCATCGGCTACATGTCACTCAGCGAGCCATGGAAAGATCTATGCTTGGTATTTCGCTACGGGATAAAATCCGAAACGAAATCATCCGGTAGAGGACCAAGGTAGTTGATATCGTCCAGAAGTGTAGCAAGCTGAAGTGGCAATGGGCTGGCCACGTCTGTCGCAGAACCGACGAGCGTTGGAGCAGACGGGTTCTCGAATGGAGACCACGTCTCGGGAAACGTAGTGTGGGACGCCCCCCTGCCAGGTGGACTGATGACCTGAGAAAGGTCGCTGGTGGTGGCTGGATGAGGAAAGCGGGTGATCGTGCGCTTTGGCGTGCCCTTGGGGAGGCCTACGTCCAGCAGTGGACTGCAATAGGCTGATTGATTGATTGCATTACTTGCAAAACGTTTTTAAACCAAACGAATCAACTGTGAACGCTGGTAGTATACCTGAGTATATAGGAATACCTGCCTTGCGATCAACATTAACATTATCTTTACTTAAAATTTCACGGTTAATCACTGATCTGCAGAGTAAAAATTGCACCTGGATACGACCTTCTGACGGCAGGAGTTTTAAAGAGACACCCAAGAAAAGCTAGTCTTATTGAAGATTATTGTTACGGCCAAGGGTTCGTAAATTGGGATAAAAACACCGTAACACGTAATTCGAGGGTTTATTCGACGATGATCAACTGGTTCCAGGGCAAATCACACTATAATCCAATTCGCAGAGTCACTCGTAATCCGTAGGTATCGCTTAGGTCGCAGGTTTTTTGGCTCTTGATCGCTTTGAAGTTTTCACTCCGATAGCTCACTTGAAACTGAACTGAACTTGCACAGAGTCGGCCGCCTTATATATGCGCCGAAATCGGGTCTAGAATCTTCCAGAAACTACTAGTGCAGTGTGAATAGATTCGCCATCTAGTATCGAGACGTATTACTTACACAGCAGTAGGTTGCACTTTGCCTTGCAGACGGTTCGTTGTCAACAGTACGTTTCCAGGAGTAGTGTACGTACGAGCGCGAGGCGCCCAGGTCTTTGGTTGCCGAGTGGTCTCCATTCCATTCCATTCTATTCGTAGGTAGTATGTTAAGTAAATATTTATATATTTACAAAAGTGACACATAATAATAAATTCAGAATATAAAAACAAAGATTTGGTCGCTTAAATTACCACGTGCCATTCACCTTGAACTCTTCTTTAGTGTAATTCCGGATTGGGGTATAAATCTAAATGATGAAGAAGTTGTTGTACCCCTTGAACAATGCAGAACATGCGGGCGAGAATATACCTTTTGGCGTAACCCGTTTTTAATAACCATTACTGACATTTATTGCAGCGTATGTGGTGCTGACTTATGTATTATTATTAAATAAGTTGATTTATAACGGTTTTTTTCCTTTGACATCTTCAAATATGCGTAGTTACTAAACTACCTACCTAGTCAGTCCCTAAATACTGTCACTGGTCCATATATTTGAATTTAGAACTGACAGGAAAAACAAACATTAACATTTTCAATTGTTTTACGACCTATAAAACGTTAAAACATTTTGTCATTGTTATTTCGCGATGGAGTGGACGCTCAAAGAGGACTGGGTAGCAGTGATTACACCGTTGTTGTGGCCATTCGCCAATATTCAAGCTGCTACAAAACTTGAAAGTCATGAAACGGTTTGTGTATTGTACTATTAATGTGTTGATGACAAGAAAAGATTAGGCAAACCTCACTCTGTTAGGACTCCAGCAGTCATCAAAGCGATCAAGACGCGTATTACAGGAAATCCCGTCCAAACAGAAACTGATCGCTTTACAAATAGGTTTAAGTACGAAAACTGTAAAAAAGGTACTCAATGAAGACCTGGGTCTGCGAGCTTACAGGAAAAAAAGTGGACATTTTCTCAACGCGTGCTTGAAAGCTATGAGAGTGATGAGACCCAAAGTTCTGTTAAGGCGGTACGCCAAAAACAAGCACCGTGCGTGATATCCTGTTTACTGACGAAAAAATTTTTAACATCGAATAGAAGTACAACAAACAAAATGATAGGGTGTACGCTACAAGTTCTGCGGAAGCTGCGGACGTCATTCCTCGAGTGCAACATGGCCATCATCCCTCATCATTGATGAATTGGCTTGGAGTCTCGTATTTAGGCCCAACTGAAGTTCATGTTTGTGAAAAAGGAGTTAAAACCAGTGCGAAAGTCTACCAAGACACTGTTTTGAAACCAATCGTGAAAGACCTTCCTCAAACGCTCTTTCGAGGACAACCATTGGTGTTTCAACAGGACTCTGCACCGGCGCACAAGGCCAGATCCACCCAGGCATGGTTCGAGCGCAACAAAATTGACTTGATCAAGCATGAAAATTGGCCCTCCTCCAGCCCTGACCTTTTAATTCTAATCATCATAATAAGCTAAGCCTCATAAAAATTTGGAGAGTCTGAAGACTTCACTGCGAAAAGCAGTGTCCGAAATCGATATGAATATGGTTCGTGCTGCTATTGATGACTGGCCACGGAGATTAAAAGCCTGTATGGCTAATGGTGGTGGCATTTTGAATAAATTTGATTCCAATTTTATCTTCGAATACTAGCCTTTCGAATTAAAAAAACGTTTTTGAAACTACACTGTATTTTCGATTTTATGACCTTATATACTGTGACAATATTTAAGGGTCGACTAGGTATACATACTACACTGTATCCTTTATTTTTCTTTCTTATGATATGAAGTACCAACTAGATTATTTTAAATATATATTAAAAAATATATATTGTAGGCCTACAAGCAATTATCTATCAAAAAACTGTTGGTGTCGTTTTTCTAGAAAACAGGGAAAAAAATTGTAAAGTTTTATTTCCTATATTTTTCCAAAATATTATTTGGCAATATAAAAAAATATTTATAGTATTTTGCGAGAGCCTACTTATAGAATACTTACGCAAAACTTTGCGTAAATAGCATTAGCCAACGTGGAAAAAAAAAGTTTTCTTTGTATTCTTTTTAAATATCATATCTCAGAAAATAACAAAGATAAGATACTGAAATTTACAAGAAATAATACTGGTCATAAGAGCTCGTATCAAAAAAAAATACAGTAAACATTTGGTGAAAGGGCGGCTTTTCCATGCAAACACGGCTACGCTCTTTCAGCACAGTCGAATGACAGCAAGTGCTCCAAAAATGGGTTGCAAGATTCGGACCGAATAAACAAACAAACAGATAGAAAGACAAGAAAGAGAGTCAATAAAAACGTACTGAAAGTCTCTGGATCTGGCCACTTACAAATAAATAATGAAAAAACAATGTAAAGAGGAAGCGTTGGGTTAATATAACTTTCAAAGGCTAAATTAATTTGTATGACTTTATTAATTTTGCACTTGGAGGTACAAATTCTATCTTAAACAGAATGTGTCGTAAACAGAATCTGTCGTAAACCGAATAAAGGAATCATAGTTACTGAAAAGGAACATCTACTCGCTGTTATCATCCGCCTCCATCAGGTGACTGACAATAAGGCGAGGGACGGGACGACTCCTGCGGTAGAGCAACTTCATACAATAATAACAGCTTGACTATGCTTGGTTTTTTATTCTTTTTCATCATCAATTTTACTACAACATCGTAGACTGAAGATCATTTTCTGACTTTCAACACTCATACAAAATTTTTCATCCACATAAGGCTACTCTCAAGTGCCAGTAATAACTAAAAAGTATCAATACAAAAGAAGAAAAGATCGCGGAGTTTGCACACAGAGAATACAAACTCCACAGTACCTATATTATAAAATTCAATAAAACCAAACCAAAGTAGTATTCATGGGCTAGCCAGCTCTATTTTAATATCTTTTGTAGGTCCGAAATCTTAACATTCATACAAGTATAAATTGGCGGTCATCAATCAATAACAATAAAAAATAAAACTATACGTACTAGGTAGCACGCAGACCTTGACCAATAGCTTTGTCGCTTTCAATCAGTGTTGTAAAAGGAGCTCGACTGATTCCCGGGCGACACGACGACGCATGTGCATTATGGTTCTGCACTTCTCCAGGCGCCCCACTGGCCCCCCTTACCCCTTCTCCTCCCCTTGCCGGTCGAGTTTGTTGTAACTGCTTGTTGTCAGCCAGCATCACACCGCGCGCGGCGTGCTCGGGTCTTAGTTTCGTTATCACAGAAATAATTAAATTCAAATCTTATGTAATTGATTTTTATTAATCTTTTTGGGGTATATATAATGTTACTTGATTAATTTTATTTTTTAGCTAAACTTGTTTCACCGTTTTCCGTATCAGAGCTTGTTATTTTTTTCAGGATCCGTCTATTCATATGATGCTACATCATACGGGCAGCCATTACGCGATCCTACTGTGAAGAAATTAGTAGTGGTGTTTACGTATTAGCCACAGCAAGGAGAAGGCGCCACGTGTGGGCCTGCGTTCACCCGGGGGCGGGCGCTCTGCGCCGCCCCACAACTGCATATGTAAGTGCATCCAATACCCGCGCACACTTACAGCCTCCACCGTTACCACGGTGACGAGCCCCTTATATAATCCTATTCCACAACCTACCTATTTGCGAAAGCTTTATTGATGTTTCAAGCTAACTGTGTGAGTCTGTGTAAGTTAATTAGGCTTAAATATACGTTTAACAAAAAGCTGGTACTTTTGTATGCTTTGTCTGTCTATTATTATTACACGTTTTAGAGCCAATGCCAATAAAAGTAGTTTGTAAAGGCGATACTAGACGGTTCATCCAAAGTGATTCATTTCCGATGAAAGGCAGTGAATGATGAACAGTGAACGACTTCATGTATTTAGACGCAAAATGTAAAGAGAAAGCATTTTTCGATATGTGTGGCGGCAATAGGTATAAAAAGGATAAAAAAGCACTTACCAAAAAATTTCATGAATTATGTTAATGTATTGTGTTGACCGGTGGTGTTTCCATGCAATGAGTGATATGTAAGTTTGGCCACCCCAAGTATTTAACCAGGTGATTGAATATTTGGAACAAGTCACACTAGAGATAATCGGAATGACCTTTAAAAATCGTCGTTCCAAACGTTCAAAGAAGTCCAGAATAAGATACATGGAAAACAAAACACTATTCGTATGTACATACACAACGTTAGCCAGTTGAAATTCTCGTAAGATTTTATTTGAAAATGACAAGTTGCATTACCCTTCCTTTGAGTTAATTGCAACTCGGGTACACACCTTCCTCACACTTTGCAAATCCATCTTTTTTCAATTTAGACAAACACGGTCCGTCGGCACAAAGTTCACAGCTATGACTCATTGTTATTAAAGTAATTTACTAACACAAAAAGCACTACATAATTGCTCAAAAAATCTAATAAGAAAACAAAAACTTCAAAAATCCTGCGCGTTACGACAACAAAAGTAAACAATATGGCAAATGGATGGGCGATTCCAAATTCCGCAATGAATGAAAGTGATTAAAATATTGGTTTTACCCAATGCGCGCTTTTTCATAATGCGTCTTAAGACTACGCTGAGAGTTCATTGTACGACTGGTACGACTCACTGCGTTTTGATTGGTCGTCGTATTTCTGTCGCCATCTTCGCGCCTGCGCACTGGCTGACATGCGCCTAGCAAAACGCGCGCGGCGCGAATTTGCAACTCGAGATCGCTTTACATCGGTGCGTTATAAGTGAATGACTTGTACTAATATTTATTTACGCCACCACCGATGTAAATTCCTTCAACGATTCGCCTTGTGTGAGACTAGGTTGGTCGGGACGGAAAGACTGTGTGTGCCTTTCGGATTTGTATGGAGCGAAATCGCGCACACTAACGCATTTGTGTCACACAGACAAGTTTTGTGTTCGTACATAGAGTCTTTATAGCACACAGTCATACATTTTCTCTCACTACATGTAAGTAAACGTCAGTTGGAATAGGCAGTGCTTTTAGCGAACGTAAACAAAAGACGAGTGGAATTTGTTAAAGATCAGGATGTCTAAAAATGGGTGTTATGGTAGTTAGTATTACAGTGTAGTGTAGTTAATTAATGTATATAATTGTGAAGGTATTTATCTGAAAATGACAGGGTAGGCAGTGCTTTTCTGCCTCAATGGAGTGCACGCCACTGTGTATGTATGTATCTACCGCAAATCTTTAGAAAAACCTGTTCTCATACGCCAACATTTGTACGGCATAAAAAATGTTTTCGGAAGACAAGCTACAATTTACCACTGTAATATATTTTGCGATTATAGCTATTATTGTTGTTGTTATTTTTATAATTTACGAATTACTAGATTTTTTGCTGATTTTTGCGAATTTAAATGCCATAGCGTATTCTAAACTAGGTCTATACCAGCAAACATTATTCTTCAAATTAATTAAAATAATATTGTCTCATACCCCGGACTCATGCGGCAACCTGTAGCACGGCGGCGGGGCGGCGGCGGCGCGGCGGTAGCGAGCGCAACAGTTACAGTTGCTCATGACACGACTTATCTCTGTAGCGGGACTCTTCTCAATCTTAGTTTGTTATACATGAAAGCATTTATTTTTTATGTCTTTTTATAACATCCAATAAATAGCTTTATTTTGTAATCCATTACATAGATGCCTGTTATGCCCATCATGTAGATGCCCGTTTGTTAATTTAAAAAAAGGTTTTTAATTATTATTATTATTATTAATTTTTATGGAATTTCCAACTCGGCTTTATGGCCGGTAGTACTCAAATTGATTTTTATTATGTTATTTCTTTATATGGAATTTCCATCTCTGCTTTATGACCGGTAATGTTTAACAATATTACTATTATTTTGGTACACTGAAATGACACCTGCTTGTAGTGTATTTCGAAACAGAATAACAGCGCTTTCAGCGCTCAGAAACACAAAAAATAAGGTTTCGCGCGCTGACCAGAATTCAAATAACAGAGTTAAAAGCAGTGTCCTGGAAATGCAAGGCTTATAGGACATTTTTTAGGGTTCCGTAGTAAAAAAGGAACCCTTATAGTTTCGGTATGTCTGTCTGTCTGTCCTTCCGCGGCTTAGCTCAGAGACTCTTTGTACTAGAAAGCTGTCATTTGGCATGGATATACATATTTATCATGCCGACAAAGCTGAAGAATAAAATCTTAAAAAACATTTTTTTTGGGGTTCTTCTGGTACACGTCAAGTGGGGGTTATTTTTTTTCACGATTACCTTATAGTGTGAGGTATCGTTTGGATAGGTTTTTTAAAAATAATGGGGGTTTACTAGAACCATTTTTCGATACTAGCGTAAGTTTTAGAAATATTTCATTTTAAAATGCTTATTTTTGTTAGAGTCATGTTTCCCCCGGGATCCCGGGAGACTCAAAATAGGTTAAGGTGCGGTAGGGGTGGCCCTTGGGACACTCCTAAGCCGCCTCTTTATTTTGTTGGTACACTTACTAAACTTATAAAATGCGTTAGACGTTTATGCCTATTTTGATTATGGCTTGATATTATTATGCTTTTTTTATTTATGGTTTTGTATATTATATTGTTTTTATTATGGTAATAGTTGTTATGCGTTAATATATTATGTTTTATGTGTTCTGTTTATATTATATTATGCGTAAGTATCATTAGTTTAAATTACACTATGCAATTCAATGTTATGACTTAATTTTTATGCAAATAGGTAGGGAATCGTTTCTCCCCCCTCCCCCCACCAGCGTAACCGTTGTATATGGAAATATGAAAAAGTTCACGGTAGTAGTGTACATGATGAATTTAAAAGGAAAACTATCAACGTCAAGTAGGCTTAACAGGTTATCGAATAATAGACCAATTTATAAAATGTACTTATACAAGTAAGAAATTTGGTATTACAAATTTCATAGAAAAATATTTTGATTAATGGTCACTGTCTTAAACAGGCTTCGTAAACAGGTACATAAATAGTATTGGACAACTACGGAACCCCCAATTATTTTTGTTGTAGTGTGAAACCGACTTGTATCGAGTCGTGCGTATAACATGCGCAGCAAATAACAAAACCCAAAGCACAAATTACGCAACATAGAATTATTATTATTTCTTATTTTATTTGCAGTCACGTGTTATTTTGACGCAAATTATTGCCTTGCTGCGTATTATTTAGTTAATTTTATTGCGAAATCCGATATTACTGCGATATCCGGAGACCTAAATACAGAATTATATTCCAAAGTTCTAATGCAAACTTTAAATAATTATAGTAATAAATAAATTCTTACACAATTAGTTTGATACCGATACGAAGTAGGTAGTCGCTTGCGCAATCCTCCTTTAATGTGTCTGGATATAATAAATTTGAAATTATGAAAAAAAAAAGTAGTCTAGGTTTATACGAATTATTTAAAACGGTCATTTTCTAAATAATATTTTTTTCTAATATAGCCAACAACCCAATTATTACTAAAATTATACTAAAGGCTAAGCGACTACACATACTGCTTAAAATTGCGACAAGATTCTATGGAACATAGCTCTGACATCTAAGCTTGGCGCGAGCGCTGCTGTGAATGCATTTTTTAAATTCACCAATAACAATAATCAATATATGTTTTAAGATTTTCGTGGTTGTTCACTACACCCGATAATTGTTATAATGTTAGTGTAGTGAACAATAATCCAGTTCTTTAGTTACAGACTTATATAGTACCTATATATTTATCGTCACAGCTCATATACCTACGTCCCCACTGAGGGGCTCCAGCCTACCCAGAATACTTATATTATACTATGTTTTTTTTTTAGATACCCTCCTGATGGTTTATTGACATTCGATGGAACTAAGCATGATGTAAAGTATGACTCACGCGTCATTGCTACAGATCCTTTCATATCAGACGATTATATAGATGACACTGCTTCGGTTAATCTCCTAGTAACCACGTAAGTATAATCAACTGCTAAGTATATATTATTAAAGACTATAAAAAAAAACTTACACTCCTGTATTTTTTAGCACTGAGGAACTAAAGATGAATACCAGCGATGATGAACCATTAGCTGGTTTAAATGGAAGGCTGAGACCCAGGAAATCGCAAGTGTCCAGTCCGCAAGGCAAAATCAAGATCAAACAGGATGGCAAGTCATTATCGGACAAGCCAAAAAGAACTATTATCCCGTCGAAGACTTCGCCAAACAAACCAGATGATCTCGCTAGCAAGTCTGACTTGTCTCCCTCTCCGCAGTTCCTCTGCCCTTACTGTGACAGGAAGTTCGCGTCAAGACAAACTTTATCTAAACATATTCGAAGCATACATTACTCAACTCCGAAACAGGAAACGCTACTCAACTGTCTGTTCTGTAACCACACCGAAGCTGATTCCAATTTAATTCAGCACATGGTGGATAGCCACCCCAATCAATACTTCGCTTGCCTCGACTGTCATACTCGGTTTCCATCTACGTCGGAATTAGCTGAACACAAGCTAAATATTTGTGAAAAGCAAAAAAATTCCTATAGGACTAAACCTCGCTCGAAAATTGCTCGTGGTACAAAGAAATCCAAAAAATCTATCAACATCTCAACTAAGAGCACTTTTTCCAAACATGGCAAAGATTTTCAAGAAGGCCATGGATTTAATGGTATCGTCATATCTTGTGAACTTAAACCCCCGCAAGACCATGACGCGGCGGACATCGAAGATAACATAACAACGAATTTAATATTGCCGCATAATAAGAACTTGGGTGGCAACACTGTATTGGAAAATAATGCAGTGATCGTACTAGACGACATACAGTGGAACAAACGACTTCCACCGAACTTTTCTTTTCATAACACGGATCCAGATCAGATCCTATCGAGGCTAGGTGTGGTGCACCGATCACCAAGAGCTGGTGAATCTACCAGAAAGGACTGGTTCAAGGTACTTGATGATGCTACACAGAAATTCGAAAGATGTTTTGACACCAAATTTTATTCGAAAGTAGCAAGTAACGTTCAAGAAAACTTAGCGAAATTTTTGGACGGTTCATTTAATTTTAATCCTGATCCGGACAGCACTATCAAAACAAGAAAATCAAAAAACAACGTGGTTATCAATACAGCTGAAGGTTTTCCTATTCTATTGGCGACTCAGCAGTACTCACGCAGCGTATTCGATAGCTATCTGCCTCGCGCCATAGCGCCCAAACACAAATGGAAATGGGACAATCTAGAAAACGACAGAAGTTTGATGACAGCTGCTGAGATATTGAAGAGAGATTCTCATACTAACAACTGCATAATAACATTAGTGTCTAGTCTTGACATTTGGACTCAGCTCAGTATGAGGCAAAAATTCGATGAAAAATTTAATGTTCAGCCAGTTGAGAAAAAGACCGAAAAACAGAACATTTTAAGTAAAGAATTGAAAGAAATTTTGGAAAGCAGGGAAATTCCAACATCGCAAATAGTGAAAAGATGCATCAGCAAGGCAGCGCCGCGAAGCAGCGCGCTTGAGTTTCCCGCGTCACTGGGCTTAGTGCCCGCGTCACCCACCTACGAGGTGCGGCCGGCGGTGCTCAGCGGCGAGTGGGTGCGCCCACGCTGCCTTGTTTGCTGCGCGTGCGGAGAACAATCCACCGACTCTAAAGGCCTTTCGATGCACATGTCAACTCGACACCCCAATGCTAATGTGCAATGCTATGAAATAGTCGGTGAGCCACTTTTAAACGCTGACATATTGAAACACTTGTATGTACCGCCTAGCCAGGTGTGCAACAGAACTAGACCACCACGAGGCTTCAGGGAATGCACTAAGTGCAATAAATCCATAACACTAGATGATTTGCACCAGCACATGTTGGACTGCGCAGGAGATACGCCAGCCATTCGCCGCCGGCAGCCGCGCCAAAGACCCTTCGGAGTGCGTAGACGACGCCCTAGATTACCCGATAATACCATCCGAAAGAAAATGCGTAAAGATATAAGATCACGACAAAGAAGACAGAAAAGTCATGGGGGCCCTAGACCTAGGATCAGGACCGAAGTGGGAGATGGTAAGTATTTTATTTTTCATCTCTCATGTTCTGAAAGTAGTCCAATAATTACCCCCAAAGAAAGTATGTAAGTCCTACTTGTATCCCTTGGCATGTAAGTAACTTTGATTGAAATTCGAACATTTCTTTTTATAATTTTCATAGAGAGTTGGACACGATAAATGGCATAGGAATAGACGTATACAGCCTACAATTAAGTAATTAAATTTCAATAACAAATAAGAAAAATCGCTTTAATATACTTTCCTATGCAAGATGAATACGAAATACTAATAACTAATAATAAATATATTAATACTAATAAAAAGAAAAACTTGCAATAAATATATTTACCAAGAAATATTAATAAAATAATTAAAAATAATAAAATCAATAACTTTTTCATTATTTATGTCAACATGAAACCTGGCTGGAAACGAACACGCCCTATAAAAAAATGGCGGCTAGAGAAAATTTTTGGCGAAAAAAAAAAATTATCTGTGGTTTTAAGTAATGTTTCGATTTAGATTTGATACATATTTTCACCCCTTGGTTAACAATCTACTATTACATAAGCAACACAAAAAATAAAATATATATACATTAATATGTGCATAAACAATTCGATAGGCATAAACCATACAATCCCTATTTGAACGTTCCGGAATTTACCATATTTTATGAATTAATATAAAATTCGCGAAGAAAAAGACAAAATCGGTTGGAAAACGAATTTACAGTGTTTTTTATATATGTCTGTCTCCTTCTAAAACGATTTTCTGTTTGGAGAAAGTATGGTGCTGCTGACCTGTGACTGTGATGTCACTGGGCTATATACCTACCTCTGTCTAATTTTAAATTTTAAACCTTTATAACTCGGTAAATTTTAAAGATTAAGAAAAGTAGTTTTTTTTACTGTTCGATAGTAGGAGCTATAGATTGGATTTATAATAAAAAGAAGATTGATTGAATTAGTTGATTATTAATGTAGGCTAGCTAAAGTTACTATTCATTTGTAGGGCTCTGTGTGCGGCATTATAACAAACGAAATAAATAATTATATCTTAAAGTCTACCTAAGTCTAGTAAGTAGAACAAAAGGATTAAATGTTTTGTAAAACAGACGCTATCCGAAAAGGTTAGGCAACTATTTCAATGACAAGGAGGCTTCGTGCTTAGATGCTCCAGAACGGCGGCACAGGAAACTTCTTGCTCCTAACATATTTTGGCAACGTGTTTTTTTAAGGTAATTAGATCGAAGGTAATTAGACCCTTCTAAATACGATTTTAGATGTAGCAAAGACGAATTATTCTTCCTTAAGGCCTCAAAAAACAAGGCTGGCAACCAAATTTTGAATAAACACTTCTACTTCCACGTATGGCCCTACAATACTAAAAGGGTATATTTTTTTAGATTTTGGGGGTCGTAGATTAAAAAAATAAACACTAAAAGCTTCAAATACATTGCAAGTAGGTACATATTACCGCTGCGTATTCTCTTAGAGTTTTTAGGATTCCGTTATTTTTAAATCGTATTAGTGCTAGAATTCTTATGAAATTAGGAATATTGATAAGTTTCATGTCTATTAGTGGGGGATATTTCAAAATTCTTTCTTTTATGAAGATTCCTTAGGTTAATACTTTTTATAAGCGTATTTTTATAAAGTAAATTTTTTATTCGCATTTTTTCATAATTTGTATTTTAATTTATATAGTAATATTTTTAACTTTCATTTTCTATTTTCGTTCCATAGTACACTTGAGCTTTATAAGCCACTCACTCCTGTGCAAAATTTTGGATGCCCAAAGTATAGTCGGCCACGAATTTGGTAAAACAGGTGGTTAAAATACTTTTTTACTTTATTTACTTTGATGTCAGTTGCAAATTATAGAACAGCAAAAAATATTTTCGTTTGCAGACCGATCTCTCAGATACCGAGTATATATATAGGTATTGAAATTTTCGATAATTGCCTCAATACAAACTGAAAATTCATAAAAATACATCATACTCATATATTATAGTAAACAGTGGAAATTATGTTTGGATCGGTTATAAGTAGGGCTTGTAGAACCGGTTTCGGTTCATCGTTTTTAAAACCGGGGTCAAAAACCGGTTCAGAACCGGCATTCCCGGTTCTTCCCGGTTCTGTATATTTTTTTAATATTTTTTAAATGTGTTTTTTAAAAACTTATTTAAATACAGTGGCGCTTCGTGGGGAGGCACTAGCTGTATTAGAAGTCTCGGGAGCAAGTAATGACATCACTTATGAACGCCTTCTTGAAGCTCTGGAGTTTTGGAGGTTCTCATCTGAAACACGTGTACCGAGCTCAGCTGAGGGAACGTACTCAACGTGCTAGTGAGCCACTGCAACAATGGGCTCTGGAAATAGAGAAGTACGGAAAGCTTACCAAGACTCGCCAAATTGAGCTGAAGACGTGGTGTTGCAAGCTTTTACTGACGGCATTCGTGACACCTCTAAGTTCGCGCTGCTGTACTCGTACGTTTGGCCCATCACAAGACTTTGGATACAGAATGCGTGAGGTGACGGTCTCCAGAGACATAGGTAGACCACGTGTACCTGGGCGACAAATGTGCTGTGCTGGTGCTGCGGAGAGCGAAGACATTTCAGAAGCAGCTGTCCAAAGACTGATAAAGAGATAGAGGAGGGCCGCTGTAAGGAAGAGAAAGTTGAGCATGCAGTTTCGGAGAGATACGAGCGCTTCGGTTCTGCACGAATGCTTTGCTGGCGATGCGGCGCACTTTAGAAGCAGATTTCTCAACACAGATAGAGAGATTGAGGAAGTTCATTACAATGGGAGGTTGAATTAAAGCGTGGAGTGGAGACCGTGTTCTGAAAAACAAAAACATAACTCCAGGTATATTGTGAATGTGCGAATGATAAAAACAAATACAATGACCAATGAATGGAGTAATGTAACTATGCAAAACGCGCAGCGTATGGACAGCACATCAGACCGATCTTGAAGCGTATAGGGCGAAATTCACCAAAGCCAAGTTGGAGTGATCTAGCAAATGCGACTCAAATAACCAAGAGCTATTGGACGCAATGGCGGAATTATATCTTGCATGATGGACTTTTATATCGGAAGATAGAGACATCGTGTGGAAAAGAGAGACCGCTGCAGATAATTGTCCCAGAGAAGAAAGTAGAAGAGATCGTCCAGGCATAGCGAAGACTTTGGAGAAGATCAAACAATACTTCTACTGAAAACACTGCAAAGGGGACGTAAAAAAGTGGTGTCAAAATTGTTTAATGTGTATTGCAGGCAGGAAGTTTAAGGCTGTGAAGCGAAAGCTGAATAGAAGAACTGGAAGTTCCACCCTGCCTGAAAGAAGAAGCTTTGATAGACAAAGAAAATCGAAAAACATATATTGATAGACAAGGTTTAGACATTGACGGAGCAGTCAATGGAAAGGAGTGCCAATTGGCCTTGGACACCGAGGCTTCACGCACCGTGATTAAGACCCAACTTCTAGAGAAGGCTGGAAAGCGTTCACGGAGGAGTGCCAACATGCAGCTTTCTACCGCCACTGGCCAGCGTATACCTGTTTTTGGAGAAAGAGAAGTTACGATTCAGATTGGAGAAAGCAGCTATCAACTTAAAAGTCATCATAGCTGATATTCAAGATGACTGCATCATCGGGTTGGATTTCTTAAGGATGTACAATTGCAGCATTAATCTACAGCTCGGAGTTTTGAAGTGGGGGTTGCAAGTGATACCACTGAAAAATTTATATATATATATATATATATATATATATGTTCTTTATTGCAATATTACACTATACAGAAAGTTAAAGTCAGCGATAGCTTTAAGTTAGCGTGCAGCACGAGTTGGCAACGTTGCATTTTGTAGGAATAATGAGCACACATTTGGTATAAAAAACAAATCACATCACGTTAAATTTTTGAAGAACCGGGAGAACCGGGTCGCTTGTCTTCGGAACCAGTTCTATTCCAGGCATTTACAGAACCGGGATATCCCGGGGTGCATGCCCTAGTTATAAGCCATTATTCAAAACATTCGCTGTTTTTTACTCGACTACGGTGAAGCAAAAAGGAGGGTATGATTTTAGCCGGTATGTATTGTCAGGTGGACGTAGCTCTTTGAAGATGGGAGGCACTCGCTTCTAGCGCATAAATCCGTAGCTAAATAATGACTCCAATATTAGATTACAATATTTTTGTACTATCTTTTCTTCATTTCAATCCCTAATCCACACCATTCTTTTTTCAGCCCATCATTCTCTGACTCACTCCGTCTAATTAGCTTTTTTACGATATATAGGGCAAATATCGAGTGCCAGCAACAACAAACAAAGGGAAAAGTGCGCGGAGACTGCATGTAACCAATGCAATCTCCACATCCCTCCTCCTACAGGAAAATGATCAGCCGATCACAAAAGATAAACCTAACTAATTACCTAAAAGTGCGTATAATATTTCATTTAACAAACCCTATGATTTGTACAAGAAGCCATAGCTAACAGCTACCTGGTGGAACAACGTTTCACCAAATACGAATAATTAAAACCACGCCAAAAGATTATTCATTCAAGTACAACTCATGGTACACTACATGAACCAAAAGAACAATAAATAAATTTTGAAGAATTAATAGAACAACTAACAGCGACACAAAACGTTCAACATAATATTAACATTGGACCATGCTGCTATAATTGACCAACAAGAACAAACGAAATTATTATTATGTAATATCAGATAAATCAAATTATGACAACAAAATCCCATCAACATAATGAACAAACTTTAAGTGATCACACCTAATCTAAACTTAAATATTTCAACCTAAGCTAAGACAAAAACAAATGAAAAACGCGAATACAAAGTCTAAAAATCGAAGTAGCGGCAGGTCTGGAACAGGAGCTCAGACCTATTCGTATATGTAGAAAAATAATGATCACCTACACTATGCGTCACTTACGTTAAATATTAACCGAATAACAAGATCTTTTCCGAAGAACTATAAATATTCGATAGCATATCTAAAATGAGTGGCCTATACACTAAGCTCACCCTCCCCTTATAGAAAATAACAACCCCATTAAATAGCTAGATTTTTAAAACCTTCTTTTCTTCATGAAGTTTCTTTTTTTAATATATAAAATGTTTATAAACTACTTATTACGAATCTGCAAATAAGAGCTGGATTAATCCATTCGAGAGAAAAACAAAAATTAATAGAACTTGACTAAACCTAATAAGCATAACATGAAACCAATAAGCGTTCTCGAATCCACCGACTCATAAAATACTAAACCAATACGATCGTGCTAAGAAAAAGCACATCTCATGAGGATGCATATGTCCTATTATGAGATCCGACAAGTAATGCTCAAACCAAACGAATATCTCGAACGATTGTTGATTAAATGAAAATACCATAGCTTAAGTCAAAAGTCCATGACAAACAAAAATAAATAAAATGTAAGAATAAGTTATCAAACTATGCCATATATAGACAAACATTAAGTTACCCATCATACAAAAATAAAAATAAATTTATATATAGAGACAATAATAATTATTTGTTGACAAAGACGCTGACATAACATATCAACCACAAATGACGATAGAAGTTCATGACGAGTTGTGAATAAAGTAAGGCATAGGACAGATCAAGGGAAACAAACGCCAAGTTACTATAAAATAATATTTTTAAACACGTTTTTAAACACGCAATCTGAACGGTTTCAGAGAATTATGGTGAAATATTAAATCACGTCTGGAGCTTCCATCTATCTTACGTAGTAAATAATTATTATTAGATAGCCTTCGAATAACACGAAACGGACCTTTATATGGACGCGATAACTTCTGACCAACATTTGTTATTCTTTTAGGATTATATACCAAGACTAAGCTACCTGGATCGAACGTTACGAACCTGACTTTCCTGTCATAATATTCCTTTTGAGTCATTTGCGATTTACGAATATTTCTCAACGCACAAGAGATCATTCTAATATTAGCATTATTGCGAGCAGCAATATCCAAATCATTACAATTAGATACAATATCAACATCAGAACGCAAAATTGGGTCTCTAGCAAAAACAATAGTGTAAGGAATCGTATTTGATGACGCCTGTCTCGATATATTATACGCGTACGTTGACATGGGCAAATACATGCACCAATCTGCTTGACTCTCGTTTGTATACATCGCTAAACTCTGAGATATAGTGCTATTAAAACGTTCCACGAGTCCAATGGTCTGAGGATGCCTAGTTGCAGCAACCGATAACGTGGAATCAAAAAAAACTATCGTATTTTTAACCATGTGTGATGTGAAAATTGATCCACGATCTACAATGACTTCATTTACCATACCAAATTTACAGAAGATCTCTTGAGTAAGAAAATCACTAACGGCCTGAGCAGTTGCACTTGGGACTGCTCTAGTTATCGCGTATTTCGATAAATACTCTAAACAAACTATGATGTATTTGTTTCCTAAATCCGAGGTCGGAAGAGGTCCTAATATGTCAAGGGCTATTTTATCAAAAAGATGATTGACTTCAATCGGTTGCATCGGAGCAATCAAATACGATCTCTTCCTCTCTTGACATTCTTTACAACTTTCGATATATCTAGAAATTTTCTTTTCAGCATCAAGAATAAAATATCTGTCCCTAAATTTACATAAAGTCTTCGTAAGACCAAAATGCGCTCCATTCCAAGGATCATCATGAATTTCCTTCATAACGTCATTAAATGAAGCTTGAGGAACAACCAAACGATCAACATATCTGTTACCTATCCTACACCTGTGAAAGAGCTTATTGTCTCTGGTAAGAAAACCTTTATAGTTTAGCCGAGATCTAGAAGCAATCCTTGAAACTTGTTCAGTGCAAAAACTATCAACGCTTTGATCAAATTCAAAACGAGAAGCTTCAATCCTGTATAACTCTAAACCATCCTCAACTACATCCTTAGGAGAGGTCTCCTTAACATCAACATCCACAATTAATGGATTCCTGCTTAGGAAATCAGCAATTTGGTTATCTTTGCCCGAACAATATACTATATCAAAATCATATTGTTGAATCGCTAAAGACCAACGAGCTAAACGCCCATTCGTATCCTTTTTAGTACGGAGCCATACCAAAGCTTTGTGATCCGTCACGACGTCAAATTTCATTCCCCATAGTAAATGCTTAAAATAATTAAGAGCCCACACTAGAGCCAAACATTCCTTTTCGGTAATCGTATACCTGGTCTCACAATCAGAGAGCTTACGCGACGCGAAAGCAATCGGAAATATTTTATCATCACCCTGCAATAAACAAGCACCTAATGCTTTATCACTAGCATCGACAAATAATCTTGTAACTATGCCTTCGCTATTCGAAAAATGTCTTAATAAAGGGGGGTTCTGAATAAGAGAAAGAATTTTAGAAAATGCATGTTGCTGTAGTTCTGTCCAAATAAATTTGACACCCTTCTTCATCAACCTTGTTAGAGGCATAGCCAAATCCGCATAATTATCTAAGAATTTTCTATAATATGAAAAGAGTCCTAAAATAGATTTAAGTTCTTTAGTCGATTTTGGCACTTGGATCTTCATAATCTTTTCAAACTGTGATTGATCTGGTCGAATTCCCTGACCCGTTATTTCATAACCAAGAACGGAAACTTTTTCAAAACCAAATTTGCACTTACTAGGTTTAAGTGTCAAATTGCATTCTTTAATTCTATATAAGATTTCATTTAAAGATAAAGAAAATTCTTCAAATGTTTCCCCATAAACCAATATGTTGTCAATATAAACAATAGCATTCCGATATTTCATGCCCCCTAAAACACTATCCATAACCCGCTGGAAAATCGCACCACTTGTTTTAAGGCCGAACGGCATGACGTTAAATTCATACAATCCCGAAGGGGTAACAAAAGCAGTTTTATGCTTATCAGATTCCTTGATTCTCAACTGCCAATATCCACTATTTAAATCCAGATCCGCAAAATATTTGGCTTTAGCTAGATATAAAATTATGTCATCTATTCTGGGTAAAGGATATGAATCGGTAATTACTTTTTTATTCAATGACCTATAATCAATGCAGAATCGCCACGTGTCATCAGGTTTCTTGACCAAGACAACCGGGGATGCATATGCACTTCGCGACTCACGAATGATTCCATTTTCCAACATCTCACTCACTTGTTCCCTAATTATACTGTGTTGATGGTGTGAAACTCTATAAGGAGCTTTATGAATAGGAGTCTCGTCTGAAGTATTTATTTCAACTTCCATTAATGAACATGCCCCTAAATTCTTCGAATCAAACGCAAACTGCTTTTCATATTTGCCCAGTAATTCTGACAACTTACTTTTCTGATCTGATAATAAAGCATCAGAAATATTAAAATTATTACATTTCGTGTTATTCGTTAGGATCGTATCCTTTTTTAAATCGTCCAAATTTTCATTTATTGATTCTACCGTATTAAGAAAATAGATATAATCACCTTTCGGTAACGGCAATAAATGTTCGGACTCAGTCCCGGACTGAACATAATCAAGTGAAAACGCCGCGATTTTTGTATCATTTCTGAACCATACCTTATTCCTATCCAGTTCAATGAACTGTTTATCAAAGTTGACAATGGCCTTTACTGCATATAAAAAATCCTGCCCTAAAATTATATCAGGTACTAAATCGCACACAACAACAAATGCATGATTATAAACAATGCTATTTATTGTAATGTCCAATATAACAGAACATTCAGCTAATAACCTAATCCCATTCACCGTACGCAAACAAGAGGCGTTATCATTATATGCGTGTGACGGAATGAATTTATCCACTTTTTCAAGAAACGAAGAAGAAATCACAGAAATTGTGGCACCTGAATCAATCAACGCATTATGCACTACACCGTACAAATCAACACAAATAATAGGAGAAACGGGACGACTAAAATGACCGTCTACCAATGTAGTCCCATTCACTGGCGACGCTGAAAGTTTGGGTCATTACCCTGTATATTTCCAACGTTATCACGCGAACCGCTTCTTAAATTATACCGGTTTTGAGTGTATTGGGGTCTTGACGATCTCGCATCATTGCGGGGTCGGTTTGATCCAAAGTTAGTAGTACGTGGAGAAGATGGACTCCTCGGCGGCCAACTAGAAGATCTATTTTGCGGCGTGGAGTATAATTCCTGCGGTGAGGCTTGCGCACTACGCTGCCCAATATTTTCACTGGGATAACCATCACCCATTGAATTCGTATAACTGCTGGGCTCGCCACATCGAGTCGAGGTTATCTTCACTGGCAACGATAATTCAGTGTGTGTGGCCATAAAGAGCATCGAATACTCCATGCAGGTTTGTTTGAGGGTAGCGAAATCTTTGTATAATTGAGTTCCGAAATTACGTTTAAAAAAAGATGACATACCAGTCAAACATTGCTTAATTATTATTTTCTGGTCTGAAATCTTAGCCTTTCCGGCAAGAGATTCCACACGATACACATAGTCCATCAGAGGCTCATTATAATCTTGACGAGACTTATAAAACAACGAAGCATGGTCTATAGGAGACGGGAATTCTAAACAAATCGCTTTTTTAATATCCTCATATTTCGTAGAGGACGATTTTGTCAAATTATAATAGCTGAGAGCCGGCCCACATAGATAAGTAGCCAACACTAACGTTTTTACATCGTCACTCCAACTATTTATAGCGGCGATTATCTCGAATTGCGAGAAGAAGTCCTCCGCGGACGAATTCAGACCGTTATACTTATCAGACATAATTCAACTTTTTTTAACAAAATAATATCCATTGTACATCACCACGGCATCAATGCAGAGAGACCTTTCCATGGTATCTCATCATCATTCTAATGGCTGCAATCGCTGCATTGGCCATCTCATTCAATATTAATTTCTTTATTCACAGTCTTTTCTTAGACTTTTTTCTGGAAAACTTAATATGGTGCATAAAAAGGATTTAAGATTAAACACGTCTTCCTCTGCGTCCGCGTTCAGTCGAAGCTAAACAAAGGTAACAAAATTAAATTGCTTCATAGCTGCGATCCGTGCTGTGATATTTGCTGTTGATTCTACAAGGCAAATAATCAGGCAAATAATATAGCAAAGAAAAAAAAATACGTAACTGGAGGTACCGATTTCTTCATAAGTCTACACCATTCTTTTTTCAGCCCATCATTCTCTGACTCACTCCGTCTAATTAGCTTTTTTACGATATATAGGGCAAATATCGAGTGCCAGCAACAACAAACAAAGGGAAAAGTGCGCGGAGACTGCATGTAACCAATGCAATCTCCACAGTATGTATGTATGTTCGTTCATCTGTTCTCGCATATTTCCTAAACTATCTATCACAATTATAGAACAATGATATCGTTAGAAGCGTCTTGTTTGTCCGCTGGTTATAGGCTATGCGACGTCATACTAAATTCAATATGGCGCCCTCTAGAATACATTAAATACAGAGCATTTTTTTAATATTCCGTGTTGGGTTTCAAATGAAAGGGCTTAACTGCACATTTCAAATATAACTGTTATGGACCAGGTGATTAATGCGGGCATTGTTAATAATGTGCGAGCATTATGAATAATGTCTAGCTCTATCGGGCTAAGTGATTAATTACTATCTATCTAAACTTCATTATTTATCACATTGCACAGTCATTATTATATTGCTACGTGACAATTGGGCAATTTGATAATAAAGCTAAATTTGACGCGGTGCGGGGAGGGAAGCACGCGTGACTCATGCATGCATGTCAAGAGCTTGTCAACTAACGCATGCCAAGGCAGGGCAGGTGCGAGCGAAGCGAGCACGGTAGTACGGGGCACCCCGACTCGGTTAGATTAGGTTTTTTTTTTTTTAACCAAAACAAAAAGGTTACATGGGTTCTTAAAATTAACCTAGCCTACTGCAATCCCTGACGGAATTAATTGTAGGTGGCTTCAGTCACCGTCGCAGCTAACTAACAATGAATAAAATAAGTCTTAGTATAAGATAAGTATACATTTAAAACTTCTGTTAGGTTAGAAGGGGGATCTTCCGCCATACCCTTCGGGGTTAGGTTATCTTGTGACCTCCCATGCCTGCTTGCAGGCATGCCAAGAGCTTATCACCTAATGTACTTCAGACTTAAAAAAAAACTAAAGTCGGGCCACTTTATGAAGCGACTTTTGAAGGATGTCATTGTGACGTAAATAGTGATGTCCCGTAGTGACTTTGCCTAGTATCTAGTATTTCAGTCAGACCTTTTCATTTCTTATATTTTCTTACAAATATGCCTATCTATTTGGAAATTATAATTTTCGTAATTAGTTAAAAAAAAAAATTTAGAACTTCGTTAAATTTAGTATTACAACCGGTTACTTGATGTTATTTTGTTATTGAAAATAATCAACATAATACTTCACAGAATAAAATTATTTATTTGTTACTATCAATGTACAGATTATATATAATACATGATAGATAACAGAATTACAATGATTGAAAAACGTGTACCTGATGTGGTAGATAAGGAACAAAAGTGGTAACGTCAATCACATTTTGAATAATAAATAATTGGTAAAATTTCCAACTACATATCCTTAAGGCACTTTCTCGCTTAGTAACTGAACCATAGTACTCACAAGAATTGGTATTGGCTGTCTTACTACGCTATTTACTTAATAATAACTGAAAATTTTATTAAAAATTATCTATTGTTGTACTTTAAATCGATAAGATTTAAAGCATTTTATTTTCATGGCTATAGTATATCCTAACTGACAGTAAATAGTTATAATTTGATATTTTTACTATAATTCCATAGAAACCATTAAGTTAATAATAAAATGATTCTTGTTATAATAATATATAATGAAAAAACTAAAAACAAGTTATATATATTTATAATAATTATTACAACTTACTGTATATCTATACCCAAAAGTAACTCTTGAGCGTACGTTATAACTGCTATCAGGCTGGTACTGTTAGTGACAACACTAGGAATTAAAAAAATATATATTACGGCCGACGTAACTTTTACGCGTCGGCCAAATATTTTTGTTATAGCTTTTTTTAATTGTTGCGCTCACATAGCAGCTGTAATTTATCATACGAGGGCTGCTATTTATGTATCCGTAATAACAAAAAATAACAAACATCTATAACCAAATATACTTTTATTGCTTTTCAAAATATTCCCCGTGATGATCGATGCATTTTTTCATACATTGAAACCAACTTTCGTAGCATTTTTTCCATTCTGTATCGGGTATCTCCAAAACGTGCATTTCGAAAGCATCAACGGCTTCTTCCCGGGTCGAAAATCGGTGTCCACGTAATTTGTTCTTCACGCTTGGGAATAAATAAAAGTCGTTGGGTGCCAAGTCGGGACTGTACGGCGGATGACCCGTCAATTCGATCATTTGACTATTTAAATGCTCCGTTGTTGCGGCCGAGGTGTGACAGCTGGCGTTATTGTGGTGAAGGATTATTCTTCGTTGTCGATTCTTGCGTATTTCTCCAAAGACTTCTGGCAAGCAAATGGTGGTGTACCATTCAGAATTAACCGTTTTACGATTCTCTAGTGGTACTGTAGCCACATGTCCACTAATACCAAAAAAGCAGGCAACCATTTGCTTCAAAGTGCTTTTTGCACGAACAACTTTAGTTGGGTTTAGCTCATTTTGGAACACCCAAACCGTTGACTGCTGTTTAGTTTCGGGATCATACGCATATATCCAAGATTCGTCTCCTGTGTAGATATTATGAACAGCTTTTGATGTACCACATTTGTATTTTTCTATCATTTTTTTTGCACCAATCAACACGAGCCTGTTTTTGTTCAACTGTTAAGTTGTGCGGGATCCAACGAGAACAATTTTTTTTTACAGCCAAATGTTCGTATAATGTTTTATAAATACTCGTCATACTAATGCCCAGAAATGCCTCTATCTCGCGATATGTAACATGACGGTCTTGCATTATTAGTTCGCGCACAGCATCAATATTTTGTGGTACAACAGCCGATTTAGGGCGACCTTCTTTAAAATCGTCCGCAAGCATACGACGACCACGATTAAACTCACTGAACCAGTGATACACAGTGGTTTTCGATGGGGCTTCCTCCCCAAAAGTCGACAAAAGTTGATCCATGCACTGTTTTTGAGTTAATCCACGCAGAAAGTCGTAATAAATCATACCACGAAAATTTTCACGAGTCAAATCCATGGTGATGATGATGATAGACAATAAATTTTAAAAATGGCGCCACGATGTAAAAACAATTGACAGATGAATGAAACAAACTTTATTTTACAGCCAAAGAGTTCTATTTTAAATTTTATAATTTCTTTTTAAATATTGTTTATGTAAGTGGCCAGTTCCGGATACATAAATAGCAGCCCTTGTAGAAGTAGTGTAAATTTAAAATTCTTTGATTATATCTAAGAAGTATGCTTTAAAAGTGCAACGTTTCTTGTTTTTTGTTTGTACGCTGGTACAAGGTTATCGTTCTTTGGTAAGTACATGAAACTTCAAAAGTCGCTTCATAAAGTGGCCCGACTATAAGTCTCCGGGAGAGGGGAGGGGGTTTGGGGACCCCCTTACTCTCCCACTCTGAAATGTACGTCTCAACATTTAGTTTATTTTAAGTTAAATGACAATAACAATAAAAAATAGTAATTAAATATGTTTGTATTACTCTGCCCAAAAGGTGATGGACAATATGTATATTGCCCGGTCAATTTGATTATTTGAATAATTATTATCAAATTGCACTCTTATATATATAATGCCCAATTAATAACTTGGTCTATAAATAACATAACTATTACTAGCAGTTGCTAATTAGTTTGTTGGCATTACCTCGATATTCGAGTATTATTTATAAAATCACGTCTCAGATGTTTGTTTAGTCAGGCCATAAAAACTTAAACTAAAATTATTTGTATAGCTGAACTGCACGTACTTTTCATGAATATAAAACTCCAAAATAATTTAAATAAATTAAAATTTTAAAAACTAACCCGACTACGTAAAAAAGTAAGAAACAAGAAAATATTCTTGTCGGAAATTAGTATGTACCCACTATTCAAATATTTATAGTTCAATTAGTAAACTTGTATGTTAAAATTTAACACTTGAATATAGTTGGTGTTCAGATGATAACCATGGTCGTTTTCGTGCATTTATGTTTTTTTTTTTAAATTAGCTGTCAGAAATGTGGGCACTGAAGCCTTTAGAAAATTCTACTCGTGAACATGGCGCATGTAACAGCACCGAAATATTGGGTCTTCTCTATAACTTTTTCTAATCTGTTTACCGGGATGGCCTATTTAGATGGGTCAGTACAGTATATGGGTAACTCTGAAACTATAAGACAAAGAAAGATTTGAAGGCATCATGTCATCGATTTTAACGACAAGAAAAACTGCATTCTTGCATTAGAAAGAAAAAGATTTGAAGGCATCATGTCATCGATTTTAACGACAAGAAAAACTGCATTCTTGCATTAGAAAGAAAAGAAAGATTTGAAGGCATCATGTCATCGATTTTAACGACAAGAAAAACAGCATTCTTGCATTAGAAAGAAAAACCTCGTACTCAGTAGGGGAAATGAGCCCGGTCGTATTGTAAAATAAAAATACATATTTTTTTGTTTTGATATCGATTGTGTACTATGATTAATGTGATACCTAAAATGATCAAAATGTATTGTATTTCACATTTTTATTTTTATTTTCTTTTTCTTCAATTAGACCGGTTCATTCATGAATTGAGTACGAGTTGTTTTTCTTCTAAGAATGCATTTTTTTGTTAACAGTTTCATGTATAAAAATAATATTGTTATTTTTTCTTTTCAGCTGAAACTATCCGCAAGATGTTAGCAGACTTGCCAGCTAAGAGGCACCGTGTACTAGTTAATCCCCTGAATACAATGCAGAGGCCCCGCCGTAAACTTGATATGCAACGTACTAAATTGTTATTGAAGAAATGCTCTGCGGAAGAAGTTATATGCAGAAAACAAAACATCTTTAAAGGAACGTCTGGTGAAAAGAATGCGTCTGTAGCAAAAGACGACTTGAACAAAAATTTGTCTGGTTTAGAGGATGATGAAGATAACAAACCTTTAAAACCGAAAATTAAATTGACATCCAGTGCTGCTCGTCGACGTGAACCTCTAAAAAGACAGGTTGTAATTAATACGGTTAGAAGAAAGTCTTTACGTGCTACGAAAAGAAAGATAGAAATTGAAGATAAAATACTAGATGTATCTGGAAGCACGGAAATACAAGAAAATTGTTTAGATAAGTCACCACAGAGACTTGATCTAAAGAAAGCGTCTTACAATACTAGAGAGCACGCCGCTAATCGTGGAGCATCCAGTAATCGTGACGGTCAGAGACCAGGCTGTAGTGGGACAAACGGTAACGCAAATAACTCCTGCGCTCCAACACAGAATGTTCCACTGAAACATTCTATAGCTCGACTGACAGCCAACTCTGAAACTCATGACAAATCTGTTCAATTCCATCATTCCTTTTTGGTGCAACAAGAATGCAACAACACAAATCAACATGTGCCCACAGGAGAACGTACTATGTTTGAAAATGAGGCTGTCGTTTCCAAGCTTGATAAGCCGCCCTTAAATTTTTGCCATAAAGGATTTCTCGAAATTCATTCCCTTCAAAAAAACAAATCCAATAAACCTCGAAAAGGATTGAATGATTGCATAGCAATGTTAAAAAATAAGTTGGTTGATCCTGTGCCGTGCCAAGCCGCTGGCTATGTTTCTGTGCAGTGTGGCAGTGATGAACCTATAGACGATGAACCTAGAGTTGCTATTAAAACAGCGTTTGACAAAGACATTACTGCCAATGTAAATTTGCATGCAGAAAGTACGCAATCGCAGGCACATATGAGTATTACACCT
Source organism: Carpatolechia fugitivella (assembly GCA_951230895.1). NCBI lineage: Eukaryota > Metazoa > Arthropoda > Insecta > Lepidoptera > Gelechiidae > Carpatolechia > Carpatolechia fugitivella. Next base: position 17,675,508 of record OX579645.1, on the reverse strand, counting down.
CCATATGGACAGGAAATTATTAACAATAATATACGAAATTCAGGAAATACACAGCTTCAAGAAAACGAAAATGTTATTGTTCCATGTAGAACAGAAACTACAAAAAATGTTATTCAAAATCTAAAAATATTGCAACCTCAGGGCAAATATGATCAAGATTTATCCCATAAAATGAAGCAAAACTTAAAACAGCTTCCGAAAAAACTAGATGTGTTGCCCCAATACGGACAAGAAATCATCCAAAAAACCAAGCCTAATTTGGAAACCTTGCCACTTCAAGAAAAAATAAATTTGTTACCAGTATATAGACAAGAAAACTTGCAAAAAGTTAAAGAAGTACTTTCAAAAGAAAAAGTAAATTTGATACCACAGTATGGAGAAAATACTCAGAATATCAAGCAAATAATCACACAGTCCCAAGAGAAAGGTTCTTTAATAACACAATTCAGACAAGAGACTTCTCAAAATATAAAGAATGTTCCAGAATTACTACATTCTCATGAAGAAGTAGATTCTTCACTATTCAGACATGAAACTTCTTTAAATGTCGAGAAAAGTTCTGATTGCTCCAATTTTCAAGAAAAAGTTAGTTTGATATATCAATATCGACAAGAAACTACCCCGAAAGTTAATCAAAATTTGCAGTTTCAAGACCGAATCAATCTAGTACCGCAAATGAACGAAATCACTCAAAAATTACAGCAACATACAGATTATTTACCACAGCCCGAAAATTTAAGTGCATCGTTACAATACGATAGACAAGAAATGTCGCAAAATTTTAACATAAACCCGGAAGCTGTGCGTTTTCCAGAAAATTTAAGTTTGATACCGAAACACCAAACTACTCACAATATTATGCAATGCCCAGCAACTTTACATCAAGGAAATGTTACTTTGGCACCCCGATACAAACAGGCTTCTACTCGAAGATTAAAGCAAAATTATGAAGTGAACAGTAATTTATCACAAGAGAAATCGGCGACACTGGTTGGTTGTGAAATCCCTAAAACTGTTTACAAAGATGTGAGTCCGAGGATTCAATCACGTTATGTTACAGGTACGATTCAAACTGCCGAGGCCATAAAACAGATGTATGTAGAAAGTGATGCTGCGAGAAAGAACAGACTCGAAAATAGAACCTCTTGGCAAAAAACAATTGATACGTTCCCAGCAAAAAGTGGTACTTTGCAACCCTTTACTTCTTACACAGAAACAATAACACATAACAAATCGGACGTGGGATTAGGAAATGATTTAATCCTTCCACAGTCTAAAGTCTTTACAGACAGTAGACTCATGGATATTCCTGCTAATATCCCTCCTGCCCACGCCAGTACATTCGTAGAATCTATCTTATCAGCTCCTCTTGATTTATCAAGCAAAGTGCTCAATTCTACTGATTTGCACAATTCAGAGAGCTACGACAATTACGGAACCTTGGACTTATCATATAAAAATTCCAGCAGAAGATCAACTCTTGATATTCCTGTCGAAGAAAATGTCGTTGTTGATCTGCGAGTAAAACCATTGCACCAGAGAAGTTCTCCGGTTACATTAGACCTTTGCGTAAAAACAGGCAATACTATTAGAGAGAATATTACAGGCACCGTTTCGGGTGATAATCTTCACAGTTTTCCCACTGACTTATCTGTAAAAGGAAGAGATTTGTTTAATAAATCTGTTGAAACAACAGATGTTGCAATTCAGGATTTGTCTGCATCAAGTAGCACACATTTGAATACCACCCTTATGATTACACCTCCTAGTAATAAAAATTTATACCAAACCGAGACATCAAATGTGACGAATAGAATAGTTAAACCAAAAGTGGCCCTAATAAAAAATAGTAATAGTGAATCAAAAGATTTGGCTGATTCTATTACAAAAAAAATATCAAATGCAAGTCCTGAAGATTTATCTGGTAAAGCATATACCAAAAATAAAAAAAATACTTGTACTTTTACACCAAATGCAGACCAAACATTTGATAGTGAACAAAATGAAGTCCCGGAGACTACTTCAAAATCAAAAGTTGATAGTAGTCAACCTCTCATTTTAGAAAAATTAGCCATGCAAAAGCATGTGTTTGACCCAACATTAAAAATACCGCAATACAAAATTCGAGCCAACATGCCTTTAACGGAAATTACTTCACCAGAGCTTATTGAAGAGCCTGATTATGCCAGGGCATCAATGTCTCAGAATTTGGTTATCCAAAATTGTACTACGGCTGTATTTGAAGGATTCAAGTCAACAATAACAAACTCTTCTGTACCATCTTTAGCTTGTGCAGTGATCAGACATCCTATACCAGATCGACCTTCAACGTCGTGTGTAAGTAGCTTTGAAGGTACAACACCTGTGTATACAGCAAACTCGTGTATAACTGTAGCAAAAATAGAATCGTCAAATGTAGCTAGCTTACCAAAAAATTCCGAAACTAAAACGAGCACTGTCCCAGCTCATACACTTACTGATAAAGTAGTTGATTCAGCAAAAGCACCTATCAACGAACACATCAATGGATCTGCTAGTTCTGCAGAAAATCAAGATGATAATCTTTCTGAATCAGACACCTCCGAAGACTCGCTCGACGACGACTTTTACGATGATTTTACTTTATTTCTGGATCCAGAAACAGCGAAAAAAATTGCATTGCTTCCAAAAAAACTGGTGAAAATTTTGGCAGCCTTGCCCGAAGATCAGAGAAATGAATTATTAGTAATTTTACCTCAATATGTCTCAGTTGACTCTAAAAGAAGAATTAGAGAATCCATAGCTTCAATACAAAGAAAAAAGAAATCACATAAGATTGCAAACGAAAAAGTAGTACCAACAGAACCTTTGCATCAAAAAGAATACACAGATACTTCTGGCCAAGTGGTTAAAATTGATGAACAAAATCTTAACAAACCACACGAATCAACATCTTCAATACATATAATATCGACAGACATACAGTGTCAACATATTACAGATGATATAAAATTAGCTGCAAAATGTACAACTTTGTCTATCTTAAAACCAAATGAAACAGTTGTCAACGCTTGTAATAAAGGTTCTAATAAAATTATTGATTTAACTGAAGATGACACACAGTCTATTCCAAAAGTAATCGACGTTTCGAGTTCAATTACTATACCTTCGCAAGAGGTCTCCGTTAGTGGATCAAAAGGAGTTCCTAGCATACAAAAAGGGAATAATGATAAAACGGCAAGCTTACGAGCTGTACGTATTAAGGCACCTTCATTAAGGCAAAAAGAGAAACACTTGAATCTTATTTCAGAGGAACGAGTGCTTGCTCAAATTGAGCACGATGCAGTAATACAGTTGGCTGAAATGAGTATGATACAGCTCGATAGAATATCTGATACAAAAGAGACAGTAACTACACACCCAGCGAAAACTACAGTAGGCTCTATCGATGAAACGAGCAATTTACGGGAACTGTCGGCTGATGGAGCCGTTGATAAAAATATACCTATCACAACATATAAAGGTCACAAAATACCGAGCAGTGTTGCATTACCCAATTTACCTTTGTTAAATTGCGACTCATCAAATAAAAAACAAAGTGAAGCGGACAGTAATAATCAGCTAAACACAAACACTATTGTGGTCAACGTAAATGTAGAAAATACAGCAAACAAAGTCTACCAGTCTGGTGATGATATTATCTCCCCCAATGAGAATCTTAATAATAACAATTTGAATGTATCTATGCAAGAAAATAAAATAATTGGAGAACATGAAGAAGAAGACTCTGAAGATGATATTATATTAGCTGCAATAGTGAAACAAAAACAACTGACTAGAACTTTAACAAAAAAAAATATAAAGAAGAAAAAAGGTAGGAAAAAATCTAAAAAACATCTGCTAACAGAATTAAACTCTATTGACAACACGGCTACATTGTCTTGCAACGTGGATTCGGTTAACTTAAATTCTATTGAAGATTCGCCAAAAAATAAGTTGGAACAAAACAAAAAGAAAGGAACATCAGATGTGTTCCACGATACGATAAGGGAGGATCAGAACTACTCAAGTGACGTAAATCCTGGAAATGAATCAAGCAAAATACAATTGACTGATTTAGATTCCTGTGGCGAAAGCCGCAATGCTGTGACTGAGGAACATGGCAAAGAAAATAACGATAACTTGACAAATGTTAATAGAACAAACCTAACTGACACTATGTCTGCTAAATCACAAGAAGGATTGCTACCTAAAGTTGCATTGAATTTGAAGCAAAGTGAAAATGTATTGCAAAGAGATAAACCAAAAAAGAAAAAGAAGTTTGCAGATGTAAACATTTATAACTTAACAGAACAAGACAAACACGTAGATGATTCACAAGTGGCAACTGCAGCATTAAAATTAGATACTTTTGACAAAACAACAGCATCAGAAAATGAAGTGCCTCAATATTGTAATCTTGTATCAAATACTAATGACCTACTTGTAATAGAGGACCCTTATAAGCAAAACCCAATAGAATCGAAATCTGAGGTTAAAAAGAGTGTTAAAATAGATCGCTCTAAGAAATATTTGAGTAGCCACAGTAAAGATAACTCAATAAATGAAAGTCAAGACGACGAAGATACCAGTGACGCGCCTTTGAGGCGCAGTCGGCGTGGAAAATCTGTCTACGTGGAAGGTAGTTTAACTACACATGAGAATTTTAACACCGACTTCACGGTAGAACAAAAAACCCCGCTAACTAAAAAACAACTTATATTTTCGAAACTATTACTTGACGAAGAAAAACAAACGAGATCGTCAATAATGAGCCCTGATAAAGAAATTACTTATGATATTGATAAAATTGACCCATCAAAAACCGGGAGTAAAATTTTACCTCAATCGTGTAAAACTGATATCTCTGAAGACACAATACAGAAATGTAAATCAGTAAAGCGTAAAAAGTCACAATTAAAAAAAAAAGGTAAGAAAAAGAAATCGGTTGAAGGTATTTTTTCTGAAGACCTTTCAGTTACTGATGAATCAGATAATAATATAAAAAGTAAACAGGAAAATGTGACCATAGAAGATAATGTGCCTTCTGCTGGTACAATAACATGTGACCAAATTAAAAAAGGAATTACAATTGAGGATGGTAAAATTTCTTATGAAAGCAATGCTTGCCGTGACATTGGTGATGCGGATATCGAAAATAAAGAGTCGCATACTTCCTTTCCTGGGAATAACTCTAATGCGATTTCAAATAAAACAGTTCCAGAAAAGCGTAAAATCTCTAAACTACCACTTAATATCGAATCAGACCTGAATTTGAAACCAAAAAAGACGAAATTCAACAAAGTTAAAGATAATGTCTTGTGTAAAAACTCAGAAAACGAAGTTAAAATATCTAATCTTGAAATTGCAGTTAAGCCTATTGAAAAACCTGAAACTTCCATTACAACTTGTTATGATGTGCCAGTCGCGGCAAGAAGAACTCGTTCAAAGTCAGTTGTGATTAAATCTTCTAGAGCTGAATTATATGACCCTTATGATATAGATTTAGATGACATGATACAAAAACCCGAGCCTTTGAGAAAGGCTGGATTAACAGCTAAAGAAATTAAAGCGAAGAGAAAAAGTAGTTCTAGATTGACAGATAGAGACGTATCAGAAGAGAGGGAACTAACCTTAGCTCAAAAACATCTAACTACCGAACCTGCAAAACTCAATAAAATGAAATGCGATTCACTTGTCCCCTTAAAAAAAGGAGTTTGTCACCAAGAAGCTAAAACTAAAATATCAACTGCCATGATTAGTAGTACCAAAACTGCAAAAAATACCAATCTTGATACAACAGCTTGCGAAACTTCAGAAGTGGCTCGCAAAGACACTGGAAGTGATTCTGACGAATCATCTAAGAGTGATGTACCTCTTAAAAAATATGTAGAGGGCAGGGTAAAAAAATTGGCGACATCAGGAAAAACTCCCACAACAGAGGTCACTGATAATCGCAATGTACAAAAATCTGAGAAACATAATAACAGCAGGTCTAAAAAGAATTTACGTACGCCGACAGTAATAAAAAAAAGTGTGGATGCAGATTTATCAAATGAAATTGAACAACAAATGCGTTCAGAACAATTTATGGAAAGCTTCGGATTCTTTTCTGAAAGGAAACCACGTAAATCGAATTTACTTGCTACGAAGAAAATATCTGAAACTTTTCATATCATTGCCAACGAAGGTGAAGATTTGTATTATAATTCTAAAGAACGACCCTCCCGAAAATCTTTACAATCTGATACAAAAAAATCTACTGAAGGAAGTAATATCCCCCAGTCCTCTAAAAAGAAATGTATAAAGCGCGGTCGCAAAGAGGAAGATACTACCACAACATTAATACGTTATTGTGACGTATGTAAAAAAGAATTTCGTCGCCCGGATAATTACGCGAGACACATAATAACTTTATTACATGTATCAAAGCTATCAGAGGTGGAATTAAATGTAAAGACTTTTAATATTCCTGAAGAACCAAATTATTTAATTGCTTATAAACAGCAAATGGATCGTCTTAAGATACTAACTGATCAAGCAGCTAAACAAAAGAAAAACTCCAAGACAAAAATAGTACTTCCAAGTTTAGACGAAATTTTAGCAGAGGTTCATAAAACCGTTCGGGAACAGCAACTTGCTCGGCGTGGGTTAAGCCGCGATGAAGCATTGTTTCTTGATTGTTGTGAGTTATTAAATAAACCTTGCAGACAGAATGTACCTGCAGAAACATCTCGTGACCTAAACGCTCTTCAATCACAATCAGCTGTTGCAGATTTGAATTTTGCGACTAGATCAGACGATAGAAGTAATATAAAAAATGACGATGATGTTGATTCAATTACAGCTAAAAGTATAATGGAAAGTGAAGAAGTACGATATTTGGAAAACGATTTAATTTCTGGTCTGCACCAAATAGCTAATGATAAACATGCTCAAAAGAAAGATGAATATCATGCAACACCTTGTACAATGACTATCCACCCTCATGAAATATCTTCAGACATATTTTCAAGGCCTGACTGTGATATACATTGTCAACAAATGAAAGTGCGTTCTGAAAATTTTGGCGGCTTAGTAGTATCAGAATTAAACAAAACTAAAAAGCCTCCAGAATACAAAGAAAAAATGTACCCTGATATAATCGAAGACATAGACATGTTTGAAGACAAGTTTGATAAAATAAAACGAAAGTGTCGCTCTCAAGCAGCAGCGGCCAAACAAGTTCAGAGTATCACGGAACCATCTCTCGGGTAAAATTTAGTTTATTTACGGTTTATTATTGGTTTTCTGTAGCATTATTTATTTAATTAATATTATATATTATTTCAGGCCCAAAGGGAGGAAGAAGACAGATAAAAAAAAGGGAAAGAAAGGTTCTAAAAAGAATAATCAGAATGCCGTGATGACAAAAGGAGCATTAAAAGGATTTGATGGCATAAAAGTTTCAATACCTACGTCCGATATTAACATGTCTGCAATAGGAGTAGTACTTCACGAAGGTTCTCAGAAAAAGAAGAGAAAACCAAACTCAAAGAAAAAAAGAGAAAAAGATTCTGAAATGAGCAGTAAAATCGACAGTGATCATCATTTAAAAGGTAACTCTTATTCACAAAACAAAGTAGATGTTTATGAGTTTATGGACAACGAAGATGCCGAATTGTTCGAGTTTCGACCGTCAACACTAATGGAAAGATTCAAAAGCATTAACAAAGAGACCCCGAGTACCTCAAAACGCAATGCATCTGGGAATGATCCCGATAACTCGTCTGAGAGTGCATCTGACGGCGATGACTTTGTGTATATGTCGGACGATTATGTCTGTAGCGATGACGAGACTGAAAATAGTTCACTTTCCTGTGAATTAGGCAATGGGAAAAATGACGCAAAAAAATCAACGCCACTAAAAAGGAAAGATGTGGTAGAAAAAAATGCTGTGATGGGAAAAATATTTAAACACAATGCAGTTAGACCTGAAAAAAAAGTTGTTAAAAGTAAAGAGACAGTTAAACCTAAAGCTAATTTAGATCAACTTTTTGACAGTTTGTTAGAAGAGGACCCTAACTTGTCTTTGCAGAATGATCCCGATTCAAAGAAACTTGAAGAAATAGCACCTAAAAAACAGCAAAAATCATCACCTAAATCTGAATGTAGTTCATTGGACGACAGTAAATCTAAACCACGTAAACCGTTATTGTCTCCTGCTCTTGATATTGTTAAATCAAGTTTATCTTCCAAAAATCTAGAGACTGAACCTGATATATCCATCAACACATATGATGCATCTAAACGATACAAATACGGTCCCTCAACTTCAAAACAGGTCGATATTTATGCTCCTGGTTCATCTGGGACTTATGTAGCACCCGTGGACTATGACAAAACATTATCGGCGAAACGTGATAGTTCTCCATCTAAAAGACACGATATAATCCCAAAAAGCCGGAAATCACCTGTTCGAGAAAACTTGGTGCTAGAATCAGCACCTGTCAAGTCCCACTTAAACATGTTGCATGAATCTGGTGCAGAATTTGATGAAGATACTGGCGTGGCTAGACACAGAGCTCGTCGAAAATGCACTGTCGGTAAGCAGAATGTATTGGCTGAAACGTGGAGTTCAGAGTCAGAGCCCGATGGACTGCCGCCGCGACCAGCCAGCGCCGACTCTGTAGTCGCGGGCGCTGGCCGTAAAAAGAAGGGACGTAAAAGAGACGGTCATCAAGCATTCGGACGACGTGGTAAAGTTACTTTTAATAAAAAACATGATATAGAAAGCAGGGTAACTAGTAATAAATGGAGCACTACCGTGGATACCTTTACCGCCAGCCACAGCGTCGCAGGCAGCGAGAGGAGTGGTGCTGAGAGAAATGCAGCTGCTAGCGCTCGGGAAGTGTGTCCTCCACCCGCGCCGCCGGGCCCGGCTGTGCCGTCGGGCGGCTCCAGCGCAGCGCCCGCGGAGGCATCCACGTCCAAGGCGCGCCCGCGTCCCGCGGCCTACTACTGGACGTCGGAGGGCGACGATGAGCAAGAGCATCAGCAGCAACATGGCTGGATTGTCGGAAACAGCCATAAGAGGTTAGTTACAATGTTAGCTCATGCTAAGGGTCGGAAACGTAACAATGATGATAAGCGTCATTTAGTTGAGTAAAATTAGCTTTTTAGTTTATAATATGATAATCTTGTAAATATAAATTGTACATAATATTTTAGCTCTTTATAAATGTCATTTTTCTTGACATTTTGACCAGAACCCTTTTATGCTAAAATTGTATTGAGTTTTGTAAATACTGTACCTATATGTTTTATAGCATATTTTATTTAAATTGAATGAGCCAATGTACTGTGAGGTCTGGACTTCTTTATTAATTGATGTTTCACAGCCCTTGCAGTATTTTAGCGGACATTTCTGATTTAAATTTGTGGAGTCCTCTTAGTGTACGGGAACTTATTTTTATTTATTTTACTGATTTTTCGGAGCGCTCATATCCTTTGATTTATTTTAGTTTTAATCCATACAAAAGTGTTGATTTTTAACCCAATATTATGCTGTCTATGTTACATTATTGCTCTTTGTGAAAGATGCATTATATCCATATTACTACATGTACTATCTTAGGTTCACACGTAAGTATTTAATGAAGTGATGCAATTATTTGTAGATGGTCGTAATTTTTTTGTGTAATAAATAATAGTTAATTGGTAAAATAGGATAGGTTATACAAACTATTTGACATTTGTAAGCCCGAGTCTTTTTTAAGGATTTAACATTGTCTCAAGTTTGTAATAATCCATTCGCCCTGTGTATCTTAGTTTTTCAATACATTTGTGAGGAATTTGTATTAGAAACGAAAGAAATAATGCAATATTTTATAAAACCAGCATTTTTTTATTAACAAAAGTAGCAGCCAACAGGCGATGGAACTGGGTTTCTAATAATTTGCTTATAAGCTGTCCCACTACTGGACAGAGCTTTTCTTCCACACGTCTCGTATCTGCCCTGCAGGGCTAAAATGAGACGCCGTGACATATCGCACAAATGACATAACAAAAATGTCGATTTCGACAAATTTGTCATAAACTCTAACATGCGCGCCATGAAAGAGAATTATCTCGTCGTGACTCGGCTCTCTCATGACGAAATGTCAAATACCACCCATGCACAAAAATCGAATGAATGAAATATAAAATATTATTTAGTCCTTCTTTTTCACAACTAGGAAAAATGACAAGGATAGACTCAAAACAGTATTGGCGGTTTATTTTCCATTATAATATTTTACGCGATATAGATATTTTTTAAAAGTTAAATCGTGATTTCAATAGCTATACAAAAAAAAAATTAAGTACATACTTAAATTACTTCTTTTAAAAAAAAAAAAATGTTTGTACAGATAAATAGGTTTATTACCAATTTTTCGTTTGTTGGGCTAGCAAATGCATACGATTTTTGTATCTTTTGTTTTAGGGTGAGGAGCAACAAAGCCCAAATAAATAATTTATGCCCTTAAATGGCCCAGCAGCACCCTCAATTTTGATGCTGGACATTATAAAACACCGTCATAGATAGGTTTTGAAATCCTCCGTAAAGCTAGGAACTCGAGAGTCCCTAAGATCGATTGGATCGCACACGTCTCTTATTCTTTGGTGTTGTATCTTCCTTGCCTCTCTTTGCTCGTAAATTATCAATAAATAGTTGTAATACGGCACTGCCGCGTATAGGTTTCCAAGAGAATAATAAACAACCGAAAGATTCAACAAAAGTTCGTACACGTAGAATGAAGTCTTAGATGAAAACTGACGACGACAAACATGTCGTATACAATTCGTTAAAATATGTCGCTCATGTTAGAGTTTGTCGACAAAAGCACCAGAGAGTATAAAATGTGACCACGAATCACCATTTGACAGAAAGAGTACAGTTCGCCGCGATGCTCATGTTAGCACTGGTAGACATATCACGATTCGGCACGAGATAATGCGACGATAAAATTATGTCCCGGGTCTTACCTTAGCCCTGCTGGGCGCCACGAGTCTTTTAGGCTATGTATGTATTCTATTTTTATTATAACTTGTAGGGTAAAATATTTTTTTATTATTAAATTCATTATGTGGGTACATACATAATGAATTTAAATTAATTTGTATTTCTGCTAATATATGGACTATTATTTAGTCATTTTCTATGTATAAAGTCATAATTATCTAATTGATAAATAATTTTATTTCAATCATATAACATGTAAATTTAATTTGTAGAAATAAAAAAATTTCTAGCAAATGTATTGAAAAAAAGAGTCTTAATGGTTAGGCTGAATTGACGAGGCGGAACAGACAGAAGTTAAACCGCGTGTAGCCAATGAAGATACGAGGGCTGATTGATAAGTTTCCGAAACGACAAAGAAAAACTTTAAAAATCTATTTAAAATAAATTTATTTCTCAACGTAGTTTCCTTCTACCTCGATGCATTTAGTCCAGCGCTTCTCCAATGCCGTTACACCAGTTTGATAAAATGTTTTCTCCAACCCCTCAAAATACTCGTCCACGGCAACAATGACTTCTTCATTTGATGAAAATCTCTGGCCACCTAACCATTTCTTCAGGTTTGGGAATAAGTGGAAGTCACACGGGGCCAGATCTGGGGAATAGGGTGGATGCGGTAGCAATTCGAACCGCAATTCATGGAGTTTGGCGACTGCAACCATTGACGTGTGTGCAGGTGCGTTGTCATGGTGGAACAAAACTTTTTTTCTTGGCCAAATGTGGTCGTTTTTTCTGGATTTCTTCACTTAATTTTTGCAGCAAGCTTGCGTAGTACTCTCCATTTATTGTTTTTCCTTTTTGCAGATAATCCACTAAAATAATCCCTCGAAAACAGTCGCCATCACTTTGCCGGCCGACAAAACCGTTTTTGCTTTCTTCGGCGCAGGTCTTCCGCTCTCAGTCCACTGCTTAGATTGTTCTTTTGTCTCGGGAGTATAATGATGTATCCAAGTTTCATCGACTGTTACATAACGCCGCGAAAACTCGTTAGGATCTCGGTTAAACAGCGCCAAACACTCCGATGAATCGTCCACTCGACGTTGCTTTTGGTCAACAGTGAGCAAACGCGGCACCCATCGCGCGCAAAGCTTTTTCATTCCCAAATGTTGGTGCAAAATATTAAAAACGCGTTCAGATGAAATGCTCACCATCTCTGCTATCTCTCGCAACTTCAAGCGCCGATCATTCAATACAATTTTGTAAATTTTTTTTATCATGTCCGGATTCGTGACTTCATTTGGACGGCCAGACCTGTGGGCGTCTTCGCAGCTCTGTCTTCCACGTTTAAAATCAGTTACCCAGGTGTGAATTGTACTCAATGCAGGAGCAGAATTACCTAAAACACTGTCTAGCTTGGTTTTAATCTGGGTTGCTGTTTTCTGTTTTAAAACGTAAAACGTATCACCGCACGAATTTCGTTTCTTTCCATTGTTAAGAAAATTTACGACAGAGAAAGTTCTACGTCCTATCAAACAAATTCCACCAGTTCGATTAAATTCAAATTTGGCGTTCTATTTTCAAAAAGATGCCAATATATAATGTAATTTTTTTTTTGCGTATCATTTTTTTAAGTTCGTCGTTTCGGCCAGTTATCAATCAGCCCAGGTACATAATTCAACAGACTGTACTCACTCATTGTTGTTCATTGACCGTCTCGTATTGCGCCTCCCCTGATCTTAATACAAAATTATAAATACTCCAATATTGCAGACTATTTTTTTAATAATTTGAAGGACTAAAAGTAGATTGTTTTTTTTTTTCATTGCTCTCACACACAGGCCTTTTTGTTGCACGCACGGCGCGTCATTTGTACGTAATTCTTACCCACATAAAGCCTAAAATAATTCGTGTATGTTTTGTTTATCAGGGACTATCTTTTTGTTTTGAACCATAATTATTAATTAAATTTCATCCAATATCATCAATTCATTCCCTGATGTATTAAATCTTGGGGGGTTAGGCTATATATCCAACATGGCTGATTTAATTGTTTGTTAACACATTCTACTTGAACTGTTACAGTTCTACTCAAACTGACGCGGACGTCGGTCGGTCAGATCGCATATTATTCAATTTACTTGCTCGCGTTGCTTTTGTGTGTGTGACTAGTCGCATCAGTTTAGATTTCAGTCAATAGTCGCTATATTGTACTAAACTAACAGTTCAAGTATAAGAGTTGACGAATAATTCGGCTGATCACGGTAATTGATGACGACGTGATAACTTTCTAGCTAGTTCATTAATCGATGACATATATAAATATAATATTGTGTGTAGTGTTCCATGTATAATTGAAGTGGCAAAAAGTACAAAATGCAGTAATTTAAAAATTTACTAATGTTTGCTATACTTCTCTTAACTGCAATTTATACATCTTGTCACTAACACGGATTTGTATCAGATAAAAATAAAACATGAAACTGGTATAATTTCTGAAAAATCTAGCCCCATGGTGACACAGTCAGTGTTATAATTTACTTACGTGTCTGTTGATCCGCAGTCTCGTGCAGTTGAAATTTTAATAATAAATATAGGTAGATGGTATTTAGAATCCCAATGAAACCCGACATAGTATCTATACCATTTTCTTCGTAGTTTCAACTTGATATTGCTAGTAAAAATAAAATCGCTGAAGACGGAACCTCGTCTGTTGGATTCTTTTAGTCACAGCCAGTTTTTTCAGAAAAAATTTCAGTTTCATGGTAACAATTTGCTATCCGAAAGTTCACTGTTCCGTAGTTGTATGTTTCCGCATATTTGAAAAGGTTGCAGTCAACTCTTTTATATTCCAAGTCGTCTTCAAGAGTTGTGACTGTGACCTTACTGTGTTGTAATTTGTCAATGTTCCATTCATCAGGAATAACTATATCTATCTGTGTCTACTTGATGGTCAGTAAATAGTGTTAACTTTCTTGTTTCGGAATCAGTGTTAATATAGTATAAATGTTTTTGGCCAGGGCTTTATTGTTGTTCAACAGTGCTCTTCTCTTATAAGTTGTAAAAACGTCCCTACACTTGGAATCTATGACCCATTACTTTATATAAATTAAATAATGAGGACTGTTTTGTTTTATTTACAATTATGTATAAATTAATAACAAAATATAACTTGCATAATAAATAAGTGTAATTTGGGTAGTGGTCCGGGATAATATATACAATATAATAACCGGCCAAGCACGTGTCAGGCCATGCAAAGTGTAGTTGTCCAATACTACTTATGTACCTGTTTAAGACAGTTAACATTCATCAAAATATTTTTCTATATTTGTAGTACCAAATTACTTACTTGTACAAGTACGTTTTATAAGTTGGTCTATTATTATAGATAACCTGTAAAGCCTACTTGATGTTGATAGTTTTCCTTTTAAATTCATCATATTCACTACTACTGTGAATTTTTTCACATTTCCAAATACAACGGTTTCTCTGGTAGGGGGGGAGAAACTTGACTAACAAAATTTAAAACAAAATATTTCTGAAACGTACACTAGCAAAATTATTCTAGCAAACCCCCATTATTTTTCGAAAACCTATCCATCGATACCTCGCACTATAAGGTAATCGTGAATAAAAAAATAACCCCCAGTTCACGTGTACCAGAGGAACCATTTTTTTTTTAAGATTTTATTCTTCAGCTTTGTCGGCATGATTAATATATTGTATATTCATGCCAAATTACAGCCTTCTAGTACTAAGAGTCTCTGAGCTAAGCCGCAGACGGACAGACAGACGGACATGGCGAAACTATGAGGGTTCCTTTTTTTACTACGGAACCTTAGGGTTAAACAAGAAGTATATAATTTGAGAAAGACACAGTGAAACGCCATATTATTCATCCCGGATGAGAGAATTTGTAAATGATTTTGCTTTAGTCCAGCTCTGCGGCGGCGGCAGTGGTTTCATTTTAACTAAGCTGAGAGTCCAAAAGACAAATATTTTTAAGGTAGGTTTTATTGAGTCAGTTACTGGCATCAGTCGGCCGCCAGCCGCCGTCAAGTCAGTGCTGACTCGTTACTGCCATCGTGCAAATAATAATTAATCAATTATAATTTATTTCGTACAGTGCTGTCGGATGACTTGAAATCTGTTAATTATCCGATGGCAGTCCGGGGTCAGCACCAAGTTGATGGCTTACTGACGCCAGCGACTGATTCCATATAAACCAGTCTTACTTCTAGTAAGTGCTAAAAAATAATCTCTGATCGATCACTATCCATTTTACGCAAATTTGATTAAAGTGAGACTTTATTATTTTGCATTAAAATTATGTTCAGGGCTGAGTAACCACTTGTATATACTTATGTTTGTGTCCACATGGGGCTGGTAACGTGGTGTGGGTAATGTAATGAGTTGGTTAATTTGTTAACTATTTTTATACCTTTAGATATTTTTTGAATAAATAGCCAATAACTATCAATATGAAATCTCAAGCATTAGTTATTGTTTTTTTCTAGTCCAGTAAAAGAAAGACTAAACCCCATTATCAGCCTCTGAACTATGTGATCTTTTTTCCAATATTATATAAAAGAAGACTTATTATTTTGAAGATTTACGTTTACACAAGTAATGTGTGTGCAATGAATTATTGATTGTGTTTCATGAATGAAAATTAAATACAGCTAAATGTTGTAACAGCGTTTTATTATCAGTTGGTTATAGCTATTAGTTTATTGATCTCGACTCACGCGATACGTAGATTTATGAAATAATAAATTAATGTGCAAATAAGAGAATAATATTTATTCAGATGTTTTGATTTCTGTGGTCCTTGGTGTTGGGGTGGATGAAAGGGGTCCTGGTGAACTTCTTAACTTAATCCTGATTAGGAAAATCAGTCCCAAAATAAATATGAGGGCGCTAACTGCTAAGAGAACCGGAATTAGAATGCTAACGAGATGTAAAGGCGCTAACAGTTTTGTTTTCAATTCGTCCACAAACTCTTCCGGAAGACTCATTCCCTGAAAGAAAGAAAAAACAAGTTTATTTAATTTATACTCATCGCATCGGCTTGAAGAAGCCAATAAATAATATTATTAGTCTTTTAGAAACGGGGGATTTTTCGTGGATTTATGTAGACTTCCGTAACCCAACCTGCCAACCAACGGTTTACGACAGACGAATTTGGCGCGACAATACTCGTTTCTATGAAAATCCCTACGGCGGCAGACGAAGTAAACTCATCACGAGATTGGGGTGGAGATGGGTAGGACACTTGGCTAGACGGGATGACGGCGGGTGGACCATAGCAGTCACAGAGTGGTGGACAAGAGAAGCAACAAGGCCAGGGGGCAGACCACCAGCCCGGTGGTCCGACGACATTGCCAAACTGGCAGAATCAGGCTGGATGCGGATACCAAAGTAGCACATTACCGAAAAATTTGTACATAATGCTGCAGCTATATCATCGCCTAAAGCGTTTATGCAGATGTATTAGAGGTAGGATTAATCTTTCGACTGTATTATGGCAAGATTATACTATCTTAAAGAGAACAGCTGACTAACAACTTCATAATAGCATAAAAGGTTGCTGAATGCATCTGAACAGAAGTTTAAGATCGTTTAGTCCAGCCTTTTGCTGCGATGCTGTGAACTGTATTGAGGTATCATGTATTGTCACTGACTGTTGATTGGTGTACACTTATTCTATTGTAATGCGTAAGCATTACAATAGAATAATGAGTAATCATGAGCTTGATTATGGCTATTAAGTGAATATATAATCTCTAGTAATGTCGTTACATTTATAAAAAGATCATTAGGGGAGAGGGGGGCAGCTTTATGCGTTTTTTATACTCTTTATTATAACTCTTTTTTCTTTAGGTTAAAAGATTTTAAAATCTGGTGTTAAAACAGAGTTGGGGTAGTTTAGAATAATTGTCTTTTAGTCTTAGTCGTTCTTCGTCTTTGTCGTTCGTTAAAACAGAGTTGGGGTAGTTTTGAATAATAACTGCCGGGGAAGCTTTGAACTGTGTTCAAATCTACCCCACTAGGCAGGTTAGAACTAACAGTACATATAAGCTGTCAACAACACAAAGTAGAACGAAATTGAAATAATTTAACCCATAGAATTTTAGAATGTATCATAAAAAAGATTGATCAATTATAGACTACCTAAGTTTATCCATATCTAATAAGATATTAATTGAAGTATTTTATCTGTATGGGGTAGATTTGAACAGTTACATGCACTGGGGTAGCTTTGAACAACTAGCTGATCAAAATTGCCCCGTCTATTTTTTTGATAGCTACCCTAACAGGTAGTTTGAAAAATAACAATCAATATTTTCCAAAACACTAACAAATTTAAATAATAGCACTTCGTCACTACACGTAATACATTGTTATATATCTAATAAATTAATTAAAAATTGCCACTTCCTTGAATTCTAATCACAAATGTCTTATTAATACGTTGCAAAAACTTTAGAATTGAACACCTAAAACTCATCATCATTCGCTTGCCCCTATCCCATCCAGTATAATGCTTTGGGCTGGTACATAGATTTTAGTTACTCTACTGTACAGCAAAGAACTTTATGAAGAAATCGTGCTGGATGACATTTAAACGCTTTTAGCATTACAGAGCAGACTTTTTACTCAAAATCCACATGTTTTTATAACAATTTCTGATATTTGATTGCGTTAATGCAATAAATATATATTTCCGCATAATTAATTATAATTTAATCAGTACAAATACAATATATTGAGTGATATAATCTTATAAAATATTTTACTCGTATTCATTTATGAAATATTTTCGTTAATTGTGTTTATATATCCCACAAACACATACACACACCCCCAGTCACTATCACACAATTTACACACACTTTACTATCATGGTGCACTAATTAATCACCTCTCTAATGTGTAATTTAATTGTCTACGTTTTTACATGTATTATTCGTACTGTAATCTCACGGCCGGTCACTGTTCTCCTAAGGTACAGTTTTTAGTGTGCGTCAGAATGGCCGGTCACTCGACGTGTTTAACGTTATAATGGTGTCCAAGAGTTGGTTCCCTATTATTTCCTTCTAGTTCTTATCACTAGACAATTGGTTCCATCATATTTTAGAAGAATTGAAACATTTAAGAGTGACCGTTCATCCTGACCACCTGGTCACCTAGGTGCAGTATTCAAGCTGCGCGAAATCTCTGAAATTTTTATGAGCCAACAATTGGTTCTCAGTAAGTTCCTTCAAACTTTTTAAATGTACAGGCGTAAGTAGTACGAAACACAAGATATATATCGCCGATAGCTGATCTGATGATGGAGCCGGAAGGTGGCCATAGGAAGTCCTAAAATACACAACACAACCTCGTCGTGTTTGGGCTCGTTAAATTTGTCTTGACATGATCTTTAGTCATAAGTAATGTCCAGGGTCTGATGATGGAGCCGGAAGGTGGCCACAGGAATTCCTCAAATACTCAACATAACCTAGTCGTGATGGAGCAGGAAGGTGGCCATAGAAACTCCTAAAATACACAACATAATTTCGTCGTGTTTAGGCTCGTTAGATTTGTCTTAACAAGATTTTTAGTCATACGTGATGTCCAGGATCTCATGATGGAGCCAGAAGGTGGCCGCTGTATTTCCTCAAATACTCAACATAACCTAGTCGTGTTTTGGCCCGTTGGATTTGTCTTGACTAGATCTTTAGTCATAATATGTGATGTCCAGGGTCTCATGATGGAGCCGAAAGGTAATTTCAACGTAACAACATAATCTCGTCTTGCTTGGGATTTTTAGTCTTAGCAATTTAGTCCTACGTGATGTTCAGGGTATCTTGCAAAATTTAAATACGCTGGACTAAAAAGCACAAAATAATTATTAAGTAAAAAATATTTTTTAATAACACGTTTTTACGCACTAAAAAGTATAAAATATTTTTTATTGGTGTAGTACTCTTGTAGGACTTAAAACGAAAAACGTGGGGTGCATGGAGTAGATTTTGAAGCATAACCGTGTTTCTCAAAAAACTATAGATTAGAATTTTATAAATAAAATCATAGACATCTTCTAGGCGAGCGTGGTCCATCTTTCACTTTATAATCAATTTCCATCAGCTAGAATAATGGTCAAATGCAAGTCTTTCCAATAATAAAAAAACACAACAATTGAATTGCACTGCCAAAAAGATACTAATAATAACTATTTGTAAGTTTTCAAGACATAACACATAACAACACCGGGCACTAATAAGAATTAGAAGACATTTATTCGTTGTCATTACTTTAAGAATATGTTATGTAGGTATCAATAAGTAGTACAGACAGACATGAAAATAAGTAAGGCAATGAAAAGGTTACAGCGTCAGCTATGCTGTTTTTCAGTCATCACCTCGTTCTCTACTTCTTAGAATATCTATTCCATGCACCCCACGTTTTTAGTTTTAAGTCCTACAAGAGTACTACACCAATAAAAATCTCAATAAAAATTATTTTATACTTTTTAGTGCGTAAAAACATGTTGTTAAAAGATATTTTTTACTTAATAATTATTTAGCTACTTGATTAACTATTCAAACTTGCCAAATTTCACCGTTTAGTTGTAACTGAACATCTCATCTCTAAAATAATAATCAAAATTGGCCGTTGATCATCTAATAACAGATCCTTTCTACGTTGTGAGAGTAACCCAAACTCTTTTAGAAATTTACAATGTGATCGTCTTTATATTATGTTTTCTAACTGCGGAATTACACATAGAGTCGCCTACTCAACTTCTATGTTATTCCTATATACTGATTTGTCCCTATCTCTCGCCCGAACACAGGAGTATCAGTTGCCAGCCGGCAAGCAGCCTACTCCTGATTACCCATGCTCGTGGACTAAAAGAATAAAGTCACCAGGAAATCCCAGCGACTTTATTAAACAATACTAACTTCGTATTCTGAAAAGAACTTCGAAGTTTATTGCTTCTGCAATAAGAGCCCAGATTCCTGAAATGGATCACAAGGATTATTACATGATATATGTAATTTAAAAGGTATAAAAGGATGGCTCCAGGACTGCCTCAGTGAGTCCTTAGAGCCGGCGACGGGTGTGTCGTCTGTAGTTCTGAATAGAACTTCTAGTTCTTAGAGGAACTTTCGTTGAGGGGCATTTCCTCAACAGAATGATCAATAACCAAGTTTCTCTAATGATACTTCCTGGAGACGACCATCCTAGCTCTACGCACCGGGATACCCTTTTCCTTAAGCTATGTCAACCGTATTGAAAAATACAGTTACATAATCTCTCTGTGTCTTCCATACTACCATCACACAAGGGATCCAGCAAGATCTAGCAAGATCCAGCCCTGACGAAGGAACTAGTTTTAGTTCTTTCAGCTAGTTGATTGCTAAGACCCCAGATCCCGAGCAAGACAGCAGTCTAGCAGCAAAGACCCGATACGCTCACACCTTTACAGCAAACTAACTGTTAAAGCATTTACGAGACGAGTGAGAATAAACGCTCCACCAACGCGCTCTCTGTGAGTCACTTCCCACTCTGTCCTTCAGAATGCTCCTGTCCTCCCCTCACCACAGAGGTGTAGGAAAAAGGTTAAAATAATAGACAACCCCGAAGGATTGTCTACAGCGGACTCTGGTCCGACCGGTGCGCCTTAAGCGATGGAAGGAGACCAAAGTCTCTTCGTTGAAAGCATAAGCTTCTCGTGGTAAGCCGAAGCTAGTGGACTACGTCCAATCGATACTAGCCGTAGCGTTCCCGATACGGCTGAGCCGCTGTGGTAACCTTTTGGGAGGCTAATCCCGTCTTCCACCGAAGTGTCCAACGTATTGCGTTCAAGGGTGTGTTTATAGGATAGTCCACACGTGAACCAGCGCCTATGATGGTAAACCATCTTCCAACGAGCAAGCTCGAAGGGATGACCTCACAGCTGCTACTGACTGTGGGTCTCATATCTGGATTGCTCCTGCATACTGGATCTACGTCTATCTGAACGGTACTGCCAGGGCAGATCTGCTCCAACTTCATATCTCCATATATATATATCTCCGCCGCGCGTCTCCGTGCCTGAGACCGCATATGAATCTAAAGACTCATTTCAGCTATCGCTCTGAATATAGCATTACAGCCTTCATTATCGCTCGTCCAGTCCACTGCTGGACTATGAGCCTCCTCTCCTTGCAACCATATGTGTCGATATTACATCGCACAGTTGATTCAGTAATAAATCATACATAATGGTATTAGCCAGAGCAGTCCACGTCCAGTTTCTCGTTCTCAATTAATAAACTCGTTCCAGTATGCCTCTTCACAGACTTATGTCTTGAAGGAAGCCACTATGTCCTCCGCTATCTCCATTATCGGGGTTAAGACTTGAAAGACCATCATCGACACTATTCAGTCTGAGGTCCACCGCGCACGGCTGTGGACAAGTCCCCATCCGCGGCTATGTATTCAAGTCGCTGTATGCGTCTTCGGTCAATCAGCGGTTCAGAGCTAGACATACAGTGGTAGCGGCATTCATAGCAGCCCGATGGTTACTCCACATCTTCATAGGTCAGATACAGAAATCTCTCCACAGACTTGCGTCTTGAAGGTAGCCACTAAGATATTGTTAACTCCACTATCGGGGGTAAACTTAGTGTACTTATCACGCCTAGGATGCGACCCATACATCAGCGGTTCAGAGCTAGACATGCAGTGCCAACAATATCATAGCAGCGATAGTTATACCTCGTCTTCATGCGTCAGATAAGGGCTCTCTATGAGATGGTCAAATATAGTGCATTATATGATCAGTTTGATCCAGCGGCCGTGTCCGCTTTCATTAGGTCATCTAGGTGCGTCAAGCCTATGTTTCCCTTGATTTTCATTTTTGACCATCTCGGATGGGATATGTCATCCATAGAGGCATAATTAACCGTTTCCATATCAAACAGGCAGCACGCCAGTCTTCAGGGACCGAAATCCCGTCGAAAGGCAGTGAGAGGCTGTGCAGCGCCTGCGACTTTAGGTTCGGCAATTATTTCACTTGGTTTTCCAAGTATAGACTTATATTAGTCTATTTTTGCACTTTTATAATAATGTCAATTTTCTTGAACTTAACGTTCCGCCAGCCATCTATTCCTAGACGGCCGACTGCCTCCCACCATGTATATTGGCGATACGCATCGACGGTACGCGCTAGGTCAACAGGCCCTTTTCCTAAACTTGTTCGATATTTCTGAAACTCACAATGCGAACGTATCTCAGTCTATGCACCCCAAGTATGCATTTAGTTTTGCATTATCTCTTTTAGTTTCTGAGTTATTAATTTTTGAAATATCAAAAATGTCCAATACAAGAACGTATTAAAATTAAAAACATTCATTACAAGAACGTAATAAAATTAAAAACATTCATTACACGAACGTATTAAAATTATAAAAATTCATTACAAGAACGTATTAAAAAAACAAAAATTCTCTTAATTCGTCTCGAATCTTTTATTATAACTTTCTCTATGTCTTACAACAGACACACGTTGTTCTACATAGTTTTAATTTACATTAGGGTCGGGGAGTTACATCCAGCCCCAAAGTTTTGTTGAAATTCATGAAGACAAAAATTTCCATCAGCTTAACTTCATTTGGAAAGTATTTCATGTGTTAGATTAGGACTACTATTATTTCCCTCACTCGAGGTACTGTAGTTCTATCTCAAGCTTCTGTTATCTTTCCCTCGCTTGAGGTACTCACTCCAATGTTTACAGGCTTTTGATTAAAATATGTATCTTAGAAAAGATGCACGACGCAATGAAAATAGTCATACACACGCGAAGAAAAGGAAAACAAAATCAACCAGTAAACCTGGGATCTGGTTCTCTCTCTCGTTGCACGCGTGCACGAGTACTATACAATTCCGTGTGTATGCACATCTTTTCTAACCGCATTTTTATTGTGTTTACGAACCCGCAACGTTCGACTCGGGGCGCGGATTTTTACCCTTCTGCATCGAACATTCTGCGCGACGCCGAAACATCAGCGCATCGTCGTCAAGCCGACGATGACGCAATTCAGTAACGGATATTTTCGTAATACGCACCGTCGCAGCATACAATACATATGCAGCGGCATCGTAATACGTTAATGATCCTTTCGCAGGTTCCCCGACAGAAATCTGGTTACGACTTTTACTTCCTCTGAATGATCAAGTTTGGTCAACTTTCCAGCAACGCTGACGACCGTGAAGCCACCGCGTGTCGGTCCGAAAACCTCACCAAATCATTCAACTTTCGTCTTTCCCTCGCTCGAGGTACTCACTCCATTGGTTTCAGTTTCGCGTTTATATTTCCCTCACTCGAGGTACTCACTCCATTGGTTTCAGCTTCGCGATTATATTTCCCTATCCTAACTTCTAACCTAATCATGTTTAAAACCCTATAGTGGAATTTTCTATATTCCCCTAGCTAACAAAACCTACACAACTCTAACTTTCCTAACTCTCAACTAAATCCTAAATTATCCATCTGGCTCATTAAAACTTCTACCCTAGTGGCTACGTCCATCTCCGTCAACCACACCTATATTAGCACAATCCTAAATTATCCATTTTCTATCTAGCTAAATAAAACTTGTACCTAAGTGGTTACGTCCATCTCCGTCAACCACACCTAAACAAACCTAACCAGTCCAAATTAACAACAATAATATTAATAACATTCTGTGGCTCGCCACCGACCACATGTTAATTAATTTCCTAACTTGCCTTTTGTCTTGCTAGACTTTTATTGTTTTAATCTGGACTTAATCTCTACATTGGATTGTGCTACTCCCTAACTCCTATTGGTGCATAATTTCCTAACTTGCCTTTTGTCTTGCTAGACTTTTATCGTTTTAATCTGGACTTAATCTCTCCATTGGATTGTGCTACTCCCTAACTCCTATTGGTGCATAATTTCCTAACAATTGAAATAAGACATTAAGAACCATTTAGAACTCAGTGTCCAATCTTTATCGCAACAATATAACATTATAATTAACTGACCTTGAATTTGTGTCAGTCAGCCCCCGAACTTTTGTTGGTTTGCACAGCCCCCCAACAATTGATGTTCTGACCATTTGCATGGGGTTTATGTGAGCCTTATACGTTGTAAATCTGAGTGTTTCGAAAAAGAGTCTCCACCTGTCCTACCTACATCGAACTAGTTCCAACGATCGTCTACGCAGCCATTAGTTCGCTTAGATATGACAATGTCCCTCCATCTGTTCGGAACACAATTCTCGTACAGCCCCCCAACAATTGATGGTCTGCACACTTGCATGGATGTTAGCATTATACGATATAAATCTGAGTGTTTCGAAAAAGGAGTCTCCACCTGCTCTACCTACGTCGAACTAGTTCCAACGGTCGACTTCGCAGCCATTAGTTCACCTAGATAGTGCAATGTCCCTCCATCTGTTTGAAACACAATTTTCGTAATTCTGCTTGCTAGACTTGGTTCGCTTCTTCAGAAGCGTTTATGATTCATCCAACTAAAAGTGCAAGTGGCAGTATTGTTCGGTTCTGCGTTTCGGACTAACTTGCGAGGCATGTTGTCCGTTTTAAACATAATGTTATAAAGTGCTTCCTAGCCTTTCCTTTCTCTTCTATGTCTTTTTGCGAGGAGGTTTTTGCGCCATCTCTTCCTCCTCGCGGCGGTCCTCATAATATGAATTACCGCCCACTATCATGCACCAAAATCCCTATTCACCTATTTGATTTTTATCACTGTCTAGAAAGTCTTTCTAAAAAGTTCTTCTTTTTGAAGACTCACTTCAAAAACCATCTCTCTTCATCCATATTGATCCATCTATTATTTCCCTCGCTCGAGGTACTGTGGATCAATAACCATCTCTCTTCATCAATATTGGTCCATCTATTATTTCCCTCGCTCGAGGTACTGTGGATCAATAACCATCTCTTCTTACTGATCCCCTCATCAGTTTTCGAAGACTTACTTAAAAGTTCTTCGTTAATGTGCACAATGTGCATCATTCACTTGCTTGCAACTACTTCTCTTCCATTGCAACGACCCAAGTGTTAAGCCAATTAACCCGGCGAGTTTGTCGAACTCACTGAAAACATTTGTTTACCATCAACAAGACAAAAACGATTCCGCCCGGAATTAGATGAGTTCCACAATAAAATGACAAACCGCCACTAACCTTGTAGTTGACGCGCAATTCGCTAGAGCATCGAAAACGTAAACGATACAATCGTCAGTACGCTCGACACCCAGCTTTTAAACGACTTCTGAATTTAGCTTTTTGTGATATACATCCGAAGCCGTAGAGGCCCCTGAGACATCGCTAAATAAGTCGACATTGTTACAATAAATGTTGAAAACCGTCTCCGGTCTTCCTTCTCCCAATCTTCATCATCAAATATTTCGCTTTTCCATTGTTTATTATTATAGTACAATGACACTATTTATTTTTTACAGTGTCCCCAATCACTGTTTCATGAACGAATCATGCCTATGTTTTATTCTTTGAAGTGTCCTATCCCACTTCTTACAATGTCCCTCTTCACTGTCTCATGAATGACTCATGCCTATGTTTTTATTCCTTAAAGTGTCCTATTCCACTTCTTACAGTGTCCCTCTTCACTGTTTCATGAACCTTCTATAACAATAGAAAAGTTTGTTTATAACCATAGTAACCTAGCAAACTAAAACTAAAGCCCTCATGCACCACTAACCAAATATAATTCGGTCTGTAATACACAAAACCCGTTTCAATCTCTATGTCCTATGGGTATTTTTAGACATTCACATTGTAAATTTTCTTTCCATTTCACACGCAACAAATTGTGGCTTATAGCCACCGTTCACGATACAATTTAGAATATCCTGGTCACGGCACCAAATTGTAACTGAACATCTCATCTCTAAAATAATAATCAAAATTGGCCGTTGATCATCTAATAACAGATCCTTTCTACGTTGTGAGAGTAACCCAAACTCTTTTAGAAATTTACAATGTGATCGTCTTTATATTATGTTTTCTAACTGCGGAATTACACATAGAGTCGCCTACTCAACTTCTATGTTATTCCTATATACTGATTTGTCCCTATCTCTCGCCCGAACACAGGAGTATCAGTTGCCAGCCGGCAAGCAGCCTACTCCTGATTACCCATGCTCGTGGACTAAAAGAATAAAGTCACCAGGAAATCCCAGCGACTTTATTAAACAATACTAACTTCGTATTCTGAAAAGAACTTCGAAGTTTATTGCTTCTGCAATAAGAGCCCAGATTCCTGAAATGGATCACAAGGATTATTACATGATATATGTAATTTAAAAGGTATAAAAGGATGGCTCCAGGACTGCCTCAGTGAGTCCTTAGAGCCGGCGACGGGTGTGTCGTCTGTAGTTCTGAATAGAACTTCTAGTTCTTAGAGGAACTTTCGTTGAGGGGCATTTCCTCAACAGAATGATCAATAACCAAGTTTCTCTAATGATACTTCCTGGAGACGACCATCCTAGCTCTACGCACCGGGATACCCTTTTCCTTAAGCTATGTCAACCGTATTGAAAAATACAGTTACATAATCTCTCTGTGTCTTCCATACTACCATCACACAAGGGATCCAGCAAGATCTAGCAAGATCCAGCCCTGACGAAGGAACTAGTTTTAGTTCTTTCAGCTAGTTGATTGCTAAGACCCCAGATCCCGAGCAAGACAGCAGTCTAGCAGCAAAGACCCGATACGCTCACACCTTTACAGCAAACTAACTGTTAAAGCATTTACGAGACGAGTGAGAATAAACGCTCCACCAACGCGCTCTCTGTGAGTCACTTCCCACTCTGTCCTTCAGAATGCTCCTGTCCTCCCCTCACCACAGAGGTGTAGGAAAAAGGTTAAAATAATAGACAACCCCGAAGGATTGTCTACAGCGGACTCTGGTCCGACCGGTGCGCCTTAAGCGATGGAAGGAGACCAAAGTCTCTTCGTTGAAAGCATAAGCTTCTCGTGGTAAGCCGAAGCTAGTGGACTACGTCCAATCGATACTAGCCGTAGCGTTCCCGATACGGCTGAGCCGCTGTGGTAACCTTTTGGGAGGCTAATCCCGTCTTCCACCGAAGTGTCCAACGTATTGCGTTCAAGGGTGTGTTTATAGGATAGTCCACACGTGAACCAGCGCCTATGATGGTAAACCATCTTCCAACGAGCAAGCTCGAAGGGATGACCTCACAGCTGCTACTGACTGTGGGTCTCATATCTGGATTGCTCCTGCATACTGGATCTACGTCTATCTGAACGGTACTGCCAGGGCAGATCTGCTCCAACTTCATATCTCCATATATATATATCTCCGCCGCGCGTCTCCGTGCCTGAGACCGCATATGAATCTAAAGACTCATTTCAGCTATCGCTCTGAATATAGCATTACAGCCTTCATTATCGCTCGTCCAGTCCACTGCTGGACTATGAGCCTCCTCTCCTTGCAACCATATGTGTCGATATTACATCGCACAGTTGATTCAGTAATAAATCATACATAATGGTATTAGCCAGAGCAGTCCACGTCCAGTTTCTCGTTCTCAATTAATAAACTCGTTCCAGTATGCCTCTTCACAGACTTATGTCTTGAAGGAAGCCACTATGTCCTCCGCTATCTCCATTATCGGGGTTAAGACTTGAAAGACCATCATCGACACTATTCAGTCTGAGGTCCACCGCGCACGGCTGTGGACAAGTCCCCATCCGCGGCTATGTATTCAAGTCGCTGTATGCGTCTTCGGTCAATCAGCGGTTCAGAGCTAGACATACAGTGGTAGCGGCATTCATAGCAGCCCGATGGTTACTCCACATCTTCATAGGTCAGATACAGAAATCTCTCCACAGACTTGCGTCTTGAAGGTAGCCACTAAGATATTGTTAACTCCACTATCGGGGGTAAACTTAGTGTACTTATCACGCCTAGGATGCGACCCATACATCAGCGGTT
The DNA here is from genome assembly GCA_951230895.1 of Carpatolechia fugitivella. NCBI lineage: Eukaryota > Metazoa > Arthropoda > Insecta > Lepidoptera > Gelechiidae > Carpatolechia > Carpatolechia fugitivella. The sequence goes on along the minus strand of OX579645.1, from coordinate 17,647,514 downwards.
CAGAGCTAGACATGCAGTGCCAACAATATCATAGCAGCGATAGTTATACCTCGTCTTCATGCGTCAGATAAGGGCTCTCTATGAGATGGTCAAATATAGTGCATTATATGATCAGTTTGATCCAGCGGCCGTGTCCGCTTTCATTAGGTCATCTAGGTGCGTCAAGCCTATGTTTCCCTTGATTTTCATTTTTGACCATCTCGGATGGGATATGTCATCCATAGAGGCATAATTAACCGTTTCCATATCAAACAGGCAGCACGCCAGTCTTCAGGGACCGAAATCCCGTCGAAAGGCAGTGAGAGGCTGTGCAGCGCCTGCGACTTTAGGTTCGGCAATTATTTCACTTGGTTTTCCAAGTATAGACTTATATTAGTCTATTTTTGCACTTTTATAATAATGTCAATTTTCTTGAACTTAACGTTCCGCCAGCCATCTATTCCTAGACGGCCGACTGCCTCCCACCATGTATATTGGCGATACGCATCGACGGTACGCGCTAGGTCAACAGGCCCTTTTCCTAAACTTGTTCGATATTTCTGAAACTCACAATGCGAACGTATCTCAGTCTATGCACCCCAAGTATGCATTTAGTTTTGCATTATCTCTTTTAGTTTCTGAGTTATTAATTTTTGAAATATCAAAAATGTCCAATACAAGAACGTATTAAAATTAAAAACATTCATTACAAGAACGTAATAAAATTAAAAACATTCATTACACGAACGTATTAAAATTATAAAAATTCATTACAAGAACGTATTAAAAAAACAAAAATTCTCTTAATTCGTCTCGAATCTTTTATTATAACTTTCTCTATGTCTTACAACAGACACACGTTGTTCTACATAGTTTTAATTTACATTAGGGTCGGGGAGTTACATAGTGGCAAAAAGTCAAAAGTAATTTTTTTTTATCCGAATTAAGATTTTTACAAAACATTTTTCGACGTCAAAGCTATCAAGGATGGCACGTTCACTACCAGTGCACGCCCTCTGTGGAGAAGAACGGCCAGAAGAAACTCGACAGGAAATGTATCTTTTGTACTTTTCTTTTAAATATATATATAGAGAATCATACGTCATGAGTCATAATTACAATCTACTCCGCTGATTTGGAACAACAGTTGACCAGACGTTTTTATTATCTAAGTAATCATTTATCGTATAATAGACCTTAGAACATAAAATAGTTTTAATTTTAGCTTTAAATTGGCTATCGGACATATTTGTGTCGAATACAGTTCCCCATGAATGAATTGTTAACCTTACACAGTCTAAACTTTGGGTGCGCTATTTTATTTTTATTTCTAGTATTTATATTATGTATATCCGAATTCTTAAGAAATAGCATTATGTTCTTCCGGACATACAAGATGTTTACAAATATGTACTGTGAGGATACCGTGAGAATATCAATTTCTTTAAACAATTCCCTTAGGGAATCGCGACCACGCAATCATATATGGAACGTATCGCCCTCTTCTGTAACACAAAGATGCTATTTATGTTAGCAGCTTGACCCCACAATAAAATTCCGTAGGACATAATGCTGTGAAAATAGCTGAAATATACAAGTCTGGCTCTGGCAGTAGCAACGTCAGTCAGTTGACGAATCTTTCTGACTGCGTATACCGCCGAGCTGAGCCTTGCGGATAACGCATTTAAATGAGGGTCCCATCCCATTGTAACCTTGCATCGATAGTGATCCCTAAGAAAACTGTTTCTTTACATATTGCAAATTTTCGTTATTCAAGACAATAGCTAAGTTGTTGTTCCTTACATTAGGCAATGAAAATTTTACACATTTTGTTTTCTTGGGATTCAACATTAAATTATTTGTCGTAAACCAATCATGGATCTGGGAAAGAGCATCATTTACTTCGTCAATATCTTGATTATGTCTACTAACTTTGAAAATTAGAGAAGTATCATCTGCAAATAACACTATCCTAGATAGGTTTAGTACCATAAAAGGCAGGTCATTTATATATAAAAATAGGAACGGTCCAAGAATTGAGCCCTGTGGCACGCCGATTTTGACTTTAGATCCCAGTGACTTCGTGCTGTTTATTTGAACGTTTTCTAGATAGGAATTGATCAAATTTCGGGCTCCGTCTCTAACTCCATAATGTTCCAGCTTTATTAGCAGCGTCTCGTGATCGACGCAGTCGAAAGCTTTAGATAAGTCACAGAACACCACAATAGCATCCTGCGACTCCTCCCAAGCCCCGTACACGTGATGTAGGAGAGCGACTGCAGCGTCGGTGGTCGAACGCCCCTTAGTAAATCCGAACTGTTGATTATGGAGTAGATGGTGTTAGGTACCTATGTGTACTGTAGCATCGGGCCTCGTTGGTCTGTGTGCCATGTAGTTTGATACTGGCGATAATATTCTTTTTATAATATATTCGTTCTCTTTTTAACTATTCAGTTTAGAAAGAGAGCGATAGAAACTTCATACGGGCCGTAGAGATTTGACGTTCTCACCTGCCGTCCACCGTCGTGTGCGGACGATTGTATGTCTTTCAGTACAAATTCTGTGATATTTGATTTAAAAACAGTTATTATTTTAAAGGAGTGTCTTTTATATTTTAAGTGGCGGCTCTCTGTAGGAGATTCGTTACAGTGGTGGACTGCCGTGTTTCCTTTCCTGTATTTAAATTACAGACGATAAGCACAAGCTATTAAACACTAAAGAAGAACAAGATTTGTCCCTAACTAACACACAGAGCAAGTTAAATAAAAGCTTGTAGCAATAATAATTATAACAGTTAAAAATACGCCTGTGTCAGTAACTACTGCTACTACTATCCGACTCCTCGTCACCAGCTGCACGATTTACGGCTTATCATAGCAAATAAAAAGAACCTAAATCAAGGTAAACATTAAAGAGTTCCACTATTCAGCTTCTGGCTCCATCATCAGACCCTCGTTACTAACTGTACTGTATTCAATTTATAATAACAAATCAAAAGAATCCAAACTCGAGGAGTTTTATTGTAGCCATTAAAGAGCACCACTATCCAGCTCCTGGCTCCATCATCAGACCCTCGTTACTAACTGCGCTGTATCGGACTTATCATAGCAAATTAAATGAGCCTAAACTCGAGGGGTTTACCAGTAACTATTGAAGTGTTGCACCTTCCAGCTCCTGACTCCATCATCAGATCAGCTCGATGGTCCTAATTTTTGTATTGTCATTCGAATTACAGTCAAAAGTAGGATAAAATCTAATTTCAAGATTTGTTTACATAGTTAGTTATTTAGTTACAAGTGAAAATTAATTTTGTCTTTATTTTGTATTGGGATCTTAATAGTCATCTATACCTTGATTTTTAATTCCGTGGAATTCTGACAGATGGAGTGTTGCCAGGCAGAAAACAGGTTGCCAAAATTACAGGTATCACATTTTGATGAATAAAAATAACACAGTGAATTATTTGAAAGTCATACTTTATGCAGCCTTCATTATATATCATGTTTTCAATTGTTGGATGACTATAATATTTTTAAGTTATAATCTGTTCAAGTTACTACATTCAATGTGGGAGAATATTTATTAAGGCCGGGTATCATTTTCAAATAACCACAGGTTGCAAACAGTTGGTTAATATTTCTATTTCTAATGCAAAAAGGCTTTTAAAAACGCATGGAACCAAAAAAAGAAAGGTTTTCTTAATCTAACATATTAGCAATGCTATTAAAATAACCATTCTTCCATGCAAACTTCACTTTAATTTCGTATTGTATGGCCACAGATAAAAAAGCACAACGTAAACCATAAAAGATTCAAATAGAGTTTGCACAAGCCACTGGAGTAGTTATTTTAATTACATTGTATGTAAATTATGATTTGCCTGTCTTGTTATAATAGTGATAACAGAAATGTACATGTGAAAAAAGGTTTGCGACAAGCGACCTGAGGAGAACTGTCAGAATTCCACGGAATTAACAATCAAGGTATAAATGCACATAAAACTACCTAACTATAATAAATTAGAAAACAAAGTTATTTTTTCACCTAGCCTCTTCCTAGCCTACATGATGATGATGATGAGCTACTAAATGTTTGAAAGAAAACTGCATTAATAACTTTGTCTCCTAAAATAAAACATAATTTTGAGTTTTCTCTTTTTTCCCTTTACATACGTTCAATGACCTACCTTGATGCCAAATCTCAAATTCTTAGGTCACCTGGAAATAGTCTAAACTTCTGATGAGTGAGTCAGTGAGTGATAAGTGAGTGATAAAAATAGCTAACTTTGGATGCCAATATCTCGGGAATGGCAAGAGCTACATTCATGAAATTTGTAATTCTAGGTAATTAGACAAGGCTTAATAGACATGCAAAATTTCAAGTGTGTGTAGGTTCAATAGATTTTAAGCTTTGGGGGGGTTGAAAATGGCTCGTAGTGGTTCGTGTAATATAGTCGTCACCTTTTTCTTTTGCGAACTTGGCGGACACACTGCCGTGTGTCTAGATCATTGGAATAATTTTTATACACCAATTTGTCAAAAAATATAAAGAATATTTATTTATTGGTACCATATATAGAAACCCAATTTGCCAATAAGATAATTTCCTTTTCACGGTACAATACAAAATTACTCTTAGACTCCGCACTGGAATAACCTGTGACGCTGCAGTCCAATCGACTGTTACCAAAAATAAGTGAAAGATCCTTACATACTAAATTAAATTACATTATAAGGTACTTAGTAAAAAACTAAGTATTTATGTGTTTACCTCTGCTACCCAAATTATAGGAGTTAATGTTGGGCGAAGGTTTTGAGTAGCCGATACCCCCGGTACAGGGCGCATAAATATATTAAATTGCGCGCGCTTATTTCCTCTTACTACCGTGCCAGTATTCTGAAAACAAAGGAGAATTAATTATTAGCAATATTGTGTGACAAACATTCGTAGGTAGAGTAGGTTAGGTACAAATAAGAAACCCGTTACTAAATACTTAAAATTTATAAGTACTTTATATATTACTGCCTGCCCGTAGCTACGTTCACGTTGTGTAAGATTTTCCCGTTAATCCAGGCTTCAAACTATCTTCATTCCAAATTTCATCCAAATCCATTCAGGCGTGAAAGCGAGCGTGCGTATGTGACTCAGCCTGGCTGGACAATTCTTCACAATGAGCCACGTTTAAGTAGGTCAATACAACACATTTTAGGTGACGCCTAATCACCCTTATTTCAGTTTATATGACGATAGAGGACCCGAGATAATCGAACGCAAACGTGTCCAGCCAGCTTGAAAACTGCTTTTCGCTGGTTTCTCAAACTCCGAACAGAAGGGATTCTATTTCTTGCTTATTAATACGGCGTCACCTAAAGTTATGACAGGCAACCAGTTTGAATTTTTGAGATACGTATAGCCATTTAGCTAAAAAACAACGAAAAGCGTGGCCATCCAGCCTGAACTTACGTAGGTATTAAACTTTTGGCTGGCACCTCTGAATCTCGACAACGAAAGCGTTTTCAAACAAGGTTCTTTTACTAGCATTTAGTGACGGAATTTGTGACAGTTATAGCGTTTAATGGCGTTACATAAAAGCGTTTACGAGAAATCGATAAAAACTTGGTGCCTGCCAGCCAGATTTACTCATGAAAGTAATTACTCTTTCGGTACCATCGTGATTCTGCGTTAGTACAGCACTTGGACCATAATCATTGGCATCAGTGTGCACTTCGAAAGGCTTAGAATAGTCAGGACATGATACTACGAGGCAGCTATTTATGTATCCGGAATAACAAAAAATAACAAACATCTATAACCAAATATACTTTTATTGCTTTTCAAAATATTCCCCGTGATGATCGATGCATTTTTTCATACGTTGAAACCAACTTTCGTAGCATTTTTCCATTCTATATCGGGTATCTCCAAAACGTGCATTTTGAAAGCATCAACGGCTTCTTCCCGGGTCGAAAATCGGTGTCCACGTAATTTGTTATTCACGCTTGGGAATAAATAAAAGTCGTTGGGTGCCAAGTCGGGACTGTACGGCGGATGACCCGTCAATTCGATCATTTGACTATTTAAATACTCCGTTGTTGCGGCCGAGGTGTGACAGCTGGCGTTATCGTGGTGAAGGATTATCCTTCGTTGTCGATTGTTCTTGCGTATTTCTCCAAAGACTTCTTGCAAGCAAATGGTGGTGTACCATTCAGAATTAACCGTTTTACGATTCTCTAGTGGTACTGTAGCCACTTGTCTACTAATACCAAAAAAGCAGGCAACCATTTGCTTCAAAGTGCTTTTTGCACGAACAACTTTAGTTGGGTTTGGCTCATTTTGGAACACCCAAACCGTTGACTGCTGTTTAGTTTCGGGATCGTACGCATATATCCCAGATTCGTCTCCTGTGTAGATATTATGAACAGCTTTCGATGTACCACATTTGTATTTTTCTATCATTTTTTGCACCAATCAACACGAGCCTGTTTTTGTTCAACTGTTAAGTTGTGCGGGATCCAACGAGAACAATTTTTTTTTACAGCCAAATGTTCGTGTAATATTTTATAAATACTCGTCATACTAATGCCCAGAAATGCCTCTATCTCGCGATATGTAACATGACGGTCTTGCGTTACTAGTTCGCGCACAGCATCAATATTTTGTGGTACAGCAGCCGATTTAGGGCTACCTTCTTTAAAATCGTCCGCAAGCATACGACGACCACGATTAAACTCACTGAACCAGTGATACACAGTGGTTTTCGATGGGGCTTCCTCCCCAAAAGTCGACAAAAGTTGATCCATGCACTGTTTTTGAGTTAATCCACGCCGAAAGTCGTAATAAATCATAGCACGAAAATTTTCACGAGTCAAATCCATGGTGATGATAGACAATGAATTTTAAAAATGGCGCCACAACGTAAAAACAATTGACAGATGAATGAAACAAAGTTTATTTTACAGCCAAAGAGTTCTATTTTTAAATGTTATAATTTCTTTTTAAATATTGTTTATGTAAAGTGGCCAGTTCCGGATACATAAATAGCAGCCCTTGTATAGGTGGTGAACATTCTTTTAGAGGCCTGAATGCTGAGTCTGTTTCACTTGACCAAGAGAAGAGTGGAGCATTCTTGCCTTGAGAGGTCAGCTTGTTGAGAGGAGATGCAAGAGAACTAAAGTTGGGAATAAATCTCCGGTACCATGAAGCGGTGCCTAAGAATCGTCGGACTTCTTTACGGTTTTTAGATACAGTTTACAATAGCTTTTACCTTTTAAAATTAAAATCACCAAACTTTACTAAAGAAAGACAATATAGTGTAATTATGACTGCAAGCTGTAATTTACGATTTGGAGTGATTCATTCAATTAGTGCCAATATCAGCTTTCATCCGCTATGTTCACTTTTTATGGGTGCTTAAGGAGTGAAAATAGCGGTTGTAAGAAATTACATGCGCTATTATGCAAGTCTATTAGATCTATTAAAATAGGTTACAAAGTCGCCCCTTTATTTATAATATTATGTAATTTATAATTTGTAAATTTAAATTTGTATTTGTTCTGTATTGTATTGAACTATGGGTCTTATTGGCCTGAAATATTTTTTTATTTTTATTTTTTTTATTTATTTAGGGCTAAAGCAGCTGCAAAAGGGTTGCATAGAACGCTATGCAGCTTAATCTTGAAGCTCTTAACTGTAATTATATACTACGCTATGAAGGTCTTAAGCAGTCGCACAGTATTCCGAAGGCACGGGGTCTCATTCTGTAGTACGGAAATATTCTTATGACTTCTAGTGACAACATTGGCACTACGTAAAGTCTAAGCAATCGTTGTCATTTGCAGCGCTATCTATAGTCTAATAGTTATATTGTTTGTGACATATAACACATACAGCGACATCTATTATCTAATAGTTGTAATATTATAGCCCTTGACACAGCTCTCGATAGTCCATTATCGATAGCCTATCGATATACTATCAATATTTTAAGTAAAAACGATATATATGGATAGCCTACCGATAGTATCGATAATAAAGATATTTCTTTTAGTGCAATAGTATCGATAATAACGACCGTTGAAAATGCAAAAATATTCGACAGTATCGATACTATCGATAGTAATTTTTTTAATTAACAGTAAACTCTTGACCTCATATAGCTCGAAGGAGAGATGAGGCCTATGCTGGAGCGAGGTTACTCATCATGAGAAGCCTATGCACTCGCACTTTGAAAAGGTTAGGTATTAAATTTGTATTACCCAATGTGAAACCGGTAACTACAGATATATTTATAAAAGGACAAAGATTGGACCTTGTAGATTCGACTGTCTTTTTGGGCATTACTTTAGATGCCAAACTACGATGGGATCCTCATATAAATAAATTGTCGAACCGACTGAGTTCAGCAGCGTTCGCAGAAAAAATTAGAGCTCTTACCGACGTAGACACCGCTAGACTAGTCTACTTTAGTTACTTTCATAGCGATATGGCGGCGGTGTATGTATGTGTGCGTAATTAAAGGGTTGCCAGAGAGAGGAAAATTTCCCAATTTTTAAAATAATATTTTTAATATAATATTAACCATTCATAAGATGACAAAAATAATTGGGCGAGATAAAGGTATGAAAAAAAAGAATAAAGAACAATAAAAAACACATTGTTAATAAAATTATTTATATGTATTCGGTCGGATAAATATAATTATGGCTTCATACCCTTTTGTTGGGTATGTAAGATTTTCCCATGGGAATAAGGCGTTTATCCGTAAAAAGTGTCCCATTTGTTAATCCAAGTTACTAACTATCTCCATTCGAAATTTCATCCAAATTCTTCGAGTAGGTACTTTAAGAGTGAAGGCGGAACAAACATCTAAACATCCAAATATATTTTCATACTAGCGGTCCACCCGCGGCTACGCTCGCGCTATGTAAGATTTAAAAGTATCCTACGTGTTAATCCAGGTTACAAACTATCTTCATTCCAAATTTCGTCCAAATCCAGTCAAATTCGTCGTTTAGGCGTGAAAGCGGAACAAACATCCAAACATCTAAACATCCAAATATATTTTCACATTTATAATAATATTAGTTTGATTTTCAATAAATAATAAATTTCATCAAAATCGGTTCAGTGGTTTAGGCGTGAAAGCGTAACAGACAGACATACAGACAGAGTTACTTTCGCATTTATAATATTAGGTAGGTAGGTAATATTAAGTAGGTAAAAAAATAAATTAAAAATCAAAAGTCAACTAAGCATAGTAATCTCCCGCATTTAAGGTAATTTTCCCATTTCAGTACTGGCAACACCGGTTTGCATAATTTTTTATAACCAGTTTTGAGTACAACTATTATCTTAGTACTTAAACGAGGAATAAGCTAGAAAAATTACTCACATTATGAAAGGTGATCCCCTGACTTTTTTAAATTGGTTTTTACACTTTTTTACTACGCACGATGGCATCTTTTGAATTTTTGTCAGACAAAACAAACGGCATCACGCGGGCGCGGTTCGGAACGTAATGGCGGCCTGTAGACTTACTATGGTGTGAATGTGTGAGTGGAAGCTTGTCTGTATTAGCGAGCTGACTTACTATGGATGCTTCAGTTATTAGGGTGATATTAGTTTACAAGGTTCCGTTCGCCCTTTTTTATACGTCCATGGTCACTGAGGGAAAAGTTTAAAGAAATCAATATTCTGACATTTGTGTCTCAATTGTGTGCATCTGGATTGAGGGCCCATTTTTTCTAATTATTGCGAAACGAGATAACACTTATAGGGATTTTAGTAAAAAATAGATAAAACTTAATGCAAAGATTCTTAAATTTCTTAAACCTGAAATAAAACAGCTATGATCAAATAACTTGGGCCCTCAATTCTGACGCCTGCATAAAGTGGCATAGCCTATATCTTTGAAAGTACTATCCCTGGGATAATCATTTTTATTTGAGAATTTAGTTAAGATTTTCTTAAATAAATTAAGAAATTCCCAAATCCTAAGAACGCGATATTACAGTTTTATGGTGGTTTAGCTTGGGCCCTCAATTCATGAATATCTGTACTGAGGAATCTGCAAAACATGAATTTATCTAAAGAATTAATATCAATATGACTTATGTATATTTCAGTTCAATATCTCGATAAATTAGTTAAAAAGAAATAACGACACAAAATTAAATTGTTAAAAAGTTAATGAAATTCGAATTTTGCCAAAACGTCTGAACTAAGGGCCCAATATTTTCGGCAATATTGACTAGGCTAAGCCTTCTACATTACCGCTCATTAGTTAATATATTTTAACCAATTTTTAATTAAGATGTAACATAGCGTATATTCTTCTAAATGCCATACTTTAAGGGGGAATTTATTTTCAATTATTCAATTTTTGTGGGCTGAAGCGGTTTATACTGCAAAGTACTTAATTAATCTAACGCCTGCGAAAGCGTTGAATGGAGCAACGCCATTTATTAAATGGACTGGCCGAACTTCTTCAGCGAATCATCTGAATATTTTTGGTTGCAAAGCTTATATTCTGAAAAAGAATAGAAAACGAAACCTGACAGACAAAGCTAAAGAAGGCGTTTTTTGTTGGAAAAGGCTATAGAATTTACGTGCCCGAAGAAGGCGGCGTGACTATCAGCAGAGATGTCAAATTTCTTAATAAAATGGCATTTACAAATAACGCTGATGACGAATATAAAGATTTCGTTGAAGAATTTAAAGAGCCTGAAGTTTTTGAGCGTGATCTGAAACAGCCAAAAATGAAAGAACAAAGAGAAATAAATGTTTTTCAAAAAAGAAAAGCGAAATCAAAAAAGAACAGAAATAAAGAAAATAATAATGTCCAACAAGATGAGAACTTGGTTGAATTTAACAGCAGACCAATTGAAATTCCAAAAATTGAGTCACCCACCAAGTACAAGTGGAGACGCTGATCATGAGGAAACTCCTATTAGACCTCAAAGAGAGCGACAGCCACCGGTGTGGATGAAAGATTATGTCACTCCAGATGATATTCTTGAAGACGACGATAGTGCTATGAATTGTAATGAAGGTGATGAAGAATGGCATGATGCTAGAAATATAAGAGATGAAATAAGAGCGCATATTAAAAACGGTACGTGGGAAGTTACTGAACTAAAAGAGGGTGTACAGCCAAAAGACTTCAAACTCATATTGAAAATTAAAAATGGGCCACAAAGAAGTAAACCAAAGGCTAGACTAGTTGCTCGTAATTTCTCCCAACGGCCTGGTATAGATTATGACCAAACTTATGCGCCTACCTACGAGGTTTAGTTCCATTCGAACTGCAATAGCTTTATCAGTCGAGGAAAATTTGAAACTGTGGCAAATGGACGTCACTACAGCTTATCTAAATGGAGAGCTGAATGAAACAATCTACATGAAGAAGCCAGAATATTTGGAATAATATATAATGGATGTAATGGCTGATGAGGAAGACGAAATAGTAATGGAAAAAGCTAGAAAAAGCTTAAAAGTTGTACAAGAATTATAAAGACAAAAGTTTGTGAATTAAAAAGGTCCCTGTACGGGCTTAAACAATCAGGACGACAGTGGTTCATCAAACTTGACAGCGAACTACAGAGTATTGATTTTGTTCCATCACCAGTTGACCAATGTGTGTACATAGTACAAAAAGGTAAAGACAAAGTAATACTTATCGTATATGTAGGTAGATGACATATTACTTCGCTCAAGCGAAGGAATCTTGAACGAAGTAAAAGATAGGCTGAAAAGTAAATTCGAAATGAAAGATTTAGGAAGACCAAAATAATTACTTGGCAAATAGATAAGTTTTCTAGTGGTGTTAAAATAAGTCAACCAAAATATGTTTCAAAAATATTAAAGCAATACAAAATGGAAGATTGCAAACCGACAAACACTCCTATAGAGCCTGGCCTGAAACTGGAGAAACTAGAAAATGTAAATACAGATTTTCTTTACAAAAATCTTTTGGGAAGTTTGAAGTTTTTGGCAGTGGCTACGCTCCCAGATATTAGCTATTCAATAAGTTACCTTTCATAATTTACTAATGCAGGACCAGAGCATATCAAGGCGGCGAAACGTGTCTTAAGATATATAATGGAACTAAAGAGATTGGTATAATATACAGAAAAACAGGCAAAGATATGTATGGCTTAGTCGATTCGGATTGGGCTTCGTTCGTGTACCGTCGACAGAAAGCAACTCTATATTGATACTTTTTTTATTCTATTTGCTTTTGTTTTATCGATTTTCCATTTACCGTGCTATCGGGAATCTTTACGCGTGTACTAACTGTCTAGAGGGAGTGTCACCTTATTATCTCTTCAATAAAAACAGGCCAACTTTTACATGAATGACAGCAACCGTCTTTTATTTAACTAGCTACATAGGGCATGTTGGTATCAGTATCATCCATTTGTGGCTTTTCATTCCTTAAAATAAAACACTTAATTATACGTAATCCTACATTCACCTTTAATATTGGTCACCCTACTGCTAAGTTTGTATGGGAAAATAACAATGATAAATATCTCTGAAACTATGGGAGGGATCGTCGTCACATTTTCAGGTTATCTTAATCGTCCCCGTCACTAAATCTTGAAGAAAATTTGAAAGCCGTAGACCATCAGACAGTGTAGATACAACGAGCCAGCCAGCCAGAACATCAGGCTGGCTGGCACCAAGTTTTCATCGATTTCTCGTAAACGCCTTTATGTGACGCCATGAAACAAACGCTATGACTGTCACAAATTCCGTCACTAAATGCTAGTAAAAGAATCTTGTTCGAAAACACTTTCGTTGTCGAGATTCAGAGGTGCCAGCCAGAAGTTTAATACGTAAGTTCAGGCTGGCTGGCCACGCCTTTTGTTGTTTTTTAGCTAAATGGCTATACGTATCTCAAAAATTCAAACTGGATGCCTGTCACAATTTTAGGTGACGCAGTATTAATAAGCAAGAAATAGTTAGAATCCCTTCTGTTCGGAGATTGAGAGACCATGCGAAAAGCGGTTTTCAAGCTGGCTGGACACGTTTGCGTTCGATTATCTCGGGTTCTCTAGCGTCACATAAACTGAAATAAGCGTGATTAGCCGTCACCTAAAATTGTGTATTGACCTACTTAAACGCGGCTCATTTGGAAGAATTGTCCAGCCAGCCTGAGTCACATAGATGGAGTCGTATTTATTGTACATAAAATTTAAAATTATTTTTATTAAATATTATGGGTTAATTACGCATGAAACGGGATTGTGTAGATAATTTTTTATTATCCTTTATAATTTCTGCACAATTTTATAATGCAACATGGCGTTTTCGATCACAAAAGTTCACAAGAATTCATCACTTAATGCGAGCGTATCCCGTGATGTCACAAATGACACTGAGAGGCGGAAAACGACTTATCGTCCAACAGTTGGACGATATTTTTTTCGACGTTTCTACGCCGTCACTATCAATCTAGACTAGACCGTATATAATCTAAGGCATGTTCTTTATTTATAGTTTAGAGCCCATCTGGCTACGTCTCCCACTGTACCTACTGTCGCTGTGTTTCGGGTTGGTATTCTGATTTTTTACACCTAGTCTATACATATATATCGCGTGCAACGAACAACCATCCACCACCAGATTTTTTCTTCCCTTAATATAGGGGTGCAGACTTTAACCCCAATACGAGCGACGCGACGACGGGTAGGTGCATAGCCATCGCATAAATTGTGGGCTTACGCATGGAAATCTAAAGATTTGGGCGGAGGTACAGTGAACAGCACATCAAGCTATACACTGGGGTATCTTGCGCGTTTGTAATAACAATTAGTTTGCAACAAAAATGTATAGCTTGATGAGCTGTCTACCACCGTACCTAGATATTTCCTTTATAAGGTGAAAAGGACCTTCGCAAGCAAAGTTACCCCTTGTTACTTGTTAAGGAAAAAATCACACAATAAAGTACATTTGTTCTTTGTAAGTAGGTATTTAAATTACTAGTTACGTTACGCCTGAATTTATTTAGTCAGCGATCTGCGTTCGGCAGTGAATACTTATATTAAAAACACTTACCGGTTCCAGATCAAGAAATATTCTGTGGTCATCTACGATTGGATTTACACCTATGACGCCATTTCTGTACACAGAATCGGCATACAAGAAGTGGGGATATGACAGCACTAAAAATGCACCTGTAAAAAAGATAATAAATATTATTCATGTGATACTCGTGTGTTATGTACCTACCCATAAGTAGCAAGTAACATTTTCACCTCTCCACCGCGGAAAGATGTCTTTTCCTGCCTGAAAACAAGGCCGAATATCGCATATTCATTTCTACATTATGCAAACCATTTTCCTGTCTAAAGAGGAAAAAGATCATCAATTGAATTGAATTGAGGAAATATTATAACAATGAATGGTTCAAGAAGTTAAACTAAAGGTTAAAGTGATAACGATTAGAACTTAAAAGTTTAGTACGATACAAGAAGACATCTAAACCTAGCACAATATTTTTAGTGTTTTGTAATTTCATCGCATATTTCAGAGAAAAGCACTATACAAGCCTCGGCCGCAATAACTCTTGCTGGACTCGTACACAATAAAAGTCCTCGCCTGCGGCTCGGCCTTTGAACGTGCCCTCGACCCTCGTCCACCAATAGCTGATGTTGTCGCGGCAGTGATGTACTAATATGGGTGGATAGGATAGCTTATAGGTTTTACAATTTTTTTTAAATGTGCGCCAAAAATGAAATTAGTTCGTTTTAGCGATATATATTTCGTTTGCTGATGGCGTAACGTTTTGCAGATTTCAGTTTCTCGGAAACTATTGAATGTGCGATTGTAGAAAAACATTTACGAGTAGTTGTGCATTCACAGATTTTCAAATAAATTTATAATTATAAAGTAATCGTGCTTTTCTTTTTAAATCAAAATACGTCCTAGCGTTTAAATGAGCAATCGTATAAGCTTACTGAAAATGGTATTCTGTTTTTATTGCTAACAACAGCAATAAGTTTTGAGAATGTGCATACTAACATGGTCATAGTTATGAGCTCAATATGCAAGAAACCTATTTACCCCAAGATGAGTAGGTAAAAGCCTAATAGGTATTAGAGCGTTTAATAAACTATTATAATTCTAACAATTTTATTTTCCAACGTCTAGTGTTTCAGTAGATATAAATAAAACAGCAAAACAGCGATTAGATTATTGGTTACCCGATCGAATCGAATTCGAATGGTCACAAAAAAGCGGCGTTTATATTGGTGTAAAATTGTGTGCCGGGTTTGAGAGGAATCTTATTCTCGTCTTGAACCTTAGAATTCTTCGCGAGCCTTCGCTCGTGCTTCTATTATAAACCCCTTCGCATGCTCTGGATTCAATATTATATAATTATTCGATATTAAATAACTATAATATGTATTTATATTTTTAACCCCCTACGCAAAAAAGAGGGGTGTTATAAGTTTGGCACTGTAGCACTTAAACGGGTCAACCGATTTGGATGCAGTTTTTTTATTTGAAAGCAGGTTTTCTAGCGATAGTTCTTAGATATGTTTCATCAAAATCAGTTCAGCCGTTTCAAGGTTATCAGCTCTTTTGTTAACTGCGGTATTGTTCTAAGACGCGTAATGTGTTTTTACTTTTTACTTTCAAACATACGTGTGACCTAAAATTTGAAACACCCATGTATGCTTTATAACTTTGCATGATGATGGAATTATTGGTCATTAAGGAACACTATCAAATTAGAGAGTATTTTTTAAGAGAGTACTAGTATGCTGGATATCCTTGGTACAGCATCAGCTCATCGTGTTGCCACCACTGCAATGTATGTAGAATCAAATACTGAGCAAAATTAATCCAAACACGGCATATCTGCTATTATTTTTTCAAAAGTGTACAGAGTGCTGGATATCCTGGCTGCAACATCAGCTCACCGTTAAAACATATATCACATAACATATATCAGCTCACCGTGTTGCCACCATTGCATTGTATCTAGAATAAAATACTGATCAAAATGAATCTAAACACGATAAATCGGCTATTATTTTTTCAAGAGTGCTGGATATCCTGGCTGCAGCATCAAACCAATAATTCCATCATCATGCAAAGTTATAAAGCACACATGGGTGTTTAAAATTTTAGGTCACACGTACGTTTGAAAGTAAAAGGTAGGTAAAATACACATTAAGCGTCTAAGAACCCTACCGCAGTTAACAAAAGAGCTGATGACCTTGAAACGGCTGAACCGATTTTGATGAAACATGTCTAAGAACCATTATCGCTAGAAAACCTGCTTTCAAATAAAAAAAAAACCGCATCCAAAGCGGTTGACCCGTTTAAGTGCTACAGTGCTACAGACAGACAGGCACACATAGCGGTCAAACTTATAACACCCCTTTTTTTTGCGTCGGGGGTTAATAAAAAGAGTGAACAACTAATTAAGTATGACCTTTCTTAGTCCTTACGTTTACGTACCTACTTATCTTTTGGTTTCTCTTAGAGAGAGACTTTTTATTCTATTATGTTCAACCAGTAACATAACATTAGTGCAGTGAGGGATTCAAAGAACATCGCCCGAGGATAAAATATTTGCAACCGAGTTATACATTCTTTTTTTCCCTTTCCGTGCCAGGGGTCTACTTAGCAAATAGCCGATTTCTCATTCCGACTACTTCTCAAAGTGACTATTAGCAAACAGCCCACATAGCGTGAGAATAAGACCTGTAAATCCTATGTTTAATCCAGGATACAAATTATCTCCTTTCCAAATTTCATCCGAATTCGTTCAGTGCTTTCTTTAGGCGTGAAATCGGAACAAACATCTAAACATCTTAACATCCAATCATCCAAATATCCAAAGATACTTTCGCATTCATATATTAAGTGTGATTTTCTTTCCATTTGTCAAGATTTTTTAAGTAAAAGGTAATATTTAGATAATCATTACTCTTATCGGATTCCTCCGAGTTACTCTTAAACTATTTAAATTAGAGCTTAGGCTGAGGCTTAGGTCTTGACATCAATTTTTAAGAAATATTGTAGTGCATTTAAAAAATAAAAATATAATCCATGTTAACGGTCTAGTTTTCTTTAAACATTTAAAAAGTAAAAAATTCGAGAAAATTTTATCACATTTTTCACATACTTATTTTTTAAATGTTTTAATGGAAATTTTTAATAAATCTTACTTTTGTAGGTATCAAACGAAACCACTTTTATGACTATTGGATCTCTACATCGGCAGATATTGCTAAAAAAATGAACCCAACCGAAAGCAGTAGATACAAAAAACTAAAATGGCCGCCATTCCAAAATGTAGGGGTAAAATGCCTTATTGTGATGGATTTGCCGATGAAATTGATCAATTGTACCCCGACGTGACATTATAGCGTCATTTCAACGAGCAAACCAAATCGTGCCATCCATTAATTTCTCTAATAAAATTAAAATATATAGGTGTTACTTTATTGAATTTGATGGCTCACCAATAGGTATTATTTTTGACTTTTTAATGTTTTGATTTTTTTGCTTCGGGGGTTTTTAAATTTTTAATTTATTTTTATTTCATAATTTTTAAACTTTATTACAAATAAATTATAATATATGAGTACAGTTATATCTAAAAGGATCACTATCAAATTGGAGAGTATTTAATAGAGAGTACTAATGTGCTGGATATCCTGGCTACAGCATCTGCTCATCGTGTAGCCACCATTGCATTGTATGTAGGATCAAGTACTGATCAAAATGAATCCAAACACGATAAATCGGCTATTATTTTTTCAAGAGTGTACAAGAGTGCTGGATATCCTGGCTGCAGCATCAGCTCATCGTGTTGCCATCATTGCAATGTATGTAGAATCAAATACTGAGCAAAACGAATCCAAACACGACATATCTGCTATTATTTTTTCAAGAGTGCTGGATATCCTGGCTGCAGCATCAGACCAATAATTTCATCATCATGCAAAGTTATATAGCATACATGAGTTTTTTAAATTTTAGGTCACACGTACGTTTAAAAGTGAAAAGTAAATACACATTATGCGTCTAAGAACCCTACCGCAGTTAACAAAAGAGCTGATGACCTTGAAACGGCTGAACCGATTTTGATGAAACATGTCTAAGAACCATCGCTAGAAAACCTGCTTTCAAACAAAAAAAAACCGCATCCAAATCGGTTGATCCGTTTAAGAGCTACGGTGGCGCAGACAGACACACAGACAGACACACAGACACACAGAGCGGTCAAACTTATAACACCCCTCTTTTTTGCGTCGGGGGTTAAAAATAAGAGACGAAAATTACAAACCGCCATATTGCGCGCTTTTCTTTTTTTGTTCTATGCCAGTGTCATACAGAGCATACAGCCAACTCGCCAATCGCTACGATTCATGTATACGATTCATATAAAATTTTAATGTAGAACATAAGAGTATGCTGTAAAAAGACTCAAAAACATTGAAATCTCTAGACGAAAGTTACGAGTACTTTGCTGGCCTAGGCCGTTTGAGGGCACATTGCTGGCCGCTGTTTTGAATGGGCAATGTTGCGTCAAAAAATGAATCACTTCGCGTACTGTTTTTTGGCAGTAATGATCACATTTTCGAGCGTGTCGGAGAAAGTGTACATTACTGCCGCGGCCGCAAAATTAGTTAGTCGCTTGCGGCTCAGCCTTTTAACGTGCCCTCGTCCAGCAAGAGTTATTGCGGCCGAGGTTTGTATAGTGCTTTTCTCTGAAATATGCGAGGAAAATACTAAAAATATTGTAGTACCTTGAATTTAGATGTCTACTTGTATCGCACTAAACTTATAAGTTCTAATCTTTATCACTTTCTACTTTGATTTCTTGAACCATTCATTGATATAATCTTTCCCCAATTAGATGATTAGTGAACTCCATCTTGAAAATAAGTAACAAAATAAATACATAGTACGATAAAAATAAAAGCGGCGAAAATTACAAACAAACCGCCATATTGTACACTTTTCTTTTTTTTTGTTTTGTGTTAGTGTTATACAGAGCATACAGCCAACTCAAATTAATACGAGTCGTGTACGATTCATATAAAATTTGAATTTAGAACACTAAAACTTATGAAGAGTATGCTATAAAAGATTCAAAAACATTGAAATTTCTGAGCGAAAGTTACTTTGCCGGACGCTGTTTTGTATGGGGCAATGTTTCGTCCAAAAATGAGTCACTTCGCGTACTGTTTTTTTACAGTATACCTAATGATCACTTTTTTGAGCGTTTCGGAGAAAAATTGTTCTTTTCTTCGGTGCTCAAGTCGGCTGCCGGTAGCAAGCGGCTGGTTATTCGTTTTTAGCCGCTGGTTTCGGTAACTACCGGCTTACAAGCCGCTAGTTTACAACTATAGGCTGGCCAAGTCTGTCGAACCGATGAGCGTTGGAGCAGACGGGTTCTCGAATGGAGACCACGTCTCGGGAAACGTAGTATGGGACTCCCCCCTGCTGCCAGGTGGACTGCTGACCTGAGGAAGGTCGCTGGTGGTGGCTGGATGAGGAAAGCGGGTGATCGTGCGCTTTGGCGTGCTCTTGGGAAGGCCTACGTCCAGCAGTGGAATATGCTGATTGCTCAATAGGCTGATTGATTGATGATTGATGAATAACTAAGTATTTGTAAGTTATAACAACCCCTAATAAGAATGGACGAAGGCACTAATAAGAATTAGAAGTCATTACATTAACAATATGCTATGTATCAATAAGTAGTACAGACAGACATGAAAATAAGTAAGACAATAAAAAAGTAACAGCGTCAGCTATGCTATTTTTCAGCCATCACCTCGTTCTTTACTTCTTAGAATATCTATTCCATGCATTCCACGTTTTTCGTTTTAAGTTCTACAAGAGTACAACACCAATAAAAATCACAACCAAATTAATTTATACCTTTTAGTACCTATGTTAAAAACGTGTTATCTTTAAAAATGTTTTTTTACTTTAAGAATTATTTTTTACTACGGTTTTGTTTTCTTTCCTCGCAATCGAGATGAAAAGCATAGTGTTTACCTTGTGGGAAACTGATTAATTCCACCCTCACACTATAAGCGCCCTCGCTACGCTCGTGCGCCAAAATACTTCGGGTGTAATTGATCGCTTTCACCCTTGGTTTACAATCTACTATTAAAGCATTTCTCATTTTTTCTGCCAATTGCATGTTTAGCGTTGTCCCATGACTTTGTCGACAAATAACTATTTATGTAAAGTATATTAGCAGATACTGTTTTGTTTAAAATCAAGTCTATTAAAATATTTGACTCTTAAAATTAAAATATAGCTTTAAATCATTGTAAATAATTAGAAAAACAGATAATTATAAACCTTTGAAAATTGGAATGTATGAAAAGTCGAATGTCCCATTCCCAGCTACCGTCATTTAAAATACACATATATAATTACTTCGATAAAGTCCAAAGGACCTATACTTTTTTTATTTTAAATCTTATTTCAAATAAACACAATCCTTATTTCATTAACTTTTCATGTACATGTTATGTTTTTAATGGTAAAATTTAATTTTGAAGTTCATCCCAGAAAGGTGCCAAAATAGATTCCAGTTTTTGTTTCCACTTTATAACCCATTAAAAAATATTAAACTACATTTTTTATTATTTCTTATGAATTAACAACTCCTTTGGAGTCATTTGATGCTCAAACATTGATAATTTTACCATTTTCCACGAACTTCTGGCTGAAAAAGCGCGTGGGTAGTTCTTGTTCACATTTGAATTCCGTTTTTGTTACCTGTTTTTAGACATGAGGGCAATATTAATTTACCATTTTGTTTTTACTTTATAATAGTTTACATAATATAACATTACAATTTGGTGTATAATTATAGATTCTATATAAATTTTTAGTAAATTAAAATAATAATTGAAAAAAATAAGCACGTGTTTTTCCAGTATTAGTTACCTTCCTTTTCGTTACTTTTTCGCAATTTTGCCGCGGTAACGTATAAGTGGAAATGAAAGTAACAAAACAAATTCCTCTAAAATCCCTAAGAAAAGTTTTCCACTTTGGTACCAATCGTTCTTTTTTTGTTACCTACTGTCCCATAAAAAAATTCACTGAATTCCTGTTTTATTATTTGTATAATGATATAAGATCAGTGTTTTAACATCTATTTTATTAAGTAAGAAAAGACACGTTTTATAATTAACTTCAATAATTCTAACTTGTATATTTTTCTTAAAATCAAAACTTTTCACCAAATTTTTGTACACGGTAACAAAATAAAAATAAAAATACAAATTTTAGCATAATAATCTTACTTTTCTTAATATTTTTTGTGTCATTGTAATCAATTGATCATATTATTTGCGAAAATTACTATTTTGAATTCATATGAGTGACTTTAATACACTTTTTATTTTAAATAATAAGTAACAAAATAGGAACGCTAAGTTTGCCTTCTTTAAGTTTTTATTATATTTTTCCATGAAATCGTAAATAAATCTTTATTTCTTGTAAAAAAGCTTAAGTATTACTTATTAAACAATCTATCTAACTTCATAAAAATAATTTTAACAAAAAAATAGAAACCTCCTTCAAATTACCTTATATGGTTATCTCCACTAAAAAGTAACAAATAAAATAACATTCCAGATGGAACATGAAAAAAAAATTGCCAATATCCTCAATTAAGTAGATAGGTAGTGTATTAAGTAAATATTTAGAATTTTGTACTTCCTTTTGGAGTCGGTGCCAGCCAAAAATTGTAGACGACGAAACTACGAGTATTAATTTATCGAATGAAACCTACCCGGACTTTCTTGGTAGCCGCTCCTGTCGTTTTCCCTGCGTTTAGTCTGTAACTCCCCGACCCTAATGTAAATTAAAATTATGTAGAACAACGTGTGTCTGTTGTATGACATAGAGAAAGTTATAATAAAAGATTCGAGACGAATTAAGAGAATTTTTGTTTTTTTTAATACGTTCTTGTAATGAATTTTTATAATTTTAATACGTTCGTGTAATGAATGTTTTTAATTTTAATACGTTCTTGTAATGAATGTTTTTAATTTTAATACGTTCTTGTATTGGACATTTTTGATATTTCTAAAATTAATAACTCCGAAACTAAAAGAGATAATGCAAAACTAAATGCTAAATACTTGGGGTGCAGAGACTGAGATACGTTTGCATTGTGAGTTTCAGAAATATCGAACAAGTTTAGGAAAAGGGCTTGTTGACCTAGCGCGTACCGTCGATGCGTGTCGCCAATATACATGGTGGGAGGCAGTCGGCCGTCTAGGAATAGATGGCTGGCGGAACGTTAAGTTCAAGAAAATTGTCATTATTATAAAAGTGCAAAAATAGATTAATATAAGTCTATACTTGGAAAACCAAGTGAAATAATTGCCGAACCTAAAGTCGCAGGCGCTGCACAGCCTCTCACTGCCTTTCGACGGGATTTCGGTCCCTGAAGACTGGCGTGCTGCCTGTTTGATATGGGAACGGTTAATTATGCCTCTATGGATGACATATCCCATCCGAGATGGTCAAAAAATGAAAATCAAGGGAATCATAGGCTTGACGCACCTAGATGACCTAATGAAAGCGGACACGGCCGCTGGATCAAACTGATCACATAATGCACTATATTTGACCATCTCATAGAGAACCCTTATCTGACGCATGAAGACGAGGTATAACTATCGCTGCTATGATATTGTTGGCACTGCATGTCTAGCTCTAAACCGCTGGTGTATGGGTCGCATCCTAGGCGTGATAAGTACACTAAGTTTACCCCTGATAGTTTTTTATTATTATTATTATTATTATTAGCCATTTATTCCTAAGATCAATTAAGATACATAAAAAAGTAAGAAAATATACACAATTAACATTTGATTCCATTAAGTAAAAATTCCATTAAATACATTTTAAAATAATAATATTTATAATTTATTTACATTTCTTTTTTTAATCTTAGGTACCCATTTTCGGGTAAAGGCCTCCTCCATCAATTTCCACTGTCCTCGATCTGAAGCGAGCCTCGTCCAGGTAGTGCCCGCCGTCTCTACAATGTCGTCGCGCCAGCGTCGTGGTGGTCTGCCGCGCGGTCTGGTTTGGTCGCGAGGGTACCAGTGCAGGAGTCGTTCGCTCCAGCGTCCATCCTCATTTCGTGCCACGTGACCCGCCCATCTCCATTTCAGTCTGCAGGCTAATTCGGCTGCATCGATAAGTTTAGTTCTCTTCCTTATGTATTTGCTTTTCAGGCGGTGCGACAATTTTATATTCAGCATACTAATTCTCTCTGTTGCTCTCTGGAATACTTGAAGTTTTTGTACAATTTTTGAGTCAGTGCCCAATTCTGGCATCCATATAGTAATGTGGGCAAAATTGTAGATTCGTATGCTTTTTTCTTCAAAGTTAATGGTAGATCTGATTTAAATATATGTTTCATGGCCCAGTATTTTTTCCAAGTGATTTTTATTCGTCTTTCTACTTCTTTTAGTGTTTGGTCAGCAAATGATATTCTTTGTCCTAAATAAATATATTCCTCAACGTACTCCATATTTTGACTTCGAACTTTGATTGGTATTTTATTTACATTAGTCATAATGCGTGTCTTATCTGGATTCATCTGTAGACCACATTTGTAACTTTCTTTGTCTAAGGAACTGAGCATGAACTGCAAGTCTGTATGGTTGCTGCCTGCCCCCTGATAGTGGAGTTAACAATATCTTAGTGGCTACCTTCAAGACGCAAGTCTGTGGAGAGATTTCCGTATCTGACCTATGAAGATGTGGAGTAACCATCGGGCTGCTATGAATGCCGCTACCACTGTATGTCTAGCTCTGAACCGCTGATTGACCGAAGGCGCATACAGCGACTGGAATACATAGCCGCGGATGGGGACTTGTCCACATCCATGCGCGGTGGACCTCAGACTGATTAGTGTCGATGATAGTCTTTCAAGTCTTAACCCCGATAGTGGAGGTAGCGGAGGACATAGTGGCTTCCTTCAAGACATAAGTCTGTGAAGAGGCATACTGGAACGAGTTTATTAATTGAGAACGAGAAACTGGACGGTGACTACTCTGGCTAATATCATCATGTATGATTTATTACTGAATCAACTGTGCGAGGTAATATCGACACATATGGTTGCAAGGGGAGGAGGCTCATAGTCCAGCAGTGGACTGGACGAGCGTTGATGAAGGCTGTAAAGCTATATTCAGAGCGATAGCTGAAATGAGTCTTTAGATTCATATGCGGTCTCAGGCACGGAGACGCGCGGCGGAGTTATGTATATATGGAGATATAAAGTTGGAGCAGATCTGCCCTGGCAGTACCGTTCAGATAGACGAAGATCCAGTATGCAGGAGCAATCCAGATATGAGACCCACAGTCAGTAGCAGCTGTGAGGTCATCTCTTCGAGCTTGCTCGTTGGTAGATGGTTTATCATCATGGGCGCTGGTTCACGTGTGGACTATCCTATAAACACACCCTTGAACGCAATACGTTGGACACTTCGGTGGAAGACGGGATTAGCCTCCCAAAAGGTTACTATAACGGCTCAGCCGTATCGGGAACGCTTCGGCTAGTATCGATTGGACGTCGTCCACTAGCTTCGGCTACAACATGAAGCTTAGGCTTCCTACGATGGCACTTCGGTCTCTTTCCATCGCTTAAGGCGCACCGGTCAGACCAAAGTCCGCTGTAGACAATCCTTCGGGGTTGTCTATTATTTTAACCTTTTTCCTACACCTCTGTGGTGAGGGGAGGACAGGAGCATTCTGAAGGGCAGAGTGGGAAGTGACTCACAGAGAGCGCGTTGGTGGAGCGTTTATTCTCACTCGTCACGTAGATACTTTGATGGCTGGTTTGCTGTATTGTGTGTGCGTCTCGGGTCTTTGCTTCTAGTCTGCTGCCTTGCTTGGGTTCTAAGGTCCTAGTAATCGTCCAGCTGAGGGAGCTAGTACTAGTCCCCTCGTCAATGCTGGATATTACTAGATCCCTAGTCGGACTGTATATTGGAAGACACAGAGGGGTTATGCAACCGTATTTATCAATACAGTTGGCATAGCTTAAGGAAAAGGGTGTCCCGGTGCGTAGAGCTAGGATGGTCGTCTCCAGGAAGTATCATTAGAGAAACTTGGTTATTGATCATTCTGTTGAGGAAATGCCACTCAACGAAAGTTCCTCTAAGAACTAGAAGTTCTATTCAGAACTACAGACGACACACCCGTCGTCGGCTCTAAGGACTCGCTGAGGCAGTCCTGGAGCCACCTTTTTATACCTTTTAAATTACATATATCATGTAATAATCCCTGTGATCCATTTCAGGAATCTGGGCTCTTATTGCAGAAGCAATAAACTTCGAAGTTATTTTCAGAATTCGAAGTTAGTATTGCTTAATAAAGTCGCTGGGATTTCCTGGTGACTTTATTCTTTCAGTCAGCGAGCATGGGTAATTAGGAGTAGGCTGCTTGCCGGCTGGCAACTGGTACTCCTGTGTTCGGACGAGAGATAGGGACGAATCAGTATATAGGAATAACATAGAAGTTGAGTAGGCGACTCTATGTTTAATTCCGCAGTTAGAAAACATAATATAAAGACGATCACATTGTGAATTTCTAAAAGAGTTTGGGTTACTCTCACAACGTAGTAAGGATCTGCTACTAGATGATCAACGGCCAATTTTGATTATTATTTTAGAGATGAGATGTTCAGTTACAAGTCGGGTGCGGCATTGCATCCCGCGCAGCACAACAAAACATTATATCATAGACTATCAAAAAATTTTATTGATAGTCATATAGAAATATGTACTGACTTAACGACGACGACGACTTAAAACAGTTGCCCACGACTAATCGTCGATTTTTAGACACTTTTATTTTGATGTCGATCGTTTCAGCACAATATATTCTAGGTTCATAGGTTTGGTTTTAAAAAAAAATCTATTGTTTTTGTTCAACAAACGGCTTAATTCGACACAGTTTTAATCATAAAAATTACGTTACTTGAGGTAACTATATAAGTTTGAATCTATAGCAAATTTTGTAAAAAGAAAAAGCTATAAACCTAGTCATTCACTGTGTCAATAACATACTAAAAAATCATGGAGATTGGAAAATATTTAGAAGTGGAAAAACGTTTTCTCTTGTATGGACGAGCACGTACTATTCTTCCCTCTTAATAAGCTTATAGTTTACCCCGATACTTGGGCTATTCGTAAGGAGTTTCAGGTTTGAGATGGTATCTTGAAAGTCTGTCGTTAGCTGATTACATACAGATAGTGAACGTAGGCTGGCTTCTTCTTTTTCTTCATATTGTGGACTGTAAGGTCGACAACCAACCTCACATACCCTGGTCACACAGTTAATATAGTACCGGGCCCTTGTCAAAACCCACTGACTTAGCACGAGTAACGACGCCTTCTGTAGATATTAGAGCCGAGACACATGGCTTAACGTGCCTTCCGAATCACGGAATCATCTTTCTTTTCAGACAATCAGGTGATTCAGGCAGCAATGTCCCAACTAAACTGAAAAAAGTCTCACAAGGACATTTTCGTTTAAGAGTGTCTTAACCGGGATTCGAACCCGAAACCTCCGTAAAGAGAGTAAAACACTCGACCACTCGGCCATGGAAGCTAAATTATTTGTGATATCCAATACAATATCCGAAGATTGCAGGTTCTTGTCCTCTCACGGTCGCCAAAAAATGTGATAAAATCGAATAATATAATTTTATATGGATATCATTTTAAATGTGATATAATATAATTTTAAATGTGATAAAACCGAATAATATAATTTTATATGAAACGTAGATTTTCAGCAAACTGACAAAACAAATTTATTTCGTTGCCTAGCAACATTCCACCACAAACGGTATCGCGCGCGATGCATGTTGCTATCACTGGTTGAGGAGTTTCCGCTTTTATCTCTTATTCCATCATCAGATTTTAACAAAATTGTCCCTAAAGCACGTTCTATCGAATGAAAAAAGAATCATCAAAATCGGTTGAAAACTGACTGAGATATGACTAAAAGAATAGGCGAATAACGACGCGAATGCTACATTCCGTTGAGGAATTTCCAAGTTTTACCTCATGTTCCACCATCAGATCTTGACGAAATTAATATGGGACCACCTCGAGAGTAAATCCTATCGAATGAAAAAAGAATTATTAAAATCGGTTAACAATTGGCGGAGATATCTAATAACATACATAAAAAAAAAATACAGACGAATTGAGAACCTCCTCCTTTTTTGAAGTCGGTTAAAAAAAACAGCAATTTACAAACATTTTTTATTTTTGACGTTTTTTGAAAGTGTGGCAAAAAAAAATAGAAATGCTCATTACACGACTGCCCAAAAAAGGAGTACAATGTGTTTACATATGTATGTGTGTGAGTTTCCTTATTCCACCAAAACTTCTAAATGCCCGTACAGATCCTTACATCAGCCCGAGTGACAGCATGGCTATATTTTTTGGTAGGGCTGTTTTTTTTTTTTTTAGTTGTCCTTTCTGGACAGGCGAAGGAATTGTGTGTTTTATAAGTTTTAGATGATTATGTAGACAACTATGTTATTTAAATTGCGTAGGTACTTGTCAAACAAGATCTGTCAACCGATTATTCGATAAACTTGAATAAATAAATTATTTCGCTCTACAAATTATTAATGTTATAAAGCCGTCTTATTAATTTTCTGACCTTTTAAATATATACTTGCTTTTTATTACCTACCGATTAAGGTAAATTAAGTATACAGGTGATTACATCTTAAATAGAAGAGGTTTCTGTACGAATTGTGTTTAAAAGAAATAAAAATCAATTTTTTCAAATAATAAAAACCTTTAAGGTGACATTGAAAGTATGTGTAACTTTTAAAAAGTGTAACTTTTAAAAATATGACTAGAAATATGCAAAATTGTAATGTTAAGCACTTCCATACATTTAGTATAACGTTCGTAAAGAGCCTTTGGAGATAACAATACAGCTTAAATCTAAAGCTAAGGCAATGGCCCCTTTCGCATGGATGGAATCCGGCGGAAATGTACCCATTGCACTAGCAGCGCTCTCACCCGCCGAATCACCAGAGAGATCTGCGGACCAGGTGTGATTCTGCACGAGGGTCAACACCACACTTCATCAACCTACGCCCCATTTCGCACGAGGGTCTTTTAATAATTGAATTAAAACAAAGTATTGTTTATTTTATAAAGAAGTACAAGATTTTGTGTTCAAATCAGTTGTAGTTCAAAGTGACGCCCTGCTCTTTCTTTACGAACTTCATTCATACTTTTATTTTATTAATTGTATTTCTAGTTTTATTTAAAAAACAGTTATTAGTGTGGTTTACTCATTGGGTTACTTTCAATGTCATCTTGAAGAATTTTGATGTATCTTATAATTTACGATGTTGTCGCCGAGGACGCTTAACGATTACATACCTAATTAATAAAAAAAGTTAGTAAATAAAAAAGTTAATGAATCATTATTTTTTATTTAGTTGAAAATATTATTACTTATGTATTCTATTTTATAAAAATTGTTGTTTTCAAAAAACTAATGAGTGACGTAAAGAACGATGTTAAATTACTTATACGGAAGAAGGAACCAAAGTTACGGAAATATTAGGTACTTAGCTATAAAAGGTAGGAAAATGGATAAATACTTACTCTATGATAAAATTTAACAAATTATAAGTAGGATGAAACTTATGATCAATTATAGTCTCAAGAAGTTTCCCTTCGAAAATGATAATGTGCAGTACCTCCCAAAGGGGACTCCGTTACCTGAGTTCCTTTAAAGCGTAACATGGGGTTAGCGGTGGTACCACCAGAGAAAATCTTTAAATTATAACGACTGTCCGTTGAAGATACGCTATATGTTTGTAACTTAGGTGGTTTTGTGGGGTTTAAGTATAAATCAAAGATTGATTGTGTTGTTCTAGAGGAGCTAGTATTTGTACTTGTTTTAGTGTTCTGGGGCCGAACAGGTTTTTCTATTGGCCATGATTTGACTGATGATCTTGTGGACGTTGTCGACGTCCGTAAAGTCGAAGAGCCGCGATACATGTGTGACTCAGTGGTTGTGCTGTACTTCGACGACAGATTTGCAAGCCGGTGTCTGTACTGTGTGGTCGTATGTGGCATCACAGTAGTACTCGTAGATAGTGTTGATGTAGCCTTAGCTCGTTCGGAATCTATTTTCGTCCCGAAGAATATCGATATTATTTTAGGAGCTGGTAATACTGTTGTTGTTATTATATTATTTTCATTTTGATTATACTTTGTTCTTTCAATTAAATTCGCGTCAGTAGACTGTAGTGGTGACTTTGAGCTTATGTACGCAGGTGTTGATTCTGCCGGAAGCCGCCGGTTTGTGGTAATTTCTTTTGTAGTTGTCATTCTTATCTTAGGTAGTTCTGATCTCTTAGTTGACGTGTCGGGAATTGATGATATAAAGTGCGAAGTAGTTGAGCTAAACAAAGGAGGAGTTGGTGTACTTATGAATGGAAGTTTCAATTCATCAATATTATCTATTTTATAACTCAACCAGTCTCTTTGTACAGGTTTATTGTACAGTAAAGAGTTTATGGATAAGTATGGTAGGCTTAAATAGTCCTCTTCTGGATGCTGCGTTTTTTGAAAATAACTAGACCGTACATTTTCCGCTACCTTTGTTTTGTTGACGTTTTTTACGTACGTATTACAGTCTGCCAAGTATTTCTTTGTCACATGCTTACAATATAAAGGAAATACAACCCAAGCTAAGAATCCATCACCCTGAAGTCGAGTATGTTCTTCGAAGATTTGGAGAGCACATTGAACATCGTCACTAATGTCGTCATCTCGAAAATCCGAACATGGAACACCACAGACTTTGTCAGGGCCGCACCAGTACTGTTCACTTATTTGCAATAGACCGTGGTCGCCGCTACCGGGGTTGAGTGCAGTTGTGTCAAACCGTGACTCGTGGAAAGCTATGCACACCCATGTAGGAATATCGTCCTTTGCAACACCGAGGAGCAGTAAGTCATGCGCAAGCTCGCAGCGCTCGTACAAGCGCGCGCTAGCGGCCGCTACCAGTGCGCACGTCCACCACGCGACGCCGAACATCGCAACTTGAGTTTGCACGCGGAGCGCACAACTAGCCTTTTTATCCGCCCGCTTTCAGGCTGCTGGATTTGCATCAGTCAGACCCGTGCGCGGTAAGAGCGGTGCGTGATAAAAAAAACACCAATAGGATTGCATCTTTGAGCCAGGCTGACTTTTTGCTGAAGTCACATCATAGGTACCCGCATTTTTAATGTCAGATTTTTTTTTATTTTACCGCAAATAACATTCATAAAACTGCGATAGTAGGACTATCAATATGACATCATCGCCATTTGCGGAAAATTTATCTAACCGTCAAGAAGCGAAGCGATTACGACCGGGACAGATCGGCTCCATTGCTAAATAGTTCGACATTTATTTATTCGTACCTGGCTAACATACTGGCTTCGTCCTGTCGTCCTTCTTATTGCACCGAACTAAACAGTTTCATCGATTTAATTTAGGTAATATATAATTGGCTACGGCAAATGACTTAACTAAAGTGTTCGTTATGATTCGGACTGCTGCGGCGGGTGTTACATGTTATTATTTTCTTAGCGTGTTGGTATTGTATCGTCGTGGTCAGTGTGCTTACATTGTAGTATGACCACGGAATGACTAGGGTCAGTAGTCAAGGCTTGATTACACCTACCGAGTGGAGTGGCGAGACAGCAAACATGTCACTCGGCCGAGACAGTGCTGTGGCCGAGTGAGTGTTCACACGGATTTTTGATATTGTGGCGAGACAGACAGTCAGTTCAGTTTATACGCACAAGAACAACGACAAGTGACGCGATATGGATCGGAAAAAATTGATTAGGAAAACCACTAAGTTACTTATACCTCTACTGATGGAAGAATTAACAGAATTGTTGGCTCAAGAAAATCCCATAAACAGGGATGCAATTTATACAGTTGTATAAATTTCACTGTGGTGTCAAAATCCCATTTCCCAACTATTGAGATGTTCCCAGCCATGTTTTTAGCATTGAGCTATTATTACTACGTATAGAGAAGACACCGCCCCATCTCAAGCGTTCCGTTCAACTGTGGCCAGCTGGCCACAGTTCACTCAGTTGCTTACTAGCTCTTGAGCGCTTCAGTCTTGTTTGTTTCAAAGCGAAAAAACGTGAAAAATCATCAAATATGCCCTCGTGTGTGTTATGATGTTGCACTAATAATTCTAGTAATATGGCGAAGTGCAAAGGAACAACTTTCCATCGGTGAAAAACTAGATAGTCATTTTTAAACTTAACTCGAGCAAAATATTTAGCGGACGCCATGTTGCGTCATTTGTCATAGATGAAACAGTTAAGATGTGACATTTGGGTGTGTAACAAGAGTAGATCATAATAATATCTTTTACAGTGGAAAATGATAATCTTACACATTATTTAGTCATAAAATTAGTAGTAAATCAAGAAAGATGAAAAACAATAGTTTTTTTTTATTGATCGTTTTCATTGATTGATTGTTTGTACAAGTAGATATTATTTATTTATTACGAGATATTTTGTAACATTGTATTACTTCAAGGTTTCCACGTCTGGGCCGTAAAGATAGGGAAAAATTGGTAAAGTTCATCGAATATTATTTGTTTCGCAGAGTAAATTCAGTACTTATAACTAAAATAAATATTATAATTAAATTTATTTGTCAGACATCTTAAAATGTTCCCACCCAATTGAATAGGCAGAATATAAACAAAGTGTCGCGTCTATGACGGTGACATCGCATCTATGACTTATTAGCTGGCCCCCGCGTGCCCCGCACTGCCGCGCTTGTTGCACAGATTTTGTAGGCAGCGTCTTGTCTAGTACGTAGTACATTATACTTCAATGGTTTTAGCCCTATTTTTAACACGTGAACACAATGTTCGCGGGATAAACTAACGCGTACGCACCGAGTGGCGAGTGGTCGCCGAATGCACGCCGAGTGCGTGTTTAGATCCACCGAGTGACTGAACGAGACAGTGCGGGGAAGTGGAGTGGGTACTCGGCCTAGTAAATAGAACGGGGTCCGAGTGACTCTCTCGGCCTGTTGCTAGGCCGAGCGCTCGGCCGAGCACTCGGCCATGTGTTTACAAATACCGAACGCTCGGCCGAGGGCACTGTCTCGCCACTCCACTCGGTAGGTGTAATCAAGCCTTCAGTGTAGCTGGCTGGGCGCACTCGCGGCAACGAGTGAACGGCGCGGCGCGGCGGCGGCGGCGGCGGCGGCGCGGCGGCAAAACGCGTGCGCAAGCACCTGTTGGCCTTACCGCTTAAAGTTGTTTGAATATCACGTTGTTTCTGTCATCATCATCACTCAATCAAATAAAACTAGTTTGTGAACTAACCAAGAGTTACATAATATTTGTTTTTGTCAATCTTCTATTTGACTAAGTTGAACTTTGATAAATTATTGATAATATGTATACCTACTTATGTAGCCAAGTATTATAATGTAATTACAAATAATAATAATATTTTTTATACTAAACTCATCGGTTAATGATGTATATTGCTTTGCTTTAGCACTAACCGAACTGGTATTTTTTATCTCAATCAGTTCAGTTATACCTACTGGCTTTGTGAGCTGTACGTACACCTCGCGAATCTGTATAATATCTCTTTATATTTATTTATATTTTTTCTCCACAAACATCCCCGACCCCTTAAAATTGATTTATTTTTTAATTAATTAATTTATTTATTTTTTACTGTATTTTTATTGGTTGAGAAATATGACCTGTAGAGGAATGTTTTCCTCTTAGTCTCAGAGGTAGACCTTGTAAGCTGGCAACCTCTATAACTCCGTATTTATTTAAAACTTCCAAAAACTGACTCACAAAAAAAAATCGATTAATTTATCGAACCTGCTCACAAAATTCCACGAGAATCGGTTGAGAAACAAGCAGACAAATGGACAGACATACAAAAGCAATTTTGGCCAAGCTGAAACGGAGACGCTTCACTCGCTCAGTCAATTATAACTCGTCATCATAGGCAAGTGATAAAAAAAACACAGGTATATAACTTTAGTAAAAAAATTCGTGTATAGGATTCTCGGAAACGCCTGATTGGAATTTTAAAAGTATTCAGATACTAGGCACTTATGTATTTTTTTAGTAGATACTTTTACTTCTAACTGTATTGCCATAAGTGCCATTGCTGAACAATTGCACCAAAACAGAAAAATTTACGCCAGGGGGCCGTTTCACCAAGCTACAAGATACAAATTACAAGTACAATTCGACGTACATTACGTAGACGATTAGATAAAACGATAACGACTTATAGTTTAGGCGAATTGGCTACGCAATGAATATCAAATTGTAACTTGTTGCTTCGTGAAACGGGCCCCAGAAAGCAAAAGGAATCTACAAACGACATCACAGAGCTGGGTAAGTGTACTATCAACAGACAATTTTAACCAAGTGGTCTCGAGAGATCCAGCGAACCTCTACAGACTTACCCACACATGTGTAGAGCTCCATGGCACCGCGGAGGAGGCAGCCATCCTCGCGGGTCACGCCTCCAGTAACGTTCAGACAGAAGCAGCCTTCGTCGTTATCCAGGAACCACTCATCGGCTGCGAACCTCACCACCGGGATGTCCTCGTATTCCGTGTCGTAATTGTAACGAAGCTCGACAGATCTGATGAAAGAACATTATTGTTATAAAACTGACTGTTACTCGAATTGAATGTACCTAATGGTAATTAACTCGGTTGCTACCTTCTACCCCATTAGCCACACTGGGCAAGTACCGCGGGTCCCCCTAGTTTATATCAGAAAACCAACCGATAAATAACCGATGAGTATTACCTTCATTTTATTAAAATAAAAATAATTACTGACTATTATTATTTATATAGAGACGTGAGCGGCCTCGCAGGACATGGCGCGAACGAGCTCAGCTCCTCAAGCTCAAGCTCCTCTGTTAAGCTAAGAGGCTAAATTAAATTATCCCAATTTTAACGCAGAATCGGCATTTATTGCTCCCAAAATATCTCAGACTGAACGTTCGCGAGCCTTAAAAAAACGCATGAATCTCTATGAGATTTTGTTTAATATTGGCATGCATTGATTGTTATTTTATGAGTAGTTGAAGAGATGAAATAAAAATAATTAATGTGTATACCTATAACACAATACATGAATTAAACCCTTTCTGCGTGCGATATAAAAAAGGTTAGTTTACGACTTTTACACTCTCACTTTAGATTTTTATTGTTTTTCTTTTTAATATATTATGTAGGTATCTGTTTTTTCACAGCGGACAAATAAAAAATATATACTTATTAAAAAACGTCGTCGTGAGCAGAGTTTTAGTCGACACTAACATCGAAGTCATCGAAATTTAAAAGGAGTGCACCTGCGGCTCGGGCTTACAAAATTCCATTTGTTAATAATAACCACCTCACAATCCTCGTATCATCGTAATGTACATTAAGTACATGTTGGAAGATTCTAGAATTATTATGCGTAGCCCATATGCATAAGGTCTGCGGGTGCATAGCATTATTGTAATAGGTGCAATAAAAATGACAATTTAGACAAGGCTTAAAGTAATATAGATAAAATAGAACTCGAGAGACTGCGATGCTGATGATGACCTACAATTATACAAGTATATCATCAAAGTTTAGAGCGCAAGTAACTAGACTTTAATTAAAATTAATATTTTTTTAGGATTCCGTAGTCGAAAAGGAACCCTTATAGTTTCGCCATGTCCGTCTGTCTGTCCGTCCGCGGCTTAGCTCGGAGACTCTTAGTACTAGAAGTAAGTAACACTTTATTGCATAACACATATGGGACATACAAAGAAAACATTATTATAAGCGGCCTTATCGCTAATAGCGATCTCTTCCAGATAACCTTTTTTTCATAGAGAAACAGTGAACGGAAACTGAATAGTGCGTGAAGGAAATCTTTGAACCTATAACTAGAAGGCTGTAATTTAGCATGGATATAATATACATATTAATCATGCCGACAAAGCTGGAGAATATAATCTTTAAAAAAATATTCAAACACGTGAAGTGGGGGTTGTCTTTTTATTCACGACTACCTCATAGTGTGAGGTATCGTTGGATAGGCCTTTTAAAAATAATGGGGGTTTGCAAACAATTTTTCGATGCTAGTGTACGTTTCAGAAATATTTCGTTTTAAAATGCTTATTTTTGTTAGAGTCCCCTACCAACGAAACCGTTGTATTTGGAAATGTAAAAAAAACACGGTAGTGGTGTATATGATGAATTCAAAAGGAAAGTATCAACAGCAAGTATATAAGCTTTACAGGTTATCGAATAATAGACCAACTTATAAAATGTACTTGTACAAGTAAGAAATTTGGTACTCAAATATCATAGAAATCTTAAACGGGTACCTAAGTATAGTATTGGACAACTACGGAACCCTACACTATGCGTGATCCGACACGTGCTTGGCCGGTTATTATTTTGAAATATTATCTACTTTAGGATCATTATTGGACTAGAGAATGAACTAGAGAATGAGAGATGAAAAGGATTTTTGCAGATTGCTGTTACATGTCATGGACCATGGTCATGTTGCGCCACGCCTGTAATTTATTCTCGAATGTGATTAAGTAACAAAACTTTGGTTTCGCTTCGAAAATCTACATAATTCGAATAATATCTTTTCTTCAGCGACTTCGCTTGCACGATTAAAAAAAAAATTATTTTGCTCACCTGCAGATATCGGTGTTGATGGCATAAACTGATTGGTCCCTGTCGACGAACGGTGGGAATACCGTTGAGTCAGTGCCCTTGACCATGTTGCAAACACCACTGCCTCGCCCTTCCTCGCCGTCTTGCCAGTACAAGAAGTTCGGCATACCCTCAAATAGCTTGATCATGCCAAACTCAGCAGAATCCACTAACCCGCGGTTAACTATGTACTCTCCACTCAGAGTATTATCTCGCTGTTAAGGAAAAAATACGTTAACACGGCAAATAAAAAAGGGAATTAATTAAATGCTATTCGACAAGCAAAAACAAAGTAGCACGCAATTTTTCAATTTGGCACGCAACACTCTTTCAGCATAAAACAAATCTCCGGTCCAGCTAAATATCGTATGTCCCGTTACAAAATGTCTGTGATTTGCATTGAACGATTATTAAATTACAACTCACTGGTGATTTGCAAGATATTTTTTTCTTGAACCGTGTAATCGCTATTTCTACCAGAGTGGTAAATAGCGGGCGTGGACTTGCGGGGGAGCGGAAGGCTCGTAACCTTTAAGACTGGTTTACACGTATTAAGTTGTCAAGTAGTAAGTAAATTTAACTTAATTTTAAATGAACTTAATACTAGCCAAGCTCTTTAGTAATCCCAAGATTCGCCGCCAAACTTGTGCATTTAATTAAAAAAACTAAACCGTTAATGGAGAAGGGGGCACCTTCTAATGGAGGCAGTTTTGAATTAATGCTTTCAGAAATCCAGTTTTCATGTAATCGTGGTAAAATAATACATTTTGGGCTGCCAACATCAACCCCGATGTCTGTGTACCATCGTTTTTTATTTAATTTTATGATCAGAAATAAAAATGGTGGACAAAGAACGAAATATATAATTAACGCACGTACAACAAGGATAGCGTCACTGAAAATGGCGGACTGTCAGATCAGACAGTTTTTTTTATATATATATTGTTTTACGGCTCTGGGTACGGGCCCTTAACCGGGCCGGTAGTAATGTCAGTTCAGTTTACATTTTCAAAAATGAATGTTTTATTTTCATTCTCCAAACTTCATTTTAAAATATCACAGTTTTTCAACAGTACTTGCAATAAAATTCCAAATTGATTTGTAGAACGCTGGTTCAACAAGTTACTCTTGTAGGTGAGTTGGAGGAGTTCTCTTAAATTCTTTACTAATATCAAGTAAATCAGCACTCAAACCATAGTTTGGACACTTGAAAAATATGTGGTCGAGGTCTTCATCTTCGTTACAGTAAGGACATTTGGAATCTCGAACAATGTTAAATCTTTTGAGATGAGATCTTATCCTATAATGGCTAAATCTCAGTCTGTTTATGATGGTGATAAAAGTCCTGATCACTTTCCACTCTGTATGTTTGCATACCATCTGCCTTTCTGTTCTGTAGCTTTTTGATAATAAATTTCTCATAATGTTTTCAGATGTTGGCGAAGCTGGTGATGGTAATCGATGAATGGAATAAGGTGTACTGAGGTGTGATCGAGATCAAGTCGTCGGGAGCGGCTTGATCTGCTTCTTCATTGCCTGTGATACCGCAATGCGAAGGTACACACTTAAAGTTAATTTCTATATTGTTTTCTAGCTCAGCCATCTTTTGTTTTATGGAAAAAAAATATAATTACAGTCAAATTTCAAAGAACAATTAGTTAATGCTATTACTGCACTAAGTGAATCAGTTAATATCAAGCACTTATGTATTCTGATTTCATCAAGATACTTAAGTTGCATAACATTCTGCTGTAAAAATGCTATTCTTAGAGTCTAGCTTAAAACTTTTTTTCAATTTGGATTGAGGATCATAAAATGCTGATGTAACTCTATTGTCAGTTTTTGAGCCATCAGTGTAAATAGTTTATACAACCTGTTCATTGAGATAAAGGATTGGAGAGCATAAAAGATTGGATTGATTGTAATACTTTTCTTCAACAACTCCAATTTTGGTGTTCATCAGCACATCATAATCAACACTATACATTGGCCATGAATCAACTTTATACATAGTTACAGAAAGATTATTTACATATAGAGCAAATTTGACAATTTCAGAAAAATGACCAGACAGAAGCTGATCCACATCCACATAAGGACCAGTAGGAAGGTGAAGCATTTGGTTAGGTTAGGTTCTCTTTTTACTTTTGAAGACAATATTTTAACACAAAACTTTTCAGCAATCTGCAATCTTCTACAAACAAGAGGCAAGATGCATGTTTCACACTCCAAAGCAATCTTGGGTGTTGAACACATAAAACCAGAAATAATTCTAAGACATTTGTTTGTAGTCAAAATAGCTCCTGACTATACTTTTATATAACATTCCTAAAACAGGAGGATCAGATCCCCAGTGCCCACCAGCCAAAGATCTCAAAATATTGAGAACTTTGTAGGCGTTTTGAATGATATAATTTATATGGACTTGAAACTTCAACTTCTGATCTAGCCATACTCCCAGAAATTTTTGTTTTTCAGCCCAAGGCAGAGCAATATTATCATACAATACTGAATGAGAGTAAGTAAAATCTTTCTTACAAAAAATTATAGCGCTACTTTTGGTAGGGATAACATGCAGTTTCAATTTGTGACTGTACAAGTTTCTTAGTAAAGCATTATTAAGATTATGTGCACCTATATCTACATCCCTATTTACAGTTTATACAAGAAGGTCATCTGCAAATTGTAAAAATTTAATATTTTTATCAGAAAGATATTGACAGATTTGACTTGTGTACAGGTTGTACAAGAGGCGAAATAGTGGCGCCTTGCATTGTGCCTTTATATACAGATCTGGACCCATGTAAAATATTATTGAATTTTACATAGTACGATTATAAATATACAGGGTGGAATTTTTTAATGCCACCTAGAGGGAAAGTACTCTAAACAATGGCAATAGCAAATTTCACTCAAACGAAACACTCTTTTATTTTTTTAAAGAAATAAAACTTCATTAAAATATTTTTAAAAATACGCTTGCCACACCCGGAAATCGAACCGGCTAAAATCCGAAAAATATTATGGTGTTGGCTTTGAGGAAGTATTAGTAGTAAATTGCCTAGCTACAGCGGAGATAGAGGGCGCCAGCTGGCGAGTAGTTAAGGCTGGGAATTCGGTGGTATTAGTAGTTTTGGGTGCAGGACAGCAGCATAAGACTTTTTATTCAGTTTTTGCTCTAATTTTTTTTATTGGACAGTCTCGCAAAATCGTCAAGTGCTGACCTCCACAATTGATACATTTCTGTACGTCATGTAGAGCATTCTGAAAAATGATGCTCCATACTGCATATGGAGCACTTTTGAGTACCACTGCAGATCTTGGCCGAGTGGTTAAATTTAAAACATTGCAAAAGTGGTGCATTATACTCGTGGAACTTGAAGCGATAAATGTCTAGATAGACACATTCAGGCAAAGCTTTGGACAGAAAGGTAACACTTACTGAGTCTGAGCCATAGGATTTTATTTCGTCGTTAATTTTCGACGCACGCTCGATATCTCGTACTTTGAGAAAAGATTGTTGAACAACTTTTTATTAGAAATGCTTGTAGGCACAAACCTCAGTACACCAATGGTTTCAACTGCTCCAGCTGGAATGAAAGCCTTCACGCCGTTCTTCACCAACCATGCTTCATTCTTGATGAAAGATGACTCCAACTTTATTGGCGTTTATTCTTTTAATGTTCAGCACTCCCTTTATTTCATTTTTAAACAGACTGGCCATTATCAACGGGTTCCGATTGCTTAGCTTTTCATCGCCAGTACTCTCGATGAATACCACATATTCAGAGTCCTACCTATTTTCTGGGAAAACACGTGTGTAACCAGGTTTACTATAAGGTTTGAAAAAGTCTTTCAGTCTCATCGACTCTTCGTTTTGCTTGTTTTCTCTTCTTCGTGAGAACTTTGTCCTTTGGGCGAGGCCGACCCCGAGTTAATTATTTTCAATTAGGCAAAATTTTCCGCGAGGCTTTATTTGAAAAATCATTCTTGGGCACCTTTTTTAACTCGCGTATCTCACGTCTCGGAATATGTACCAAATCAGGAAAATTACAACCAACAGAAGAGTTTATCTTTTAGCGACGTAACCAAGTAGATTTTACATATAGTCAGGGAATAAAGCAAAAATAAATAATTAAAATCACCGAAAATCACCCCACATTAAAAATTTTCAAATCTGTTTTCTCAATATTTTCAACAACAACAACATATTTTTGTTGTATTTTTGGGTGGCTTAAATTAATACCTAAACGGCGAAACCAGCTAGTTTTTTAATTCGTTCTATATTTTTGACAAAAAAGAGAAAAGAGTTCAAGGAAAACGAGTTTAGCGCACGATTCCTGAGCAGTGTCGGACGTAACCTCCGTGAAGCATCGCACGCTAATATGAACGTTATTTCAGTAGTGCGTCGGTCGGTTGAACTAAAGCGCGTTGAGTTGCTAATTTAGGATAGGGCCTCGCCTTAAAAAGCCCGCCAAAAAGTCCCCAGACCAGACAGAGCTATCCAGTGTGCTGGTATAATATAGTAACTCCCCGCGTCTTATTTTTGTTGTGTGAATGCGAAGAAATTGTTCAACATTGAGTAAGGATTCGTGTTTAGTTTGAATATTGCGCAAACAAAATTAATGTTAATGACATTTTTTATTTTGTTTAAGACGATCTATAACACTAAACGTTTCCTTAGTTTCGTGTTACGCAACTATTAAATGGTAACATTATGATGACGTAGCCTCACAGAACATATATTTTATATGTTCTGTGCGTAGCCTTGTGTCAGAAATTTAGGAGAAGACCTAAGATTTCTGACGTGTGTCGCCTCGCGCTTTAAGCGATCGTCTTTTATTTCCTCTGAGGAGAAGACCTTATCTTATTAGACTATGGAACCATTGTGAATAGAATAGCAAGGGTTACAGCACACGCAAAGATTAGGCATATCGCAACCGTAGCGAATAATGTCCGCGCGAATATTTTAATCTTTTATAATTTGCGTGAGTATTTATCGCGCACATGAAAATTATTATTTAAAATCAAACAATGTTGAACAACCATTTCGATTGGCAAATAAACCCAATCCTATAAAATGAAGACTTTTATAGCCCATATTTCAAAATTGCCCCATATTTGTTGTTCAACAAATTTCATTCAAATCCGTTCAGTAGTTTAGGCGTGAAAGCGGAACAAACAAACATCCAAATATATTTTTCACATTTATAATATTAGTGTGATGGATGTGATGTGGCAAAAAGTTGCCGCTTAGACAATGCCGACAAAAGTGCTGAACTTAATTATTTTTAAGCTTACATACTTTAATTTGCTGGTTTATAAATTGCAGTATAAATAATACACCTGTAAAATTAACTTTTGATTATTTGCTGGATAAGTGTATCTTGCTGATCAATTAGCTATTCTTGACTATTCTTGAATATTTTTTCTGCCAAATGCTGTCATAATAATAACACTAAACAATAACCAGATATTTTAGTAACAAACATTTTGTTAACTTGTCGTACGCTTTTGAGTCTAGCTTAACACAAGCAATATTGGTATTAGGTTATGTCTTGGAGTAATAATAAAGTAGATTGACATGAATAGCAGTGGACTAGAGAAAATCCTCCGTAAAAATCCATATTTTCTTGATGTCGAAGTCAGCATGTGCATTTTAGGCTAAATAAATCGGAAGAAATGATTAAAAACCGCGATCTTGTAGTAGGAGTTTGACCTTACATAGTTTAATAAAGAAAAGAGGATGGAGCCATCATCTTGTATCTCCATATTGTTAGTGCTTGCACTGATGTCTCTAATTTGGCTGCATACGATGGCACCGATGAGGCCCGGACTTTCACACAGCTTGATACCGTCGAACAGTAGATCCCCCACGCGCATGTCTACGATGGGCTGGTTGTTGGCAGCGCCAAACACGCCATTCAGACCGGCGGCCAGCGCAGGCATCAGAGCAGGGAACATGCCCTCTGCTACTTGAAGTATTGCCTGTGAACATCCACTTGTCCTGTATTCTTTAACGCCATTTTCATATTTCTATTATAATAACCTCCTTGGGTTATGTTTTTCGAGTGTATGTATTATCACGCAAAATAAAAGGAATTAGGCTGGAAGGTTAAAGCCAAATCAGTAAATGCGCGACAAGACTAACTGTATTAAGAACTACCGATAGTCACCTGGCTGTTAAGCCAGGATTTGGAAAGGAAAAGATCTAAACTAGCCGACAGTAAATAGAATATATTGAGAAAAAGCACAGAATTGGTTTAAGTTTGGTCCAAAGCCTACCTGCAACTGAAGACACACACAATCAGGTAAACTGTTATTATTATCTTCGCTATTTAAAAAATCTATTGGCACCAGTAGATAAATTATTTTGCGGTAAGAGTGAGAAAGTGTTTTTAAAAGTTAGGGAAGTTAGCCTATCCTAAAGGAGAATATCGCGACTTTGATTAATGTAACGGCGGTGTCTTCGTGCTGGTCCAGCAGATCTCCCAGAATGGATTGTAGCAACCGTTCGAGACATCCAGTAGGTAGGGGTTGGGACGTTCGCTTCTATGCTTCAGGATTGGTGCTCATCTTATCCAATCCTCGCACCCGCGGTAAATAAGACCGCGCGGGGCGGTTGAAGAATAAACGAATCACAATAATTCGGGCATTTGGCCACAAAACTAAATTCGCGTAAACAACGCGTAATAAGCCGCTAGGGCATGTTACTGAAGACACAACCTTAGAAAAGGCTTTGAAATTAATAAAAAAAGGAGATAAACATTTAGATTGTTCTTGTGTCGAGAAAAAATATCAGAATGAATGAATGTCGGGAAAAATCGAACGTGTCAGCCAAAAAAGGGGAATTTAAAATTTGAAAGACAGTCAAAAAAGCGCCTAAGCAAAAAAAAAAAAAGGACGAGATTAGGGGAGAAGATCAAAAAAAGGTTTAGAGCCGCAGCGGAATGCTGCAGTACCCTCAAACGACGCAAAAAGAGAGGAAAGTCGGCTAAAAGAAGAAAAAAAATATTAGCAAAGGAGAACTAAAATTAAAGATGATCCAAATGAATGAAACGCCAGAGTAGTTGAAAGACGAGATGGTTAACGATGAACCATCATGGCTAATCATCCGCCAAGCAAGAAGTCAGGTAGGCGTATGGAACACTCAGACCGTTGCGAGGATCTTAAAACAGCAGACGGTTGCATGCATCCGAGGTCCAACTGAAAGTATGAAGAGAGGAACATTAATGGTTCCAATTTAATGAAAGAGAAGAATGAAAAGAATCGCTAGTTAAATAGCAGTTAAAAATTGTCATTAATTAAACAACAGTTAAGAGTAACATTAATTAAGCAGCCCGGGCTCCTAAGTTAACTAACAACTAAAGTCCTTAAACTAACGCAACCTAATCATTAACCTAACCTAACATTAGAAGACCTATACAAAACACATAGCGTTATAAACAATCAAAAGATAGGACTGCAACGCAAAAACCTAAGTTTATACACCTATGGACTTCCAAGTCTAATGACTAAGCCTAGGAAAACTCGAGTTTGTATGTCATATCAATAGACTAGTAGCGTAAGTTAAGGGGTTGAGACTAATTGGATAAGTCTCATCTATCTCAAGAACACTGTGGAAAACAACAAGTGTTTGGCCACAAAAAAATTCAAACGTGGAACATCCACAAATAAGCGTCGAAGATGGACGACCGATTACGAAAAAAAGGCGAAGTGTCTTCAAGGGATTGACAGACAACTTCTAAAATCGCGCCCGAAAAGTTTTGACAGTTGCCGAATGCAAACAGCTGACCGCCAAATAAAATTCAAAATAAACGGTGGAAAAAGGTACGCAAAAAAAAGATGGAGCGTGGCTTGGCCAGAGTTGGACGCGGGCCACACCCTCAAAGGACAGAAAAAATAGTGGGTACATTACTTTAAAATATCTTTAACATGATAAGTACCCACGTGGGGCGAATCGTAGTCTTTCAGCTCATAAACTTGCGGAGAGACAACTTTGAGAACACGGGTTTTAATAAAACGGGGAGCAAATTTACTAGAGAAGTAGTCGGCTCCAGAGGAGCGCGCGAAATTACGTCTCCAGACAATGTCACCTACGTTGAGAGCGACGGAATGCCTATTTTTGTTATAATAGCGGGAATTTCGTAAGAAAGAGAAGGATAAATTATCTGCAACTTTTGCATAGACTTCGTCTAACGATGATAACATCGCAGCGTGCGTTGCCCGACTTTCTGCTAAATTGTTGCATCGAGTCTGGCGTTCGTCACGCGATGTGTCGAGAACGACGTCTCTACCAAACATAAGGAAGTTTGGTGAAAATGATGTGGATAAGTTGATGCAGGAATTCAGGTATAACTTGACTTTGGGCAACATACGAGCCCATTGTCTGTGGTTATCCCGTACCAACATACTCAGACAAGTAACTATAGTCTGATTATACCGTTCGACGGTATTAGCTTGTGGGGAATAATAAGGGGTATAAAAGGGGCGGGAATTGAATTTAGTTAAAAAGTTATTAAAATGGTAACTTCTGAAAACGGTAGCATTGTCACAAAGAACAGAACGAGGAACACCAAAATTATAG
Organism: Carpatolechia fugitivella; assembly: GCA_951230895.1. Taxonomy (NCBI): domain Eukaryota; kingdom Metazoa; phylum Arthropoda; class Insecta; order Lepidoptera; family Gelechiidae; genus Carpatolechia; species Carpatolechia fugitivella. The sequence goes on along the minus strand of OX579645.1, from coordinate 17,603,135 downwards.
AATATTTGGTTCTCCAACAATTCGCAGATAGATTTGGCATCTACTTTTTTTAGGCTAAACAGCCAGACATATTTGGAAAAAACATCTACCACGGACAAGATATATTTGAAACCGTAGTACGCTGTGGGAAGGGGACCAATGAGGTCGATGGACAACATTTGAAGGGGAGCAGAAACTACTTTGGGGTATAGCATTTGACCTCGTGGCTGTGCATTTGATATTTTATAAGACTTACACGTTTCGCATTCGTTGAGGATTTGGGTGACATCCCTAAACATGTTTGGCCAGTACAAGGCTTTTTTAATGTTGAGATAGGTTTTCGTGATGCCAGGGTGTATTTGGGGGAAGGTGTTATGGGCTTCCCAAACAGCTTCACGGACCTTTTCCTTAGGCAAAACGACGCGCCAAGATTCACCTGTCAAAGGGTTTAACAAGGGAACGTGGCGGAGTAAAACACCGTCGCGAATGCAATAGGCCGGAAACATTTGCGGATGCTCACTAGCACCTCTATAAACCTTTTTATACCACTCATCCGTAGTGAAATCTGGACCGCGGTCAAAAGTAACGGAAGCAACAAAAGCTCTTGATAGGGCGTCTGGAACAACGTGGTGAATGCCTTTCCTATGAACGATATCAAAATTGAATTGCGAAATAAGGGTAGACCAACGAGCTAGACGGCCAGAAGGGTTGTCTAAGGTCATTAGCCATTTGAGAGCAATATGGTCCGTAACGATCGTGAACTTAGTACCATCGAGATAACCACGGAAGTGCTTGATGGATTCGAGCACAGAAAGTAACTCTCTCTCGGTTGTACTGTAGTTACGTTCTGCTTTAGAAAAAAGTTTAGAAAAGTAAGCGATAGGGTGTTCTTTATCATCAACGATCTGTGAAAGAACCGATCCTAGACCAACTGATGAAGCGTCACAATGCAAAATAAATGGCAAAGAAAAATCTGGACAAGCCATAACAGGAGTGTTGACGAGAGCATCTTTCAGCTTTTGAAAAGCTAGGTTGGCTGAATCATTCCAGTCAATTGGATCACGACCCTTCCTTTTACCAATCAAAACCGTAAGTGGAGCAATGATCGACGAGAAGTTATCGACGAATCGTCGGTAATAAGAACATAGACCTATAAAACCACGAAGAGCCTTCGCAGTGGTAGGAACTGGAAAATCCCGAATAGAATCAAGTTTAGAGGGATCGGTTTTCAACCCTTGTTCATTTAGAATATAACCAAGGTACTTCAATTCAGACTTACAAAAATCACACTTTTTGATGTTCACAGAAAGACCTGCCTCCTTAAGACGATCTTTAACCTTCTTCAGCAACATCAGATGTTCGTCAAAATCACGAGAAACAAGAATTAAGTCATCAACATACCCAAACACACAATTATCAGAATTACTAGTGAATTCATAATTAACAATCATGTCGGTTAGACGTTGCATCTCAGATGCGGCGTTAGTCAAACCAAATGGCATCCTAACAAATTCGAATAGACCACGTTGAGGTACGATGAAAGCAGTTTTCTCGCAACTTTCTTTATCGGCGAGGGGAATCTGCCAAAAAGCGCTTCGAAAATCAAGGGAAGTAATAAAACGAGCTCCACGAAGGTTATCCAAAATGTCCTGAATACGAGGAAGAGGATACGAATCTCTAATCGTGACACTATTCAGTTTACGACTGTCAACGCAAAAACGTACAGAACCATCTGGCTTAGTTACCATAACAACTGGACTAGCCCATGAAGAACGAGAGGGTCGAATAACACCAGCCTCGAGCATTTTGTCAATCTCCTCATTGAGAATCTTAAGTTTAACTGGGGAAAGTGGATAATAACGTTGGCGAATAGGTGGACCAACGGTATTAATCTTGTGGGAAAGCCAACTGGTTTTACCCAGACCTATTTTGTCAGACGAAATCTCCTCGAAATCCTTAATCGCTCGTTGAAGCTCGGACTCTTGCTCTGGAGATAAAAAAAAGCGTGGTTGAACTTGGCGAACCTCGTTAACGTAAACCTTCTTTGAAAAAGAATCCTTGGGCAAAAAAAGGCTGCCGCGAATATTCTTTTCAAAGGCCTCACTAAACACGGCGGTTAGACCAAACCTATTAGAAAACTCCATACCTAAAATGATGGGAGAAGAAACATGCTCCGCAACTAGGAAGTCTGAAAAAAAGAAATACCATTAAACGTGGTTAAGAGAGAAACTGATCCTAAAATAACCATAGGCGATCCATCGGCCGAAAACACAGAGTTCATGTCCCTGTTCGGGCGCCATACTATCACGCAAAATAAAAGGAATTAGGCTGGAAGGTTAAAGCCAAATCAGTAAATGCGCGACAAGACTAACTGTATTAAGAACTACCGATAGTCACCTGGCTGTTAAGCCAGGATTTGGAAAGGAAAAGATCTAAACTAGCCGACAGTAAATAGAATATATTGAGAAAAAGCACAGAATTGGTTTAAGTTTGGTCCAAAGCCTACCTGCAACTGAAGACACACACAATCAGGTAATCTGTTATTATTATCTTCGCTATTTAAAAGATCTATTGGCACCAGTAGATAAATTATTTTGCGGTAAGAGAGAGAAAGTGTTTTTAAAATGGTCTTCAAGAGCACTAAAAAAATATTTGGGAAGTTAGCCTATCCTAAACGAGAATATCGCGACTTTGATTAATGTAACGGCGGTGTCTTCGTGCTGGTCCAGCAGAACTCCCAGTATGGATTGTAGCAATCGTTTGAGACATCCAGTAGGTAGGGGTTGGGACGTTCGCTTCTATGCTTCAGGATTGGTGCTCATCTTATCCAATCCTCGCACCCGCGGTAAATAAGACCGCGCGGGGCGGTTGAAGAATAAACGAATCACAATAATTCGGGCATTTGGCCACAAAACTAAATTCGCGTAAACAACGCGTAATAAGCCGCTAGGGCATGTTACTGAAGACACAACCTTAGAAAAGGCTTTGAAATTAATAAAAAAAAGAGATAAACATTTAGATTGTTCTTGTGTCGAGAAAAAATATCAGAATGAATGAATGTCGGGAAAAATCGAACGTGTCAGCCAAAAAAGGGGAATTTAAAATTTGAAAGACAGTCAAAAATGCGCCTAAGCAAAAAAAGAAAGGACGAGATTAGGGGAGAAGATCAAAAAAAGGTTTAGAGCCGCAGCGGAATGCTGCAGTACCCTCAAACGACGCAAAAAGAGAGGAAAGTCGGCTAAAAGAAGAAAAAAAAATTAGCAAAGGAGAACTAAAATTAAAGATGATCCAAATGAATGAAACGCCAGAGTAGTTGAAAGACGAGATGGTTAACGATGAACCATCATGGCTAATCATCCGCCAAGCAAGAAGTCAGGTAGGCGTATGGAACACTCAGACCGTTGCGAGGATCTTAAAACAGCAGACGGTTGCATGCATCTGAGGTCCAACTGAAAGTATGAAGAGAGGAACATTAATGGTTCCAATTTAATGAAAGAGAAGAATGAAAAGAATCGTTAGTTAAATAGCAGTTAAAAATTGTCATTAATTAAACAACAGTTAAGAGTAACATTAATTAAACAGCCCGGGCTCCTAAGTTAACTAACAACTAAAGTCCTAAAACTAACGCAACCTAATCATTAACCTAACCTAACATTAGAAGACCTATACAAAACACATAGCGTTATAAACAATCAAAAGATAGGACTGCAACGCAAAAACCTAAGTTTATACACCCATGGACTTCCAAGTCTAATGACTAAGCCTAGGAAAACTCGAGTTTGTATGTCATGTCAATAGACTAGTAGCGTAAGTTAAGGGGTTGAGACTAATTGGATAAGTCTCACCTATCTCAAGAACACTGTGGAAAACAACAAGTGTTTGGCCACAAAAAAAAAATTCAAACGTGGAACATCCACAAATAAGCGTCGAAGATGGACGACCGATTACGAAAAAAAGGCGATGTGTCTTCAAGGGATTGACAGACAACTTCTAAAATCGCGCCCGAAAAGTTTTGACAGTTGCCGAATGCAAACAGCTGACCGCCAAATAAAATTCAAAATAAACGGTGGAAAAAGGTACGCAAAAAAAAAGATGGAGCGTGGCTTGGCCAGAGTTGGACGCGGGCCACACCCTCAAAGGACAGAAAAAATAGTGGGTACATTACTTTAAAATATCTTTAACATGATAAGTACCCACGTGGGGCGAATCGTAGTCTTTCAGCTCATAAACTTGCGGAGAGACAACTTTGAGAACACGGGTTTTAATAAAACGGGGAGCAAATTTACTAGAGAAGTAGTCGGCTCCAGAGGAGCGCGCGAAATTACGTCTCCAGACAATGTCACCTACGTTGAGAGCGACGGAATGCCTATTTTTGTTATAATAGCGGGAATTTCGTAAGAAAGAGAAGGATAAATTATCTGCAACTTTTGCATAGACTTCGTCTAACGATGATAACATCGCAGCGTGCGTTGCCCGACTTTCTGCTAAATCGTTGCATCGAGTCTGGCGTTCGTCACGCGATGTGTCGAGAACGACGTCTCTACCAAACATAAGGAAGTTTGGTGAAAATGATGTGGATAAGTTGATGCAGGAATTCAGGTATAACTTGACTTTGGGCAACATACGAGCCCATTGTCTGTGGTTATCCCGTACCAACATACTCAGACAAGTAACTATAGTCTGATTATACCGTTCGACGGTATTAGCTTGTGGGGAATAATAAGGGGTATAAAAGGGGCGGGAATTGAATTTAGTTAAAAAGTTATTAAAATGGTAACTTCTGAAAACGGTAGCATTGTCACAAAGAACAGAACGAGGAACACCAAAATTATAGAATATTTGGTTCTCCAACAATTCGCAGATAGATTTGGCATCTACCTTTTTTAGGCTAAACAGCCAGACATATTTGGAAAAAACATCTACCACGGACAAGATATATTTGAAACCGTAGTACGCTGTGGGAAGGGGACCAATGAGGTCGATGGACAACATTTGAAGGGGAGCAGAAACTACTTTGGGGTATAGCATTTGACCTCGTGGCTGTGCATTTGATATTTTATAAGACTTACACGTTTCGCATTCGTTGAGGATTTGGGTGACATCCCTAAACATGTTTGGCCAGTACAAGGCTTTTTTAATGTTGAGATAGGTTTTCGTGATGCCAGGGTGTATATTGATACTATGTTTTAAGATTTTGGTAGTGACAATTAACAATGACAATGAAAATGTCAATGTCAATGTTTGTGACAATTTTAGTGTAAATAACAAAGATGTATACTGGGCTGAAAAACAGACTTAAGTCCAGTACAGTAGAGAAAAGATTGATAAGAAAGATCGATTCTTTAGTATTAATGTAATACATTAGCTGTTACAATTAATGCCAATTTTAACATGGAGCTAATTTGAAAGCCATAAACAGAAACATGTTAAAAAACGCTGTTTTCCTCATCTTGGAACATCGAGGAAGCACACCAAGAGCGGTTTTGATAAAAGGCTCAAACCATGAAACCCAAATCGTAATTTGTACAATTTATACCATATTTATTGATCCTTACAGTCCATTTTATTGTAACCACTACTAACTGCGTTTTAATCTCGTATTTGTTTAGGTGCAGTGATAAAATCTTAGTGCACTTTTATTCGGAATGTTAAATCCAGCAGAAATTAGTTGTATGACGTGAAACCTGTATAATTGTTATTGAGACATTTTTTATTTAAAAAAAAAAAAAAAAAAAAAAAAAAAAAAAAAAAAAAAAAAAAAAAAAAAGCGTGGTTGAACTTGGCGAACCTCGTTAACGTAAACCTTCTTTGAAAAAGAATCCTTGGGCAAAAAAAGGCTGCCGCGAATATTCTTTTCAAAGGCCTCACTAAACACGGCGGTTAGACCAAACCTATTAGAAAACTCCATACCTAAAATGATGGGAGAAGAAACATGCTCCGCAACTAGGAAGTCATGAAAAAAAGAAATACCATTAAACGTGGTTAAGAGAGAAACTGATCCTAAAATAACCATAGGCGATCCATCGGCCGAAAACACAGAGGGTCGAGAACCGGTGATAAAAGGAGCATTCAAATTTTCCTGGAGAAACTTCCGGGAAAGGAGCGATAACTGCGCGCCAGTATCTAAAAGGGCTTCGCAACGTTGGTTCGAAAGGCGGATCTCGATAAAAAGACGATTGTCGGTGGAATCCCTTAAATGTACCGGAGAAATCTGAACATGATGATATCTCCGGTGGTAAACTAGTTTTTTTGAAGTTTGTTACAATTTGGACAATCTCGGGTCAAAAAGCCAGGTCTCTTGCATTTAAAGCAAATCTGGCCCGGTATATTGGGACACGAACGATAAGAATGTCCAGGCTTGTCGCATTTGGGACATAGCGCGGACGTACTCGCGACAGAAACATTATTAGTAGTGGCGCAAATAGCGGGGATGTCACGCGAAAGAGCCTTCTGCGTCGGGTGATCATACGCTTCGAAATTAGCGGCGATCTCCAACAAAGTATCCAGGTCAGTAATGCGATTAGTGGAAAGGCACAGAGCGTACCTGGGGTGCAAATTAAATTTGATAATGGGGAGCAATGAACGGTCAGAAAGTGGCAGGGCAAGTTTGCTATTTAAGGCCCTGATCTCAATAAGGAACTCACGGATAGGCTGATTTCCTTTTTGTTTCATATTGCGTAATTCCCTTTCAGTAGCATCGTCGAAATCGACAGGTCCGAACGTTCGAATAAAAATAGTTTTTATTTGTGGGAGGGTAAGCGCGTCATCCCTAATCGACCTATAAAATTTTAGGGCGTGACCTGACAACACCTCGTGGAAGCGACGTACGACGTAATCCTCATGGACGTCGTATGCGATAATGTTTTCGTCTAGGCTTATAAAAAAGTCACGAACACAAGTATGACCGTCAAAAGATAGCTTCCACTTGGACAAGCTAAGACCTTTACTACAATGTTGGGGATGAGCTACCGGAGGAACTCTTGGTAAGACTTGCGTAAAATTGATTGGGTTTTGAAATCTTGATCCCGTTTCCATAGGAGAGGGGATTGGTGAGGTGAGAACGCTACGTCTCGGAAGTACCCTAGGAGAGGCACGGGGCGTTACAGTGATAGCCACCTCTTCTTGGACGATGTCGACCAATAGTTGTTGTTTGTCTTGACGATCAAACCTCTGAAGGACCGGAGACTGGTCTTCAGCCGGATCTCCCATGTCCAAGACGTCGACGTTTTCCATTTTTAATCGATAATAGAGCCACTTAAATCATACACACAAAGACTGGGCGCAAAAATTTAACCCGTGTGCAGCGACCCTAAAATATTTCGTAAGGAGACTCAAAGTCGAGAAGATCGAGTTTCAAAAAAATACAAACTTTTTCCTTGTAAAGGTAAAGTAATGAAAGAACAAAATATTTGACAGATTCAAAGAACTGACATTCAAAGCAAGAAATGTCTAATGAAAATAATGCGAATATATTTCAGAAATGAAATCATATAACTAAAAATATCGAATATAAGTCGAAGCGAAAATCGCTTTCCAAAATTCGACGCGTAAAATCAAACAACTTACGCTCTCGTATTCAAAGGTAAAATCTCAGGTAATATTTCGCGTTTTCATACAAAATGGAGTAAGAGATTTGACATATTATGTGTAATGTTATTTTTACTTTTGATTTTTTTTTAACAGGTAACGACTACTAATACCATAACGTGAAGAAAGGAAGCAAGGATTTTTTACTTTATTATTGTTTTTGATACGGGAAGCCAATAAATGTGATATGACTCCTAAATTGTCCTACTGATTGTTTCGTAGAAAGCTTTTGGACAACTGGGAAATTCCCTAAAACTAACCAAAAATGTAAGTAACGAGGCTGCTATGCCGTATTCTGCTGCCTAAGCGAAATTGAAATCTACTCATCAGTGAATAGTGTCTAGGGAAAGGTAGGTGTTGTAGGAGTGTTGAAATCGTTTGCCAAACAGATAGTCGGTCTCGAAGACCCTGTTCGACAAAGACTCAGGTGAAAAGTAGAGTTATTGAGTGAGTGAATGTAGAATGTGTTTAGTGATGGGTTTTGAAGTGTGATGTTGTTCACGTTTAGGTGGAAGAGTAAATAGGGGGAATATTTATGACAGGAAGTGTCAAAAAACCGAGGATCGGTGACCCTCCTGTCACGGATAGAAAAAAATTAGGAAATTGCTAATTTTTAGATGAAGATAGGGAAAACTGGTTAAAGGGATGGAAGTCCCTGTTCGGGCGCCATACTATCACGCAAAATAAAAGGAATTAGGCTGGAAGGTTAAAGCCAAATCAGTAAATGCGCGACAAGACTAACTGTATTAAGAACTACCGATAGTCACCTGGCTGTTAAGCCAGGATTTGGAAAGGAAAAGATCTAAACTAGCCGACAGTAAATAGAATATATTGAGAAAAAGCACAGAATTGGTTTAAGTTTGGTCCAAAGCCTACCTGCAACTGAAGACACACACAATCAGGTAAACTGTTATTATTATCTTCGCTATTTAAAAAATCTATTGGCACCAGTAGATAAATTATTTTGCGGTAAGAGTGAGAAAGTGTTTTTAAAAGTTAGGGAAGTTAGCCTATCCTAAAGGAGAATATCGCGACTTTGATTAATGTAACGGCGGTGTCTTCGTGCTGGTCCAGCAGATCTCCCAGAATGGATTGTAGCAACCGTTCGAGACATCCAGTAGGTAGGGGTTGGGACGTTCGCTTCTATGCTTCAGGATTGGTGCTCATCTTATCCAATCCTCGCACCCGCGGTAAATAAGACCGCGCGGGGCGGTTGAAGAATAAACGAATCACAATAATTCGGGCATTTGGCCACAAAACTAAATTCGCGTAAACAACGCGTAATAAGCCGCTAGGGCATGTTACTGAAGACACAACCTTAGAAAAGGCTTTGAAATTAATAAAAAAAGGAGATAAACATTTAGATTGTTCTTGTGTCGAGAAAAAATATCAGAATGAATGAATGTCGGGAAAAATCGAACGTGTCAGCCAAAAAAGGGGAATTTAAAATTTGAAAGACAGTCAAAAAAGCGCCTAAGCAAAAAAAAAAAAAGGACGAGATTAGGGGAGAAGATCAAAAAAAGGTTTAGAGCCGCAGCGGAATGCTGCAGTATGTATGTTTGTATGTGGCACACTCTACAGCCTAAACGGCTTGATGGATTTTAGCTAAAGAGGTGTCGTTAGATTCGTCTTACTTGTGGGAGTAACACTGGATACATCAAAATTAAAAAAAAAGGCTGATATTTGGCGCTAAAACATAGTCTTCAAAAATTTGATCTCTCCAAAACCTATCGAGTGGGGTATCAAAATAAAGGCCTTTATGAATGGTCTTTAAAAATATAAACAACTTATATGTTTAAATGTAATTTGGAATGAGAAATGCTGAAAAACATCAAAAATTTCAACGTTTTCAATTGAATTACCTATATAATTTGTGGAAGAGACACAACGATATCGGTCATTCATTACAAAAACTAAATTTAAAAAAATAAAAAATTATTAAAAAACAAAAACCCGACTGCGTGAAAATTTTAAACTTTCAAACTTAATTAATAAATTAACTGAAAAGATGCAAACAAGTTTTTTTGTTTTGTGTTGAATGATCGTGGTTGATAGTGTTCACAATAGCAGTCGGAGGCATCAAAATATTCATAATTCACAAAAACGCTATCAACATCAACGGCTCGTTAGAGTCCACTGCTGGACTATGAGCCTCCTCCATTTAAGTGGAGGGTTTTGCCATAATCTCCACGCTTGGCAGGCGGGTTGGAGATCGCAGATTAAACGCTATCCTTGCCTTAAATCGCTGCCCTTGCAGTATATTACGCCTATTCTTTTGCGTGGCTTAATTACGGATTGGTTCTATGGGGAAATAGTACAGGCGCTCCTGAGGTCTTTACTTTACAAAAAAAACTTATAAGAATCCTAGTAAACATTAAGCAAACCGATAGTTGTAAACCCCACTTTCAAAATTTAAATATACTTACTCTACCTAGTTTGTATATCTATGAAATATGTAATTTTGTCCGAAATAATCCTGAACTTTATCAAAAACGCAGTGAAATCCCCATAAAATATAATCTACGACATAAAGACAGGCTAATGCAACCCACTTCTACATTACAATTATATTCAACAAGTCCCTATGTAATGGCCATCAAGATATATAACAAACTACCCCAAAAATTAAAAGATGAAAATAATGATAAAATATTTCTAAAAAAATTAAAAGATTTGTTGCTTACTAAGTCATACTATAATTTAAAAGAGTATTTTGAAGATAAATCATTATAGATATAAAGAAACATTGATCTCACATAAATATTTAAAATAAATATAATAAAGATACAGAAATAAATAAAAATAAAGATGTAGGTACTAACCTTAAAATATTATATTATCCTACAAATACATCTTGCTCTCTCCGAACTTTTTGCTGTGCCCTATAAACAGGGTCCATAGAAAGACTGTGTATTAATTCTTTAACACATATTGTTATTTTATGGATGTGCAATAAATAAATAAATAAAAGGTTACTGTATCAGAGAGCGCTGCTGCCCGTTCCCTATTCAATGTGTAGTCCCTAAGTCGCCTCTTACGACACCCACGGGAAGAGTAGGGGTTGGTGACAAATGTATTGTACTCTGCCGTCACCACACGGAAAACGCGATGATGGAACATAATAATATTGTGAATATTTGATGCCTCCGACTGCTATTGTGAACACTATCAACCACGATCATACAAAACAAAAAAAAAAAGTGTTTGCATCTTTTCAGTTCATTTATTAATTAAGTTTGGAAATTTTAAAATTTTCACGCAGTCGGGTTTTTGTTTTTTTAATAATTTAACTCGCGTATCTCACGTCTTGGAATATGTACCAAATCAAGAAAATTATAACCAACAGAAGAGTTTATCATTTAGCGGCGTAACCAAGTAGATTTTACATATAATCAAGGAATACAGCAAATATACAGGCACCGACTCCAAAAGGAAGTACAAAGTTCTATATTTACTTAATACACTACCTATCTACTTAATTGAGGATATTGGCCATATTTTTTTTCATTTTAAGAAGATTTTACGAAGCTGCCATGAAGTAGCATCCGGAGAACACTCAGGTGTAAAGAAGACTTTGGAGAAGATCAAACAAAACTTCTACTGGATGGATAAACTGCAAAGGGGACGTGGAAAAGTAGTGTCGAAAATGTTTAAGGTGTACTGCTGGCAGGAAGTCTAAGGCTGCAAAGCGAAAGCCTAATAGGGGAATTATAAGACGTCGATGGAGTAGTCAATGGAAAGGAGTGCCAGTTAGCATTGGACACCGGGGCTTCACGCACCGTGATAAAGACCCAACTTTATGGGAAGATTAGAAAGCGTTCACGTAGAAGTACCAGCATGTAGCTTTCTACCGCCACTGGCTAGCGAGTACGTGTTTTTGGAGATGGAGAAGTTACGCTTAAGTTTGGAGAAAGCAGTTACCAACTTAAAGTCATCATAGCTGATATTCAAGATGACTGCATCATCGGGTTGGATTTCTTAAGGCTGTACAATTGCAGCATTGATATACAGCTGGGAGTTTTGAAGTGTGGTTTGCAAGTAATACCACTGAAAAATGAAAAGTCGGTGATAACGTTAACAGCACGTCGAACTTTGAGGAATGTGCTGCCATGAGTAAGTAGAGTTGGAGAAGAGTTACAACCAATACCTTGGGGCCGGCCAAAAAGGAAGTCGATGCAGAAAACGTTACCATGGAGCAGACGATGCTCGGGACGAGCATGTCTAAGGGGAGGGGATAGTGTTACGGCTAGGTGTGGTGGACTCTAGGGTGGGCTCTACCAGAGAACTGTCCAGAAAACGCCAAACGTCAGTGATCCTTGACAACCGACCAGAAAGTTCGAGACACCTGTCATTTCCCTTCAAAAAGTATTCGCTACTCGAAATAGATGACTGTCAAAATTGGACGGAAAACTCTAGAATTTCTGTTCGAGAAAGGACTCAAAAATATTGAATAACGTAAAGATCGAAATAGGAACAATGAACATTCTCGAACTGTCATAGGGGTATATTTATAAGGACCGTGACCGCCTAGACGGGGAGTTCAGTGCAGAGTCGAGAGCCGAAGTAAATAAAAGTGCAAGCTAAAGTGCCAGTGAACAAAGTGCAGTGAAAGTGTTAATTTCGGTGTAGTGCTACCCGCGCGCGATTAGGTACAGTTTGTGACGTAGCCGGGTCCAAAAATTTATTTCGAATGACAGATGTTAGAGATGACTGAAAGATAGGTCGATACATATTTCTATCGACAGTATTTTTTAGCGAAGCAACATTGTATTGCATCAAACAAATTTTTCTCCGAAGAGCGTTTTCACCGACCGAACGATTTATCGAAAGATTTTGTTTTGTCAAATTTTAACTCGACAAACGCTGAATCGATCCAATGGTTTACCGAAATGATATTTGTTAGATGGCACGGTGAATAACCTTTCGAAAACAGATTTTACATCCAAACAAAATTCACCAGCCGATTAATAGTTTCAACCAGTTCCTTAAATTAGTAATAAGCAAAGATAGATAGATCCTTTTTGTTTTGCTATTATAGTCATCATCATCATCATCATAGTTAGTTACAATAGGTGCCTTTAGGCAAGTGTATTGTACTTAATGTTTTTGTTTATTTTTTTAATGTTTTTTTTGTCTATTCGTAGTTAGAATTACTGGTAAGTGGTAAAAGGGTAAAATTAATACAGTGAATAAAAATCCAAATTTACCCTCAACTTCTTTTTGTAACTTCGTTACTTGCTTCGGTTATTACGCAGTGTAGTTTTGATTAAATCCTTAAAAATGGACGTAGTGAACTTTATAAAATCTAAACAAGAGAGGCATTACAATGACGCGATGCGTATGATTGTAAATAGAGCGCGTTAGAAAACTTTTCCTCCAATCATAAAGAATTTGAATGAAGTTAAAATTTTAGATATATGTATATAAGATAAGAAGTTTCTGATTGGCCATTACATCAATGAAGAAGAGAGCGTTATTGGCATGATTCATATGTATATCCATGCCAAATTACAGCCTTCTGGTACTAAGAGTCTCTGAGCTAAGCCGCGGACAGACAGACAGACGGACGGACAGACAGACGGACAGACCGAAACTATGAGGGTTCCTTTTTTACTATGGAACCCTAAAAAGGAGTCATGAAACAATGGTGAATGGCGATACAGTGTCTTATTTATGCAAGTGTAAATGAGAAAAAGATATGTATGTAAATAAATAGCAAGAGAACTAATTGGGTAGTACCTATTTGCTTCTGCTTCAGCCTCTGTCCAGCCCTACGAACAGAGTCTTTATTTATTTATTCTGGAGCCAATTTGTTACCACTTTTTTACAATTATGCTTGTTTAGGGAGAATATAGACAGTATGCTATGAGTTTTTTTATATACAAAAGGACCAAGGAAAGGGGAGAACCTGTGACTAAAAGATGTTTTCGTTATTGCAGAATGGATAACAAGGCGATTTCTTTTGCATAAAGAGGGATCAGTGCTGTATGTAGTTATTGAATGCTGCTTTAGAACTAGGTAAAGGAGAAAGATTTGTCGGACCGTGAGGACACCGCAGGATGAAAAAAGTTTTTTAGTGGTAAGGTTTCCCAGTCGCTACCTTTAAGATAAGTCTTTGGGCTCGTTCGATAGTAAGCAAGTGTGTTTTTGAGGAACCTCCCCAGGAAATAATGCAGTAGTTCAGGAGGGATTGGCATAAACGAGGTACACCATTTTCACAAAATTAGGGTCAGCAATGGATCGTAGATGTCTGAAGATCGGGATGAGTTTACGAACACGGGAAGAAACAAGCTCAATGTGTGATTTGAAGTTGAGATTACGGTCTAAATATCTTCACCATCGACTATCGAGATCATCGAGAAGTCGACCAACCCGCACTGGGCCAGCGTGGCCTAATCGCCCTAATTCAGGGTAGGCTCGAGCTCCTCGGTGGGGACGTATATGAGCTGTTGATAATATTATAATAATTTTATATTGTTATATTTTACTTTATTATTATTATTTTGTCTGTTTAAGTGTAAGAAAAACTGCAATCTCTTAATAAGGCACAGGACAAATACTTACCACCTCGATTTATTGGTTCTAGAATTAAAACAAGGATATAACAAGAAAAAACGCAATAGAATCAACGGTATTACGATCATTAAAAATGAATAATTAGGTTTGGTGTATAAGGTCCTGATGAAGACACAAGATAACATCAAAACAGTTACTGGTTCAAAAAATCTCGTGCCCTATAAGGGATAAAAAAAAATAGACCAGGTTGATTTTCGAAAATCACGAAACCACTGAATTTTTTCGATTCGATATTGATGACGTCATGGTTCCTTAGAACAGATCTTTCTATGTCTTATAGTTACAGAATAACCCATTCTGACCCATCGAAATGGGCCACCTGTATAACGCGAAAACTCATAACGCGCCATTGGTGGTGTGGCGGAGGCTTTATGCTCTAATCCTATTTATAAATCCAGCTATCCTTCTCGTTTTTATGACTAATGAAAGAAAGAAGATGTATTTCGATGAACGAATGTTATTATCCAGTAACCAATATCAAGTTATTATACTACTGTATGAAATATAAAACAATGAAAAACAGATTGAAATACCTACAAGATATTATAATCAGTGACCAAGGTTCCGATAAAACGCACTAATACACTAATACCTTGATTTGTAAAGTTATGATGATTGATAGGGGCTGCCCTCATTCTATTACAACGTAGTGAAAAACGCGTTTACTAAGAGGCCATTTCATACGATAAAAACCTATTATAAAAAAAAATACCATACACCCCCAAACATTATAAAATTTATTTTACCCTTCTTGAAAGTGAACACAGAAATATCAAAGAAGAAAAGTTTTTAAATGTTTGCTCTATAAGGCTCGATTTTACTTTACTGTCTATTGCCGAAAAGTCGAAAGTATAGCTCGTATACTGCGTCGATGCATTAAAATCGCTATCCGAGAATTAAGGGCTTTAGCCCCGAGTTTAAGTTTAGGTCTACCCAGTCAAGGGTACGTAATCTTAGAAATTTGCAATATTAGAAATAAATTCTTTACCTACACCAATAAGAAAAGAAAAAAGAACCTCAAAATAATATAAAAAGAAAACTAAACCCTAAACAAAAAAAAACTTAAACCTATCAGAAGTTTTATCAACTATTATACATACCACAAAACAATAATAGTAGATTGTTAACCAAGGGGTGAAAGCGATCAATTACACCCGAAGTATTTTAACGCACGAGCGTAGCGAGGGCGCTTATAGAGTAAGAGTGGAAATTATCTTTCCCACGTAGTGAACACTCTGATTTTCATCTAGATTGCGAGGAAAGTAAACAAAACAGTTTGTAAAAAATATGTATGGGCTACATATCATTACGCGCCATATTAGTGCGCCGCACCCTATTTAAGGCGAGGCCCTATTTGAAAAATCGTTCTTGGGCCCCTTTTTTAACTCGCGTATCTCACGTCTCAGAATATGTACCAAATCAGGAAAATTACAACTAACACAGAATAGTTTATCATTTAGCGACGTAACCAAGTAGATTTTACATAATAATCAAGGAATAAAGCAAAAATAAATAATTAAAATCACCGAAAATCACCCCATATTCAAAATTTGCAAATCTGTTTTCTCAATATTTTTAGCGACAACAACATATTTTTTTGTATTTTTGGCTATATTAATACCTAAACGGCGAAACCAGCTAGTTTTTTAATTCGTTCTATATTTTTCACAAAAAAGAGAAAAGAGTTCAAGAAAAACGAGTTTTTAGCACGATTCCTGCGCAGTGTCGGACGTAACCTCCCTGAAGCATCGCACGCTAATATGAGCGTTATTTCAGTAATGCGTCGGTTGAACTTTGAACTAAAGCGCGTTGAGTTGCTTATTTAGGATAGGGCCTCGCCTTAACACACAAACTGGTAAATTTTCAGTTGGTTTTTATTAAAATCACTGCGTATTGTATTTAGAAATTCCCGCACAAGCCTAAATTAACTTATTTTTGCTTTTTCATGGTTAAAATAAACATAAATTACAAAACAATTTATCAAAACATTAATTGCAAACCACAGATAACAATAGTTGTTTCAACTACATTTTATTCCCGCCTTTTTTTAAAGGTTCGCGTTCGTGTCACTTTTGGCCAAAATTTAAAAGAATTTATTTGTTTGTTGTATAATAATTAACCTTTTTGTTGATATTTATAGGTAAAAACGCGAATTTTGTATTCATCTTGCTTAAATAAAGTATATTCAAGCATTTTTATTCTTTTTTATCGGAATAAAATTAATTGTAGAATTATCTAGCTAGGCTGTATACGTCTCTTCCTTTGCCAATAACTGTGTGCAATTTTCTATGAAAATAGTAAAAAAAAGTTTTGAATTTCAAAGTTACTTACATCCCTCGGGATTCCTTGGGATGTAAGTCCAACTTACATTCTTTCTTTGGGGTCATTATTGGACTACTTTTAGCGCATGAGAGATGAAAATATTATTTGTTTGTCCATGATAGGTAAATAAATACCTACGTTACGTAGATATGCCTCATGCAATATTACTTCGTAGCACGGACCCTACTTGGTCCGTGCTTCGTAGGCATTTTTTTCCGTAAATTCTGTTTAGAAATACATTTATTTTGTTATAATTGACCGAGCGAGCGAAGCGTCTCCGTTTTAGCTTGGCCAAAATTGCTTTTGTATGTCTATCTGTATGTCCATCTGTCTGTTTGTTCCACTCTACAGATCGCGTTTCTCAACCAATTCTCGTGAAATTTTGTGAGCAGGTTTGATAAATTAATCGAATATTTTTGTCGAGTCAGTTCTCGGAAATTTTAAAAAATTACGGAGTTATGGTGGTTGCCAGCTTACAAGGTCTACCGTTCAAGCTGTTTTCCTCTACAGGTCATATTTCTCAATCAATTAAAATAAATTAAATTAAATAGGGTAGGCTCGAGCCCCTCAGTGGGGACGTATATGAGCTGTTGATGAGATAAAATAAAATAATAAAAATATATTTGAGTTAAATAAATTTCAAGAGGTATACAGAGATATACAGACTCGCGAGGTCTACCGCTCACAGAGCCTAGTGGCTATTTTCTATAAAATAAGTACCTATAGAAAATAATACCATAAAACTTTATTTAAAAATAGCATTCTCTAACATTGTCTTTATTTAAAAAAGATAAGTGTCTTACTAACAAGCCTTCAAAATATAATTTTACTGTTAAATCATGTGATACTCGTACCATTCAGATTTGCTCAACCGACTTCAGCGTGGGCGAAATCTGTAAAGCGAGATGCTAAAAAAGAACGTGCCTCATAGAAGAGGGGACAAATATGGAAAGAAAAGCCTTCAGGACATCATCAAAATCTTGAACAGACACCGTATCAACGTTTGTAGCGAAGGAGCTGCGTAGGATGCCGTCCATCACTTTCGACTACGTCGATGCAAGAAGTCTGCTGAAGGATATCCTCAAGGCAGGTTTGGCTAAAGTTCAGCATAAATGTGTTGCAAAATACCATCGCCGATCTGCAAACCTAACCATGTTGCTCTGAACCCAGGATAATAATTTACAATAAAAAAAGAGATCAGAAAAATTGTATAAGAAAGACCACGGAATTATTCCGTGAGAAAGGCCCTCATCGCTGCAATGTAAGATATTTTCAAAGTTCGGAACTGGGAATAATATGACATCAAATAATGTTAACAGCGAGTATATCACTCTTTCTATTTGCCAACGATACAGTAGTCATGCCCGAGTAGGTTTCCGCAAATACAGTATCCAAAATGTCTATTAATTGATTAAGAGAATAAGAATGCAAAACAGGTACGACCTAATGCTATGAGATATTATTGAGTTCCATAGTTATAACATTATTCCTGGAATAAAACTGCAATGTCTGTTAACGGAAAGTAAATATTTTTTCTAGTTTATCTAATTTATTTTTAAAACGATTATTTAGACGATATAGTATCACTTGTGGTAAAAGTATTTCCATTTGTTGTACACAATTTTAACAGAAAAAGACAATAATATCGTACTCAAAAATTACACAGCAAGCCTGCTTATTTCAAAGGAAATATTTTCCAGTATACCTACAAAGTTGATGTTATTATGCTTATAAAATGATTAATTATTATGATTCGCTGAATATTTTAAGATAAAATTGATCTATTTCACATTTAATTCTTTTTCTTTATGAGTGTTTTTGTAACAACCTGTCTAGTAGGTACAAGGGCAGCACACACTGAAAGTATCGGGAATGGAATATTTCCGCTCTTCCTGGCATTAATAACGTCCTTATAATCGAATAAAACCGGCCAAGCACGTGTAGGGCCACGTTCCGTAGTTGTCCAATACTACTTTATGTATCTGTTTATTGTTTAAGACAATTAACATTCACCAAAATATTTTTCTATGATATCTGTAGTACCAAAGTACATTTTATAAGTTGGTCTATTATTCGATAACCTGTAAAGCCTACTTAATGTTGATAAATTTTCCTTTTAAATTCATCATCATACTCTACTACCGTGAATTTTTTCACATTTCCAAATACAACGGTTTTGCTGGTAGGGGACACACACTTTAAGCGCTTTAAAACGAAATATTTCTGAAACTTACACTAGCATCGAAAAATGGCCTTAGCAAACCCCCATTAAGGTGGTCGAGAGTAAAAAAATAACCCCCACTTCACGTGTATCAGAAGAATCAGCTTTGTCAGCATGATTCATATGTATATCCATGCCAAACAGCCTTCTAGTACTAAGAGTCTCTGAGCTAAAACGCGGACGGACAGACAGACAGACGGACATGGCGAAACTATTAGGGTTCCTTTTTTACTACAGAACCCTAAAAATCCTTGGTTTTATTTAAGAAATCAATCAATCAATCAGCCCATTGCAGTCCACTGCTGGACGTAGGCCTCCCCAAGGGTACGCCAAAGCGCACGATCACCCACTTTATTTAAGAAATACAATTTATTTATTTTTAAAAAAGAACGTGTTTTTGTCACGAAGTCTTGTCGAACTTGTCAAGTGTAAAAATGGAATTGACTCAAAAAATTCAAGAGCAATGATTTATTAGGACTTTCGAAATGGTTTAACACAAAACAGTATGTTAATCGGATAATTTCTACTTTTGGTGATAAAGCCCCATCTAAATAGCTATTTATGCAACTGTTGCATAATGAGGGGTATTTAACACGAGTGTGCTCGCTGCGCTCGTTTCATAAAAGTATACACGAGTGTTAAATACTAATTATGTACAGTTGCATACAATAGTTTATCTACACTCATACAACAAATTTAAATTAAAGACAAAATAAAGTAATCATTGTTTATTGTAATAATTATTGACATTTTGTATGGTACAATTATTAAAGGTTATATTTGCGGATGGAACCGATCCTTCTCGAGCATTTATAGTAGATGTAGATGGGATATTTATATTCAATGTATTTTTTTCGATGGAATTCAGTATTTGATTCGACACTTGAATTTTGTTGGCTATTGACTCATCAATATATCCCTCTGCTACAGTCGTAGATTTCCATCCACCATGTCTTTTTAAAGTTGTTATATCTCCACCAGAGTCCACTAACACTGTCGCAGACGTCCTGCGAAAGCAGTGCCCCGTAAATAATTCTGGATTGGGAAGATCTAGATAATTTGCAATCACTTTTCCAAGATAACCAAACTTATTAATGCCGATTCTTTGTGTGGTACATTTTCCAGCTTGGAAGTTTAGAAAAAAATAAGGGCTGCTGCAGGGATTTGGGCGTAGTTCTATGTATTTTTTACATACTTCGTAATAACAGCCCGTTATAGAGAAAGAGCGGCTTATCTTTGTTTTAGTGTTGTAAATATTGACTAAAATGGTGGTTTCAAACACTTGTACATCTTTAAACTGAAGATTGTATAACTCCTGTCTTCGGCACGCACCCATTATTCCAAAGATAAGTGCAGTCTGTAACAATATTATGAATAAATAAGGTTTATGTAGATAAGTAGTGTCAATAACATTAAACAATCATAATAAACAATAAGTATCTGCCTACCTTTGAAAAAAGATATAGCTTATCGGGTGCTTCGCTCATAAACTTTTTTATCTGGTCAGGTGAAAAGGTTTTCGACTTTTTCCCTTTGTATCCCTCTGATTTTCTTTTGAGGAAAGCAATTAGCTTTGAATATTTTGTCATGTCAATGTTGTGATGAATTCCCAATGTACTTTTGAGCATTGAGAATTTAGTCCACAAAGTTGGAGATTTTAGTTTTTCTGACATCTCTTGAAAATACTCAAGTAAGACATTTTCAGAATATGATGTAGTGTTTTTCTTCATTCTCCAATCCATGAATTCTTCATAGGTTTTTTCGTATATCTTCCTTGATTTTTCTGGGAGAAGATTATTTGTCATTTTAGTTGCTGTTTCAAGAATATCCGGGGGTGTCAAATTTTCGTCTATATCACTATCAGTTTCAGACATTTTACTGGGTTTTTAGTAAAAAAACTTGTAATAACGACTTACTTATTACAACGAATAACGAATTACATATTATACAAACTGCATAAGGAAAAATACAAACGTTAATGGCGCGAAAATAAATTTGCAGTAATATCGCACCGCGCATGCGCGCCGCCAAGGTTGCGTTCCGAAACACGCTAGTGTGCTCAAATAGCAAGCATCTGCGTAAAAATTAAAAAAAAAAAAAACTTCATTTTGTTACAACTTTGCGATAACGAAATGAAATTTGTATGGATCCTTAGTCACGGCTCCATCGAAAGGTATATCATTTGCTTAGCGTTTCTCATAAGTAAATGAAGGATTTACGACATGAGTGTAGATAAACCACAATTTATAGCTGGTTTGCAGAATTTGAACGTGGTATGTCCAAGTTCTGTGATGATCCGCATCAAGGTCGCCCAAAAACTGCAATCACCCAAATAACGTTGATGCCGTGCGTAAGCTGATTGAGGAAGATCGGCATGTGGCATATCGCGAAATTCAGGCATCTTTAAGACATTGGTATCAAATAGATTCAAATAATCTTGCATAAAAATTTGGTGTAAAAAATTTGTATTCCCGATGGATCCCGCATGCGCTCTCTGAGGAGCAAAAAGCGGCCGGCGTTACTAGGTGTCTCAGAATTCTTGGGAGATTCCACGGAGGATCTTCAAATGGTGTATACAGCATCGTATCAGGTGACGAATCATCCTACACTACGATAATGCGAGACAACAATCAAAAGAGTATTAGAAGCGACAAAACATTGAATTATTAGACCATCCACCGTACAGACCTGACGAAAGCCTTAATGATTTTTGAAATTTCCCCAAAATTAAGAACAAATCGCGTCGTCAACGATTTTCGTCACCTGAAGAAGCTGTAGATGTAGACGCCTACAAAACGGCCATTTTGAATAGCCCAACTTCAGAATGGAATGAATGCTTCAATAGTTGGTTCCGTCGAATGGAAAAAAGTGACAAGTTTCGAGAAGAATACTTCGAAAAACAATAAACATGTTTTCCACATATAATTTTCAGTGCCGCCTATGCTAACGTCGTCATTCTATCTCACAAGATTTTGTAGACTTGTTAAGTCTACTAATTAACAAGTCAAGAAATCTAAATAGATAGGAAACATGGTGTAAACATGGTGTAAACAAGTAATAACTAATTAGTTGTGTACTATACGATGCGATACAGCGGTAAGTTATATTGAGTCTCCCGATGAGTAGTCGATTAAAATACCTAGTGCAGTGGTGTTTCGTAATAATAATAATTTAAAGATTTATAAAGGACACGACGCGACGACGCCGATTTTAAAACACTACTTGATACTTTTCCCTGAAAACGAAATAGTTACTGTTATGTTCATTATCTATTAATCTTTAGTAAGGATGTACCTATTCTTGATCGTCAATGCAGCTGTCCATAATGGTATAATTACATTCCGACAGAATAAAGTGTTGCAAGTTCTCACTTGCAATGCAACGATATGCTGTCAGCTCCATTTCTCTGTTCAGTACAAGTAACAACAACCTAGTTCAAAAATGCATAATTTTGTATAAGTTTACTTTTTTCTATTGTGGATCTTGTTTAAAAAACCTCCTTCAAAAACAAGCTTTATTCGCCGATAATGTCTAGCAAATGTGATACTAAAAAGGAACGTAACCTAACTCTTTTTTTTTATTTGTGGCCATACAAATACGAGATTCGAATGATGATGATGTCCGTAATAATGATGTCAAGCAGTGGTTAATGTTGGTTTGTACATGACTTATTTAACGAATTAGCGCAGAGCATAGGTACATTAAAACTGACAAATTGAGCACTCATTTTTTCCAAGTCAGTTAAAAACGTAATATAAAATGCAACGGGCGTTTTTCCTTTTTTTTTTTTAATTCTAGTCCTCACTTTTCCACTAGATGACTGTTTTATGTGGCCCTATTGCGTTTTAATTTCGTTGTCAAATTGAAGTTTTTTTATAATACAATTTTATGGGTCTGGGTACGGAGTATCGCAGTCATTTTCTTAATTATTCAGATTTACGGCTCTGGGTATAGACTATTTAAGCCAGCATGATGGCAATGTTACTGCGACACAAATTTTATAGTCCCTTAAAAGTAAACCCTGTCGGTTTTTTCCTTAACATAAAGCAATCAAAAATTTTAAAAATATATTTTTTATTACATTTCAACATCAACGTCAACGGCCCTACCTACCTTATTACGAGGGCTGCTATTTATGTATCCGGACGGAATAACAAAAAATAACAAACATCTATAACCAAATATACTTTTATTGCTTTTCAAAATATTCCCCGTGATGATCTATGCATTTTTTCATACGTTGAAACCAACTTTCGCAGCATTTTTTCCATTCTGTATCGGGTATCTCCAAAACATGCATTTTGAAAGCATCAACGGCTTCTTCCCGGGTCGAAAATCGGTGTCCACGTAATTTGTTCTTCACGCTTGGGAATAAATAAAAGTCGTTGGGTGCCAAGTGCGTGCCAAGCGGATGACCCGTCAATTCGATCATTTGACTATTTAAATACTCCGTTGTTGCGGCCGAGGTGTGACAGCTGGCGTTATCGTGGTGAAGGATTATTCTTCGTTGTCGATTGTTCTTGCGTATTTCTCCAAAGACTTCTGGCAAGCAAATGGTGGTGTACCATTCAGAATTAGCCGTTTTACGATTCTCTAGTGGTACTGTAGCCACATGTCCACTAATACCAAAAAAGCAGGCAACCATTTGCTTCAAAGTGCTTTTTGCACGAACAACTTTAGTTGGGTTTGGCTCATTTTGGAACACCCAAACCGTTGACTGCTGTTTAGTTTCGGGATCATACGCATATATCCAAGATTCGTCTCCTGTGTAGATATTATGAACAGCTTTTGATGTACCACATTTGTATTTTTCTATCATTTTTTGCACCAATCAACACGAGCCTGTTTTTGTTCAACTGTTAAATTGTGCGGGATCCAACGAGAACAATTTTTTTACAGCCAAATGTTCGTGTAATATTTTATAAATACTCGTCATACTAATGCCCAGAAATGACTCTATCTCGCGATATGTAACATGACGGTCTTGCACACGCACGGAGACAAATACATAGAGGAGGTGCCACAAGCAACTTAGACCCGTCTCATAGCGGACTAAGTACTCTTACTACTAGCTATTAACTATTCTGTCAGTGTTACTTTGGATTTTATGGATACGACACAAATATGACTTGGCTTTATTACAACCATTTTAATTGAAATTAGTGACGCAAAAATTATGTGCTGTGTTGTATCGTGCAACAGTACGAGTAATACAACTATTTCTAACGAAAAAAGACATGATTCCACTCGTATGTATTTTTTAATGCAATTCTTAATGCTCGTAATTTATTCCTTCGAGAAAGTTCGGCAATAACAACGCCATCTATCGCCAAGTAGAATAACTTCTTGACTGTAGAAGGTTATATGACCTGTTTCATTCATGCTCATTCATTCATGTATTTTGTATAGTAAGCTCTGGGTGGCCAGATATGGAATCTAAAAAAATATATTTGTGTAAAATATTTATTTTTGTAGCATACAATTAAATAATGCAGATAATATTGATGAACTTACTCAATATTTATAATTGAATACATGACATCAAAATATCACATTTTGGGCAAAGATGTTTCCTTATCTTGGTAGTAAGTAAGTGATGATGATAAAGGACTAACGTGAAATCCCGTGTCAAAATTGAACAGATCTTTTTATGTCTTATAGTTTCAGAGTAACCCATACTGACCCATCTAAATGGGCCATCCTGTATATCACAATTGCTCATATAAGGTAATCCTACAATAAAAACGACTACATAATACAAAAAAGAAGAGAGAGATCAATTTTTTAAAAATGGTCCGAATTTTTTGTTTTTGGCAACATTATACAGCGTAACGAACTAACGAACAGAACCACCAACCACAAAATTAGGTACGGTTCATTAGTGTCTAGCTGCAAAGCTAGTTTTGCTATTGACCGCTAGATGGTTAGCAGAACTTCATCTTCCCGCACCCCCTCCCAATGGCGACCCCCGCTATCATATAGAAAACGTCTTAGGGCAGCTCCTCTTTGTATTTGTCTCCGTGGTCTTGCATTACTAGTTCGCGCACAGCATCAATATTTTGTGGTACAGCAGCCGATTTAGGGCGACCTTCTTTAAAATCGTCCGCAAGCATACGACGACCACGATTAAACTCACTGAACCAGTGATACACAGTGGTTTTCGATGGGGCTTCCTCCCCAAAAGTCGACAAAAGTTGATCCACGCACTGTTTTTGAGTTAATCCACGCCGAAAGTCGTAATAAATCATAGCACGAAAATTTTCACGAGTCAAATCCATGGTGATGATAGACAATGAATTTTAAAAATGGCGCCACAATGTAAAAACAATTGACAGATGAATGAAACAAACTTTATTTTACAGCCAAAGAGTTCTATATTTAAATGTTATAATTTCTTTTAAATATTGTTTATGTAAGTGGCCAGTTCCAGTTACATAAATAGCAGCCCTTGTAATTACATAAAATTATTAGATAAAAATATATAAAATAGTTGTGATGTGTTTTTTACCCTATTTAAGTGGAAGGCTCTTGTTCAGGTTTGACAAAAGTGGAACCCAGCGCCACATAGCAGCCTTTGGAGAACTAAAAGAAAAACCCCCTAAATTAAATCAGCAGATTTATTAACACTGGATATAATGCTGGATATGAATTAGTATATTCGCTAAAGAAATGCATTCGCTCAGTAATTCACAAAATAAATTATGTTACGTTCCAGTCTGCTTTCTAACAATTAATGTGGCTCGACACGCATTTGGCCATATATTAAACGTATTTTGCAATTTTTTCTACACTTATCGTTTTCAAAACTGGGAGGTTTGGGTTTAATCCCAGTTTTAATCCAAATCGGTGGATTGGGTTTTAACCTTCTACCGCTTCTACCCATCTCTACGTACAACACACGGATCTTAGGTTTTATATCAAACTCGTGACATTATAAACCCTCGCCTACTAAGGGCGCATTACGAATCAGACTTTCAGCGCCGTCAGCGATCAGAAAAGGAAAAAAAACGTATGAGTTTTGCCTACTGACAGTAATACGGTGCGCGTTTACGGGTGCTTTAATCGATTTCAGTGCGTCTCGGAACGCAGGGTAATTCTGTGCCTGCGGTTCGAGCTTACAAAAGTCACCTCGTTTGTAATTTGCCACCTACGATTTGCTTGAAAATGTTGTACGTAGTTTATTTATTGCCTACACACACTACACCGAAGGGGCGCTGCTGTAAAGTATCCTTTCTGACAGCGTCCAGAATATGGTTACTTATTTCATTAAATACATACGTACATATTTTTTAAATACCAGTACAAAAACGAACAACTGTTTTAATTAATTTCAGTACAAATGGAGCTTGGGGGTTGTTAGGAAGCATCACGTAAAAAAATCTAGATCTGTATTTTACTTTTATAATCATCATAAACCATAGTTAAACCTAGAACATAATTTGAGCTAACGGCCCCGATTCACGCAGTCGCACTCAAATCCTAATTTTAAAATATCCTTTTCGTTTTAATGACCAATGAAAGAGAGGAGATGAATTAAGATGAACGAATTATATTATTTTGAATGAATGTTATGCTAAACTAAGGCGTAGCTGTCAAATTAAGAATTTTTCAAGTCGTATGTTTTTGTCCCGAGTTTTGCGACGTGTCTACAAGGTTAACTGTATGTTTGACAGCTCTAATGCTTAAGGCTAGATATTTATAGGTATATAAGACTTACGATACATTTATTGTTTTTCAAAGTATATTCTCTCGCAATTAATGCATTTTTGCATTCGCTGAAACCATTGTAAAGCAGTTGGACCAGTCTTCCTTAGGGACCTCTTCAATGGATTTTTCTTAACTTTCGTCGGCAATTCTTCAAAAGGAAAGACCTGCTCTGCCGACTGGCATTTTCTTTCGGGTTCATTGCAGTACACTCAGGTTTCGTCACCACCGTATTATAGACAGCCAATGACTGTCCTACGTTAAACATTTTTATCATTTTACGGCACCACTGGACACGCAGTCGTTTCTGGTCCTCCGTTAAGTCATGCGGTATCCATCGAGTGCAAAGCTTCCGAACCTTCAGATGCACATGTAAAATGTTTTACACTTGGCTCATTCCAATGCCTAACAAAACAAGAATTTGCTGGCAAGTATTTTTAGTTGTCAGTTTAAGTTGTACAGACTTTAATTAAAGTCTGTAACCGCAGTCGCCGGCCGACCTTCACGTACCTCGTCATGGAGATGATCACATCCACGTCTATATTCACCAAACCACGAATACACAAGAGCTGCGACATGGTGCTTCATCACCAAATGCCATTGAAAGTCGCTGGCAAGTCTCTTGTTGACTTAAGCCACAACGAAAATCATAAAAAATCGAAAATGTTCACGAGTTAAATTCATTTTGATAGCGACACACAATTTTCGAAAGGACGTCATAGTGAAAATACAAATGAGTCTCGCATATTAAAAAGAAACATGTTCCCATAACTGTTTTTTCATTATTTTATTGTAAGTGGCCAGATCCAGGTCTGTTTGTCCATTAGCTCAGAGACTCTTAGTATTAAAAGGCTGTAATTTGGCATGGATATACATATTAATTGAATCGCTTGTTTCCAAAACAGCACTTGTCCTAAAATGACGTTTGTTGCGTTTGGTTTCCACAGAGCATATGTCCCGGACTAGAGATTTTTGGAAACCAAATCAATTTTTATGTAGCCTTAGAAATGTATGATAAAGTACGGGACAAGGGTGTTTTAGTTTTAAAAAAAGTTGAACGGAAAATAAACGATGATGTTGCCACACTAAAAAAAGGGTAATTTTGGACATGTGCGCTTTGAAAAACAACCAATTCAATTATGCAGACAAAGCTGAGGAATAAAATCTTATAATTAAAAAAAAAAAAAATGTTCCTTTGTTACACGTTAAGTTAGGGTTGTTATTTTTAATCACAACCGTGAATAAAAAGTGATGAAAAATTAGGTATAGATAATGTGAGGCATCGTAAAAATAATTTTTCGATGCTAGTGAGCGTTGCAGATATATTTCGTTTTAATGTGCTTTATTGTTAGTCAACCCGCACCCCCCCCCCCCCCCCCCTCAAGCGACACCGTTGTATTTGGAAATGTGAAAAAAATTTACGGTAGTAGTGTATAGGAAAACTAACAACATCAAGTAAGCTTTACAGGTTATTGAATAAAAGACCAAATAATAGACCAACTTATACAAGATATCATAGAAAAATATTTTGATGAATGTTTACTGTAACAGGTACTTTAGTAGTATTGGACAACTACGGAACCCTACACTTTGCATGGCCCGACACGTGCTTGGACGGTTATTTTTTAAATCTTTAAAAGGCGAAAATGATGGACCGTTACATGCTGAATTATCCCAAATATTTTACTTTCGTAAAGCAAGTGAATTATTTACAACGTAAAATAAGTGAATGAAATACGGATGTGTCATGATAGAGAAAACGAAATTTAATTTTGTCCTTCACTAAGGTAATGCTAAAATATTTAACACGTATTTTTATTAAATAAAAAATATTACTTAGTTAAACCGCATTAAAGTTGAAGAGTGGGGCTCACTACGTCACAACCAGGGCTCCGTTTCACGAAGCAACAAGTTACTGGTAACAAGTTATAATTTGATATGCATTGCGTAGCCAATTCGCCTAAACTGTAAGCTATTATCGTTTTACCTAATCGTCTACGCAATGTACATCGAATTGTACTTGTAATTTGCAACTTGTAGCTTGTTCGTGAAACGGCCCGATAAGGGCTTACATTTTAGGCGTTTTTTTTTTTTTTATTGACCTTATCTCTATTTGTACCAGAGTGGTAATATAGTGGGCGCGGACTTGACATTTTAGGTGAATTGGCTACGCAATTTATATCAAATTGTAACTTGTTACTAGTAACTTGTTGCTTCGTGAAACGGAGCCCAGGTATAAAATTGGGGTAGTTCCCATTTGTTCTATAGAACTGACGTCAGTAGGATAAAAATGGACAACTTTATGTCATTTTGTTTCATAGAACTACATACAAGCGTTTTTCCTTTTTGTCCTGCTGACGTCATTTCTATAGAACAAATGGGAACTACTCTAAAATTGACTCAAGCGTTACGTCATACACTATTTCAACTCAATATATCTCCGTATTTTTTTGATTACGTGAAAAAAGAAAAATACGTGTCCAATACTTGATAGACAAAGAAAAAAAAGTCATCATCCCTATTGTGTTACAATACATTGCAAAATAATATTTGGTAAGACCCGTACTTACATGGTACGCCACGTTGGTTACGGTGACAATATCGTCTTCGGTATTGGGGTACGAGTACACGGAGTCGAACTCCATGTTAAATATAATGCGGTAGTGTACTAAGTCGTCTTCCAAATTATGCACTATTCTGCGTTGATACATTCTGAAAAAATATCTTATTAACAATACTTTTATACACAAATTATATACCATTTGATAACATTTATACCAGCACATTAAATTTTGAATGTTATTTTTTATTCCTACAGACGACGTGCATTGTATGCCTAATGTTGTACGCAGCACGAAATACAGTTTTAAATAAAAAAAAAGTAAAAGTGATCCCTAGTAGAGCCACTGAAATCTCCAAAACAGAGGTGAAACTTTAAACTCTAAGAGATCAAAATGATTATATTTTTTAACTACAATTTTTGTTTAGGTAAGTGATTTCACAATGTTTTTCTTACAAAAAATAAAAGTTGCTTTTAGTGGTTTTGAACCACTCCAAAACCGGTTAACTTATGGAGTTTCTTAAACATATATGTAAAAAAAAACTAATGACTAATTTAGGTTATTTCATGAAATTTTGTATATCATAAATATTTGTATATTATTTATAAATTCAAGTAGATATCAAAAACAATACAAGATTTTGCTATTGAGAGATTTCCACGGGTCCTCGGTTTTGGCAGTGGCTCTAGCGACGAAAACGCTTTTTTTTTTCCAAAATTTAAATATTTAATAAGTCGTCTCCTTCACGATTTTCGTAGCCCCCTCTTCTATATACCTAAAACTGTTATGTATGTGTTCCTTCCTTATGCTCTATAAAACACGAAACTGACGGTTTTAAGGGACAACACGCATAGCTATGACGTCACAATCATCAGAATGGTAAATACCTTCTTTACATAATTGATCACAACTCGTTTGTTTATTATTGGATTACAATGAGGTTTATATTTTTAAGAAGGTAATAAAACGGACTTTATTTTTTGTTATAAACTTAGGTACACTTTTTCTTTATTTAGTTATAGCGGTAAATAAGAAAAAGTGTATGAAAAAAAACAATTTTTGTTAATATTTTAAAAACGACAAAACTAAATTAGTAAGTTTCAATAGAGCAATCATAGACAATTATTATAACCTTTCAAGTGACATACCAAACAACGAAATTCATGCAGTAGAACCCGAAATGAAGAAAACTTGGTACGATCGGCCGCCATCTTTGTGACGTCATAGCTATGCGTGTCCCTACTTCCACTTCTTAAAAACGTCAGTTTCGTGTTTTATAGAGCACAAGGAACTCACATCAAACGCCGTAAAATGCTGATTTTTTCCTTGTACAGATGCCGCTACTGAGAGGTTAAGCAACAAAACAACGCTTTTCACTTTGGTTTTATGAAATGAACAATATGTAAAAGTAATATAACACACTTACAATTTCATTCTATAAAAAACAAACATCATTTTCTTTCTAGTTGGAAGTTCTCCGTCATCTACCGTACTCACCAGACCTTGCCCCTACAGACTTGTACTTTTTCCAGAATCTGGATAACTTCTTGGCGGAGAAAATTCAATAACCGAGAGGCAGTACAAAATGCCTTTGAAGAATTTGTTGCCTCCTATCAAGCAGATTTTTTCCAAAAAGGGCATCAATAGCTACCACATCGTTGGCAAAAATGCATTGATTGCATGAGTTACATGGGTTAATTACTTTGATTAATAAATATAAAAAATTTAGAAAAATAGCGCGTTAAATTATAACATGAAAAACGGCAATTTCATAGATTTATCTATTATTAAGTTAAAAAAAAAACACATCCTTACTAATATTATAAACGCGAAAGTTTGTAAGGATGTGTGGATGAAATCATGGAATATAAAGTGGATGAAATGTTTGTTATCAAGCAAAAACTACGGAAAGATTGGGATGAAATTTGGAATAGAGATAGTTTGTACCATGGATTAACACAACTACTTTTCACGGGAAAAAGTCTTATTCCCACGGGAAAATCATACACAACGAGAGCGTAGCCGCGGGTGGACCGCTAGTTACCAATATTATGTGGGACTAAAATTAACCAAAATTGTATGTACCTAGTATAAATTGGTCCGTTTGGTGGGGCAAAGTCACGGATGTATTTGTCTCCGTAGGCAAAGTAGACATTGAAATTTTAACAAGTCGATTCTGCCCTCTTCTGTGATTCTGCCCCACAGCACTCTCCCTTTAGCCTCTGCTTTAGGGTGGCAAAGTTGACCAATTCATTGTTTTGCTACTTAAAAACCGGTGTCGCCTAGAAATCGATTATTATAGGTATATTTAATTTTTGTGCTAAAAAAATTTCATATAAAAATTTGATCACGCAATCGAAGTCGCGGGCAGAGAGTTAGTCTTGTATAAATAAGATACTCTATTATATTATTACCCTTTTCCCGTCCTACTGTTTTTTTCTGTAATAACATTAAGTTTTCATTACACTAAAAACTCAAACCAAAATGGAATAGACACGATGATTTTTTTTTCTCGTGCTTATTGTAATTTTAAAGTGGATCCATGCTGTTGATGAAAGTAAAAGTAAAGGAGGGCAGACTAACTTGTAGATGTAAGGACCAACTTCATTGACGACAGGGACTCCGCCAGCCAGCACCTCGTCTGGGTTGGTGATGTTCCATAAATGGACGGTGAAGTTCAACGGAAACGGCACGGCTTCGAACCGCTCGAATTGAATTGTGTCTTCGATCAGTACTACTTCCTGCAGGTAATGTTAAAAATAAGAATGCTGCACTCCTGTTGTCTACATTAGTTTTCATTTTAATTAGGTAGGTAATTAAAAATGATAAGCTTTTTTGTCGAACTTGGACAAGACTCGAACCTGCATCTCTTGGCTATCCGGGCCAGAAACCAACAAGCTCTGTGAAAGATCGACGAAATTTGACACTGCTTTTTACTTGCTCAGAGTGCATTACAGCTCAATCTGTCGGTAATATTGCAAACTACCGACATTCATGTTTCAAGTAACATTAAAATTATCATGAATACTGTAGATGGATATGCGATATATATATTTTTTTAAAGTGCACTATTATTTTTAACTCAAAACTTAACTTAACTTTTTGAAACAAAACTTAATACGTAAATTATAGGAAATTTAATTCTCTACAACATTGACCTACCTTTTTTCTAGCTAAAATGCACCAAATCCAAGATATAAGCAAAAATCTGAAGAGCCGATTTCTTCATTTGAACATAACCGTTCTAGACAACATGGTGCAATGCCCAATAATGCCAATGGTTATATGATGAGTGTCAATAAACAAAAAATACGAACGTTATTTTAGTGTGCGCCTTGAAAACCCACTAACTAAAGCTTTACTCCTTCCTTCGGGGATATTCTTATGGTTGTTTCTCTAGATTAAAAAGATATTTAATAAAAAAAGGTAATGTTCGCATTATGCACTCGTAATGCTCGTACGATCACTTACTTGGGTTAAGAAACATTAAGAACGTCGAACTTTTACCGCAACGGCCAAAGTGCGCGAAGTGCCTTATACTGGAGGTTATACAATTTTATTTTGTACCTTTTAAATAATTATTGATCAAATACTTACATTTTCTACCATATTAATAATAATCCCAGGCACCGCGGCATAGCCTATAATGCTCACTGCTACAACTAAAACAGCGCCCACGACTGTAGTGGCAATACTACACGTCAACCCGAACATATTTTATTTTTCAAATAATGTTTTATTTTATAATTTAATAAACATAATCGGGGTCCATGAACGACTGTTGCACAACTCCATCGGAGTACCTTGAAACAAATATTCACAAGCGATAATATAGATAAACGCAGGTTTAATTACATTCGATTCGAATGGATTAGTAACTGGAGATTGTGATTATGGACGTTATCATTTTCATCCATATAAAAATAAATGATAAGGATGTTGTTTTCGAATACTGGAATAGTATACTTACAAGTAGATATCGTCAGATTTATCTTCTTCATCGTGTGGGTCGACAACTAATCCCACAGACCCCG
The DNA here is from genome assembly GCA_951230895.1 of Carpatolechia fugitivella. Taxonomy (NCBI): domain Eukaryota; kingdom Metazoa; phylum Arthropoda; class Insecta; order Lepidoptera; family Gelechiidae; genus Carpatolechia; species Carpatolechia fugitivella. The sequence goes on along the minus strand of OX579645.1, from coordinate 17,570,151 downwards.
ATGTGCGTGTGGACCGAGGGACCACTTCAGGGATTCGCGAAATAAGTCTACCAAGATTTAGTAGTCGACTTAAAATAATTGTAGAACAATCCAGGAATTTTTAATGAAATAATTAAATAAAAAAAAAACCCGACTGCGTGAAATATTTAAAACTTTCAAACTTAATTAATAAAATAAACTGAAAAAAATGCAAATACGTTTTTTTTTAATGATCGTGGTTGATAGTGTTCACAATAGCAGTCAGAGGCATCAAATATTCACAATATCATAATACCACAGCGTTTTTGTGAACGCAGTCGGGTTTCTTAGATTTTTTTTCATAAAAAACAATATTTTAAACTTTTTAGTTATTGTAATGAATGACCGGTATTGTTGTGTCTCTTCCATTATATAGGTAATTCAATTTAAAACATTTAAGCATATAAGTTGTATATTTTTGGAAACCATACAGAAACTCCTTTATTTTGATACCTCACTCGATAGCTTTTGGAGAGATAAAATTTTTGAAGTCCATGTTTTGATGAACCCAGTGTCACTCTCACACTGCCCTCCGTTAACTATAAGGTCGCTTTTATGTAAAATAATTATTTGCAATACCTATACTAAAAAGACGCTTAAGTATTTAACGACCATATAGTCAAGTACTGATTAGTTTCAATGTAACCTAACCTTACCTAGAACGTCGCTACAGTTGTTTAATTGCTTTGTAGACTAGCTTTTTGAGTTAAGCGTCTTTTTGTTTTCTTTTAATATGATTAAATCTTACAATTACTTCACTATAAAGCAGCTAAGCTTGAAACCTCCCCTCGTTCGGTTAAGGACAGATTCGCGATATGGCAGATTCGGGTTACGGCAGATTCTTTTTACGGCAGATTCGTGTTAGGGCAGAACTTGGACAGTCGTGAACAAATTTGTTATTCCAATCCGACCAACTAAACGGATCAACTAAAAACTGTTCAACTATTTTTTTTCCGAACGGCTCGCAGTAAAAAGACCTTTTAGCTATGTATTTGGGATTGAAAAGTGACGCACAAAAAGTAAGAGAAACGATTAGATAAAATAAATCGTTTAAAAAAGAAACATTAAAACATTATAGACAATTTTTTTATAATTAAGTAGGTAACAAATCGCTTGGTCTTAAGACTTAGATATTCGTACTATACAAAAGCAAAATAAGCGCATATTATTTAACAACAGGTGCTCCTTGGAATTATAAAAATGTTTCAGTAACAAAATCTGTGTAAAAAACAAACCTAAATAGGTTCTTTTACGAGTAGAAATATTCACATAATGTTCCACTAGTTAAAATTGTCAAACCGTCTCGCCGCAAGATTTGACGCCTTCCAGCCTCCAGAACAAGCTGGGTTTCAAGAAGGTTTCAGTACCGTAGACCACATCCACACAGTATAATCAGCCGCTGTGTCTAGCATTTGTGGACTACGAGAAAGTCTTCAGCTACATCGAAACCTGGGCTGTTCTAGAATCCTTGCAGCGATGCCAAGTCGATTGGCGGTACGTGGAGGCACTGAGAAGCCTGTACAGTATGGCGTCAATGTCCGTCAAAAACTGCGTCATATCTTCTCGTCACCACTACCGCAATGCCTGAAGAGCAGGGTGTAAGTATAACCAGTGTGTCCTACCCGTTTTGACATACAGAGCCGAGACGTGGAACATGACGGTGAAGCTGGCCCACCGGCTACATATCACTCAGCGAGCTATGGAAAGATATATGCTTGGTATTTCGCTGCGGGATACAATCCAAAACGAAATCATCCGGCAGAGGACCAAGGTAGTTGATATCGTCCAGAAGTGTAGCAAGCTGAAGTGGCAGCAAGTTGGAGCAGACGGGTTCTTGAATGGAGACCACGTCTCGGGAAACGTAGTGTGAGACGCCACCCTGCCAGGTGGACCGATGACCTGAAGAAGGTCGCTGGTGGTGGCTAGATGAGGAAAGCGGGTGATTGGGGAGGCCCAGAACGTACCATACGTAGTATGGTCTTTGTTCGTAGAGACATTATCGATTTTCTGCAATAAAAAAAACATATTTAGAATAATTTGGCGTCCCATAAATACAGAGTGTCTACAAACGGATACAGTGATTATTTTAGTTTGTTATGCTAAAATAAGCAACAATTGAAAAAGTTATGGAAGGTTAAATATAATGTAGGTATAGGCAGTGTCTAAGGTACTTAATTAAGGATTTTGCTCATAAAAACACATCCATACACACAGATAAACTTTCACATTTATAATATTAGTGAAATGTTCGAATTCTAAACAATCCTGCCAGACATCAATCTAAATTAAGAGGGAACCATTATTAACAAAACAGTGTAGTCTACTTACCTAGAAACAGTATAAACAATAACTTACCCAGGAACTCTCTCAGCCATAATAACAATTTGGCGTGAATCTTCCTGCCCAGCAGCAGCGCGCGTCCACCTACCTACAATGACGGCCTAGGCGACGCGACACTGGGAATACCGCGGTCCGTGGGGTAAGACGCGAGAGCAGATTGCGACTTTTTAGCAAAGTATTGTGGCTTAGCGTTCTTGTAGCTAAGGGTTCATTCGCTAATTATTATTCATCGATGTATTTAAAGGCGGATAGGACTTTCGAAGCAAGTAAATATGTTTATAATACTTCAAGAATCCTAAGCTATAAAGGCGTTAAGAGAGTTTAATGTCATTAAAGATTAGTATTTTGTACAACTTCTTTTTAGCGTATGATTTATCGACGTGATTAAACTCAATGAACCTTAACTTAAAGATCGCAAAAGTATCATAACGACTGCATAGCAAAGTAAAATCGAATAACGTCCGTTTAGCTATGCAAACAATGAAACAATTTTGAAATGATGATGGCATTAAGGCTTGGACAAATTAGCCACCCAAGCATTAAGGGCTGAATGCGACCATTTACTCAAGTATTGACGGTAGACGTCGTTTTAGCTGTGTATAACATAGATTTAATCGTATTTAACGCCTTTTTTGTTAGACGTATTTCCTGAACTGCAAACGTTACCAAAATGATTCCAATAGAGATCGATAGAGAATTTTTTTCTATGTATGCTGGCATCCAAAACTCAAAATTGACCTCCTGAGGCTTAGCAACCTTTTAGCTAACGGACGGCTGCACAAGTAAGACGAATCTAACGACGACACCTTTTTAGCTAAAATCCATCAAGCTGTTTAGGCTGTAGCCCAAGAAATATAAATACATTATACAAACACTCGAAAAACATAACCCTCCTAAAGCAGTCGGGTAAAAATGCAACCAGACTTCAAGGTCTGGTCCCTCAGTTCTCACAGACCCGAAGCGAGATCTCATAGAGGATTCTCAAAATTGTTGCCTTATAAGGCCGTCAATCTGTACATTCCTATTGCTTTCTTGATGTACAAAGAAATAATCAGTAATAAAGCAATAAAGTATATTCTAACTGGCAGACTTATGTTTATCATCTTTACGAGTAAAAGGCGAAATGATACCATGACATGACTTTCGTAAAGATATTACATGACGTAAATATAATCTTAAAATTGTTAAAGTGGAAGAATTTGTTGAACTTCCGGCCAATTTCAGGTGCAACATTCTTCTAGCTTAGCACAACTTTTCCGACCGTGTGCCATGCATTTTATCGTGATGTCATTTTGACATAGACAATTTTTGAGTGAGCTTAAGGACTATAAGCTATCAGTCAGCCGGGTCATGTTGTAAGACGGTGTCATGTGGTTTCTTGTACTCGTATCAATATACCACGTGTGTTGCTAGTCCGTACATTAGACAGGCTTACAGGTTACATGTTTCTCTTGTAAAAACGAGAAAACGTTGGATTGTAACGGCTGTTACTACCAGATTTTAGGGAGCCTACGTTAATTAGGAAATAATTTGGGTAGTATTAGATTCTTTACAAGCCCTATAAATAGAAACACATTTACTGGACAAATATTTTAATTTAAAATCTTAATTGACTGTTAACTTTCTAATAAATGCAAATTTTAGCAAAAATTTATTAATGCCCGAACAAATAAAATGACTGGACCAAGAGATATGATTTGTGTCAGGATATTATTAAAATATAAAAGGAATCCACATAGATTATGCTACTTCTTACTGTCAGATAAACTAGAATTTCGAAAAAAATATATTTTTTAACATCTTTTTTATATTAAAAGCGCCGCCGTCCTTTCATCATATGAAAAGCTTTAGCTGACGTAAAATTATATCAGTGAATTTTAAATTATAGTTGCCTCGGATATCAAACAGCAAGCTGGTTTTATTCTTAAACGTACATAATTATTAAAATCCATCAAATTCTTCATCTGGAGCTAGATTTGAAACATTCGTAGATGTTTTAATTTACTTTATTCGACCTACTTACAAACTTATTTTTGAGAAACCCTTTCATTTAAATACACCAACAGTGGGCGAATGTGGTTCAAGAGAGAGATTCCACACATTCCAGGCCATATATATGCCAAATAATAGACTGAAGGGCACGCAGAATGGCATCAAAATCGGTCCGAGGAATTTAAGAGTTATGATCACTTTACCTTGCTACAGAGGCTGCGGTCTAATCATAGAAAACAGTTCTGTACTTATACTTCCTTCATAACCAAGCGTTCTATTACGGAGGTTCTGGTTATTGCCAGATGCCCCTTCCGGATTATACTCTCCTGATCATCGAAGGGGGCATAATATTCCTGGATGCCCCCCCTTCGCAGTTATCCCCTTCTCCAATAGGTCGTAAGTAATTAATTCAAGGGTTGCCTAGAAGAAATTGCTATGTAGCAATAAGGCCGCCTAACTGTACACTTTTCCTGTTGTTTTTTTTTTGTGCATGTTCCAGTGTGTACAATAAAGTATATTCATTCATTCACCCTGTACCTATACAAATGACTCATTTCTATGCCCCGTTATCGTAACCTCTTTCTATATTTCAATTAATAGGAGTACACATTAAAAGTACAGCAATAACTTCTGCAAGTCAATAGTTGAATAAACCACAAAACGGTGGTGATGAGAGGATCTGGGAACAAAGAGGACATCTGGGAATGGTATGCCCCCAGCAGGGACAATGTTGAAAGGGTTTTGCTTGTCACTAAAATCAATTATATGTTTCCATAGAACAGATCGTTCTATCTTATAGTTTCAAAGTTACCCATACTGACCCATCTAAACGGGCCACCCAGTATAGACTCTCACTCGCAAAAATGAAGATACTTTTACTAGGAGTTTCTTCTCCACAGAGTCCGCATATCGTATAGTGAACTCACAAAAAAATAATAATAATGACGAAACTAAGAGATGCATCCATAAGTTAATAAACTATTCATTTCAGAAATTACTCAGACCGATTTTTATACCCTTCGGCATGTTCGAGGACTTCATTGTACCCTTTCTTTATCGTTGGAAACTCTTAGACGAGCTTCCATAGACCATCGAAAAAAATTTCATTTGCAAATCGACAGTATATTACGCAAATTTTTGTTAAAAATTTTAGTGGTAATGCACCAGATAAAACCCGAGATATCCTGTATACTGTCTTCAAGGTCTGCAGCGGCTAGTGAAATTTATTTGCTGTCTGAGGCAACTATAATTAGTTACTGGAATATAATGCGCTGATCATAAAGTCGGAAATTTAATTAATATTTAATAGTTTATCGAGTAGGTTTCGGATTCCTTCAGTAAATAATGGTCCATTTATCGTTACTAATACAATACAGCCACATAAATCTATCGACAGTAAAGCTAATAATTATACATACTTTTGTGCTACTATTTCTGAAGCAACGAGTGTTGGTGAATCGGTCGGTGCAAGTCGTCAGCACTTCAGGACATTTAAACGAAGATAACGTACAAACAAATCTTCGTTTTAAGCAAACCTTGAGATCAATTCGTAAAAATCTTGCTCTACATCAGACTGGCATTGCTATTTTACTACAAATACATAGAATAGCCTACACAAAGTATTATAATATTCATTAGATGCCTACTTACAACTATAAACTTTAACAATCATCTTTGGCCCCATTCAAATACAGAGTAAAAACCACTTACCTATCATATTAATTAAATTGTTCTGCGAAGTCTGAATACACGTCGCAGGGTACAAAATGATTATGTAGTTTGTTGGAAAAATTATACATATCGCCATGATTTGTACTCTGTCTGCGAATTAGGACTTTAATAATATTATAGGTAGTGTGAACGTCAGAAATGATAAAATTCACGTATAGGTTAACTACGATAAAATAGCCCGCCACTACACATTTTTACGCGATAGCACCGCTTACATTCAAAACTAATGTGGATGGCCGGGTCAGGTTATCGTAGTTTCTCTTACAAATACGAAAATTTTGATTACATCTTATATTTTTAAAGACCTAAGTAAAATCACATTATTTAACTTAAATATTCCCAGTTCACTACTAATCGTAGTTCGTTACTACTAAAATAAAAGCTCTCCTAGTGATAGATGTTAACCCTAAATTAATAATATACAGGGGCGGTTTTCCGCAAAAGTTACATGCGAGGATCAGTAAAGTTATCGAAATTTCAATAGAACTAATATCCATGTAATTTTTTATGACATAAGAATGATCTTTTTGAATTATCCAAATCGGACCATTACTTACGAAGATAGTAATAAACATATGCCGTTTCTGCCGCTAAAAGTCTATGTCCGCGGATGCGTGTGACGTCACTGTGACGGACGCCGCCAGTTAGCCGTTGGCAGCGATAAGGCGCGCAGTGTTTTGTTTGGTTAATTGTGATTTGAAACAAATTAAGTGTCCGATTTGTGTCTAATTCATCTTTTTAACTATGTATAAATATTGTATTGTGCCGAAATGTACAAACACTTCTATTAAAAGGCCAGAAAAATATTATTTAACGTGCCAAAAAATCCAAAACTTCGTAAAAAATGGTATTCCGTTGTAAACAGAGATCATAAAACTCCACCCTCTGCCCAGGCTACAAGACATTGCTGTAAAGATAATTTCGATGTAAGTACCTACAATAATATACCTACTATTTGGTTCATAATGGAAATAAATTGGTATAATACTCTTACATGTAATGAAGGTAAAAAGGTACCTATGCATTCTTATTCTGATATGGGCTGTTCTGATGATGATCGCCCGTTCTCATTTCTATGTAATATTCCAAGGTCAAAATAATGACACAGGGACGCACTCGGGTAAAAAGGCAAGAGTGAATGATAATATTCTTTAATCATTTACATAACAGCAGTACATTTATGTATTTGCCTCAGCTATGCCTTATTGTTAGAAGCAAATAAATTAATATATATTTGTCGGAGCGTGAGCACAGTGGCGCCACATCTGACAGCTAATCATCGATTGACAATCAGCCATCAAACCATCAATCAAGTTTATTTGAGTATTGTACAGAAACGTCAAGCGGGTAGCTTGCGTGAGGTCGCTACTAGGCTGGCAGAGCTAACGTTTCTAATCCGTTATTATCTGGGCCATCCACTTCTATTTTTGTAATTTCCTATTTGTTACATTAAAATACAAGTTTCTCTTCTTTATTTTTATATTTATATGGCAGTCAGCCTAGCTAAACATTGCGAAGGCTTTCGATCGGGTCTGGCATAGGGCACTTCTGTCGAAGCTGTCATCTTACGGACTTTCCGAGGAACTTTGCACATGGGTCGCCATCTTCTTGTCAGGGCGGAGCATACAGGTTGTCATCGACGGTCTATACTCGGACACCATGCCCATAAATGCTGCCGTTCCCCAAAGATCTGTGCTGTCGCCTACCCTGTTTATTCAATTCAATTCATTTATTGCTTTCATGTACATAAAATAATAATTTGTAGGTGTTACGTTGTCATTGGTTGTAAGTGGATACATGAAACCCTTCAATGGGCATTGCAATAGAAGTAATCTGCATATCAATGATATGTTGCAAACGCGCAATATACATTGCCATGCAGATGACAGCACTGGCGACGCGTATTACACAGGTCGTGCAAACATCCCTCGTAACGTGGTGGAAGACTGCAAAAAGAGGCTCGTGTCTGAAATCGAGACCTCCTTGGCGCGGGTTTCCGAATGGGGTAGACAAAATCTTGTCCGCTTCAACCCCTCTAAGACACAAGTCTGCGCGTTCACCGCTAAGAAAACCCCATTTGTCTCAGCGCCACAGTTCCAGGACACTCCTCTTACCATCTCCACGAGTATTGGAATCCTTGGTGTCGACATTACGAGCGAGGTCCAGTTTCGGGGTCATCTGGAGGATAAAGTCAAGTTGCCTTCAAAAAGCTTGGGGTGCTCAATAGAGCGAAGCGGTACTTCACACCGGGGCACAGACTTTAGCTTTACAAAGCTCAAGTTCGGCCCCATATGGAGTACTGCTCTCATATCTGGGCTGGAGCGCCCCAATACCAACTTCTTCCACTCGACTCCATCCAACGCCGGGCAGTTCGTATTCGGACGTTGGCTCTCTGTGTGTGTTCTACCGTCTGTACAATGGGGAGTGTTCTGTTGAGCTGTTTGACTTAACAGTGCCACCGTCACGCTTTTATCACCGCACCACCCGCCATAGGGCAGGGGCTCATCCTCACGTCCTAGATGCTTGGCATCCTAAAAATGTACGGGCGTCGCGATCTTTCTTCTCGCGTACCTGCAGGATGTGGAATAAGCTCTCCCCTGAAGTATTTCCTTTGCGCTTTGACATGGGGTTCTTCAAAAGGCGAGTATACAGGGCTCTCAAAGGCTGGCAACGCGTTGGCAACTCCCCTGGTGTTGCGAATGTCCATGGGCGACGATGACCACTTACCACCACTGTGGCTCGTCCGCTCGTTTGCCTGCTTAATATACCAGGTATTACAAAACTACAAATAAAGCCGAAAGGATGTGAATCTGCTCGTAAAACTGAACTACTTTCCCCAAAGAGAATAGGTCGAAAAACGATTTAAAAAAAATCGCATTCCCATACAAAATGTAGATGGTCTCCATACAAAATTTACGGGTTTTTTGTAATACCGTGTATATAAAAAATATATATCGTCACTGGAAAGGTGAAACGTCTAACCTCCACTTTACCTACTTTTCAGGAGAGCAAATTAAAGTATCTATTTTTGCAAAAAAAATCATATCTTTTGTAATACACATTAAATATTTGGAATATATACCTTGTTAGAATTGTATTTTTCTCTACTATTTTCTTAATAAAACAGAAATTTGTTTACTGGCCCCGTTCAGGAATTAGGTGTCGCTTTAGAGAAAATGCGCTGTTTTTTTAATTAATTTCTTTCCGGTAAAATTGCTTAAAGGTTTTGACGCCGTTATTTGCACTAAATTGAAATTACTAAAGTTAATTTAATTACATTATTTTATAAGGGTAAAAATTCTAATGTGTTCGTACGTACCTTTAATGCATAAAAGCAAAAACACTAAATGATAACATAATTTCCATACTGCAAACAGTAAAAGGTATAAACCGTAACGTTGTTATTATTTCTATTTGGTTGTAATTAGCTTAAGGTACATTTGAATTTTTAATCTCAGTGCATACTTTACTTAAAGGGCTGCAACGATAACGTTATGTTGAACTAAAATATCTTACGTACCTGTTGTTCCCGTGACCTGCCGCCATTTCCTCCATCCTGAGTTAATTCTATGCTTTACATCCCGGTCTATCTCGCCATCTCCCTGAATCAGTGAACCGAGGTACTTAAAGTCGGAACAGACCGGTAATGGAACCCCACCAAGGGACAAGGCTGCAGAGCTGGAGAGACCGCCAAAATCACAGAACAAGTACTCTGTTTTGGTTCTGCAGATTTTTAACCCCACATTCTCCAGTTTCTGTTGCCATTTCACCAGTCTGTTCTGGATCTCAGCTCCATCTTCACCGACGAGAACAATGTCATCGGCAAACAGCATACACCAGGGTGCCTTCTTCCTGTATGTTCGACGTCAATGCGTCCATTACAAGTAGGAAGAGGTAAGGACTTAGAGCCGACCCTTGGTGTAAGCCAACAGCCACACCGAACTCGTCACTAGTCCCGGCAGCTGACCGTACCCGTGTGTGGGATGTTCGATACATTGCACGAATTAGCTCTACATACTTCCCAGGCACGCAATTTTCTTTCAAGGCCCAAACCAAAACAAAAACAAAACCTCACGGGGAACACGATCGTATGCCTACTCGAGGTTAACGAACACCATGTGCAGGTTTTTGTGCACCCGTCTGTATTTTTCGCATAATAAATGCGAAGTGTAAAAATGGCATCCGTCGTTCCTCGACCAGGCATAAATCCAAACTGGTTCTGGGTTATTTCACTCTCTTCTCGTATCCTTCTTTCAATTATTTTCTCCCAAACTTTCATGGTATGTGACATAAGCTTTATTCCTCTATAGTTATTGCATTCTTGTACATCACCCTTATTTGTAAAGATGGGTACCAGTAAACTGTTACACCATTCATCAGGTATCGTCTCATCATGCAACAACTTAGAGAAGAATAAGGTCAGCGTCCTCTCCTTCACTAAAACGCTTACCTTGAAAACCAAGGGCTAGGTCGTCTGCGTAGATGAACTTCTCAGATTGAGTAGCGAACACATCGCTTGTGTAGACGTTAAAGAGCAGGGGAGCAAGCACAGACCCCTGGGGTAGGCCGTTTTTGACGACCCTGAAACCACTTTCCCTCTCGCCAAGCATAACTTTTATATATCGGGGACCAAGCATACTCTTGAGTAATGAAAGGACCCTTTTACAGGGAACTATATCACTCAGCTTGTGCAACAATCCGTTTACCCATACGGCCGCCTTGAGGTCCACGAAGGCAGCAAAGGTCTTTAGTCCCCGCTGGAAACCAGCCTCGATGTACGTAGTTAGGGCTAAGACTTGGTCGGCGCAGCAGCGTCCATTCCTGAAGCCAGCCTGCTCAGCAGAGATATGGGGGTTCACTTCTGGATATAGATGGTTGTACAGCAAGCGCTCCAACAGTTTGTAAGTGACGCTCAGCAATGATATTGGGCGGTAACTGGCAGGGTCGTCAGCGGGTTTTCCGGGTTTGAGGATAGCAATCACTTTGGCTTTTTTAAAAATAGGTGGGAGAGTACCGGACTCTAGGATGTCGTTGAAAAATCCGGTTAGCCATCGCTTGGCTCGCTTTCCGAGATGGGCCAGGAACTCTAGGTAAATGCCATCCACCCCCGCCGGACTTAGATGATCAGAGTGCCACGTCCAGCTCCTCGATCGTAAAGGGTTTGTCGAGATTTTCAATGATCGGAGCTGACTTTGCTTTGTTCACATTGCTTTTGCGGATGTGCTTAGTGAAAGCTTTGTCCAGCGTACCACTTTTTGTGAGAAGTTGGAGACGTTCAGCTATTTTATCCGGATGAACAGCAGGCCCTGGAGGTTCTAGAGCGGCGGCTCCTCCCATCTTACGAAGCAGCGCCCAGCTCTTCTTGCTGGAATGTGTGAAGTCTAATTCCTCGGTTTGCTTAACCCATTTCTGTCGTCGGGATTCGTCGAGCGCGGTTAGAAGGGCAGTGGCTGAATCCTGGTTATTAGTTTCCAAAAACTCTTGGTAGGCCTCTTCAGTCACCGCATTCCATCCCGGGACGTATTCCCTACGGCAGCCTCTTGGGACGTGGTGTTTCGCAGCATTGAGCAGCACTCTGCAGAACCGGTCATAGTTTTTAACTTTGGGCTTAAACCAGCGCACAGTAGAATCTACCCGCTCCCCATACAGCCTCCAGGATGCTTTCGAAAAGTTCCACCGAGCTTTTGGCACCGACTTAACTATAGGCACCTTGATGCCAATTTTTATGGAAGCTGGGCGGTCTCTCCCAGGACCTTTCAGCCCTCAACAAATACTACAAAAGATGGCGCCTTTGCCCAAATCCCACAAAGTCAGAGGTTACCGCCTTCCACTTAACTAACTGTATAACTAAACGAGAGCTGGAAGTGTTCTTTGATGGAAGAAAGGTGCGTCATAACTTCACCCCAAAATGCCTAGGGGTCACGCTAGACAGGTCTCTGACTTTTCGAAATCACCTGGAAGTCACTGCACAAAAGATAAAATCTCGGGTTAACCTTATAGGTCGATTGGCGGGCACGTCGTGGGGTGCTCGTACCGATGTGCTGCGGACATCTGCACTATCTTTAGTGTTCCCTACGGCAGAGTATTGTGCTTCGGTTTGGTACCGTAGTTCACATACCTCCAAAGTGGACGTGCAGCTGAACCGAGCGATGCGCATCATCTCAGGTACCTTGCGCTCTACTCCTACGCCGTGGCTACCGGTTCTCTCGCACATTGCGCCCCCACACCTAAGGCGCGTTCTTACTGCAGCAGGCGAGTGGGCTAAAGCGGAAAGCTGTCAACTTCCGCACAAACTGCCGATTAGAAAGACGCTAGATGGATGCATCCCGCAGCGTTTACCTTCACGCAAACCCATCTGGTCTGATCCCGCAATACGGCAACCTTTCAACATTCACTCATCCTGGTTGGCAGAGTGGCAGTCTCTTGAGTGCTCTGCTGGCATAATACCGGACCCGTCTGCCCAGGTTCCCGGCTTTAAAGCTAGCAGCCGTACCTGGACGACACTTAATCGCATCCGGACGGGAGTAGCCAGATGTAACTACCATCTTCATAAGTGGGGGTCTCAGACTCACCAGCCTGCGACAGCGCGGCGCTGGAGCAGACCACGGCACACATAGTGGGAGAGTGTCCCCTCAGGAGGTTCCCAGGAACATATGAGGAGCTCCATGAGCTTACCCCAGCGGCTGTAGACTGGATACAGAACTTGAATATAAAATTGTAGTTTTTTTAATGCAGGTTTTATTTTGTGAGGCCGAACGATAATAATAATAATAAGGTCAGCCACACCCACCCATCCACACCTAATAACTTCCATACTTCAACTGGTATTCCGTCAGGTCTACCACTTTTCCAGTTTTCATACTTCGCACTGCCATCCTTACTTCTTCCACACTAACTTCTCTCACCAATCCTACATTCAGCGGTGTGTCCTCTAAATCTCCTTTCCAAACATTCTCTTCATTCATTAGTCTTTCAAAGTACATCTTCCAACGTTCTCTTCATCGTCATTTGTTCTGGCCTTCCAGTGTCGTCTTTTATACATTTCACGTGCGATAAGTCTCTTGCATTCTTTTCTCTCGCTTTTGCTATTCGATAGAGCTGTTTTTCAATATACTTAACTACAAAATGTTAATAATACTGGTACACAATTTTTACTAACACACCAAAACGTGCAGAATATTTGCAAGGACGAATTGCCGACATGGAATACCAAGTTGCATGAAGCTAAAATGACTAACCTAAACATAAATGTGTAAATATTGTGTAACCTGTTTTAGCTAACACGCCATTTGTGTACAAATCAGGAAAAAGCGATTTAACTTATAGACATAATGTGCGTCATGCATAAAAAAATAAATTCACTAATTGTATACATTTACCTAAAGCACAAAAATGCAAAAATTCTAACCAGACAAAAAAGAACAAATCAAGGTAAACAAAAATGTCTATAATACAATCGTGTTAGAAAAATGAGTGACTGAAGCGACACAATTAATAAATCGATCAAAATCTTGTCACTTAAGAAAACTCGTTTGTCCTCATATAGACATTTTTCGTTGTCTAAAGCGCCAGCAAAAGTGCTCAGATCGCTTTGAGATCCGGCGACGCAGAAAATTCAGCTGATTTCAAATATGTATATAACTCAATATCGCCAAAATGGTCTGTTAGACATTTTACCTTTCCAGTGACGATATATTTCAGATAGAAGGCAGGCAGAGGGTGGAGTTTTATCATCTTTGTTTACAACTGAATACCATATTTTACGGAGTTTTGGATCTTTCGGCACGTTAAAAAATATTTTTTCTGGTATTTTAATAGAAGTGTTTGTACATTTCGGCACAATACAATATTTATACATAGTTAAAAAGATGAATTAGACACAAATCGGACACTTAATTTGTTTTAAAGTCACAATTAACCAAACAAAACACGGCGCGCCTTATCGCTTCCAACGGCTAACTGGCGGCGTCCGTCACAGTGACGTCACAGCTACCGCAGCGGCCACTCAGTGAACTTCGCTAGTCATTTGGTCACAACCTCGTCAATTTTTGTCGTAGAACAAAAATTTTTACACTATATGATGAGGATTTCTTAGCTCTATAAATCTGCATTCTCAACTAAAAATGATACGGATCCTCATTTATCGCGTCACATTGCTCCTATCTAAATTAAACCGAACATCTATTACAGAGATTTTGAATACGAGTTACATTTAAGGTTAAGTATTACGGCTACATAATTTTAGAGTATCTACAAAATATTATTAATCATAAACATTTACGTAATTGATTAAACTGCAATAAAACTTATTTACATCTAAATTTAATCAGATACGATAAAATAGTAACGCATTGTGCGTGCGTTACAAAATAATCATCGTCCATTGCCTGTGAAACCGCCAGCGGTTTGTAGTGCGCTGTCACTGCGCGCACTATCAACACGAAAATACTGGCTTTTAATTCCGGCTTGTTTCTCAAATTGTGAGCTACTACGTACACCAAAGCCATTGGCATGCTGGCTCAGCTTGAGTTACGGGCGTGAGAGCCGCTCGGAATGCGTGACAATGGCAAATCAGAGTATTTGTAATGAATAACAAATACATAGTTATGATACCAAAGTGTGGCTTTGGTATTTAGCACAATAACATTAATCTAGAAATTACGTCCACTTTTATTTTTTTTCCGTAACATTTTCCGTAATTTTGCAATGATATTAAATTGCCATAAACTTATTCATCACACATTAGGTCATAAGGTCTACATCGCACAGATCAGCCCTTGACATGCCAACTGTAAAAACATTTATTTACTAGGTAAAAAGGCGTAGATAAGTCATACGCTCTCAAAAAGCGGCACACCAAAAGTTGGCTAAACTTAGTCACGCGTCGCTTTCTCTTTTTCGCACTTATGCTTAGACTTGCCGTCCTTGTGTAAGTTTTGGACCATGTTAAAACACCGTTTGCCTTGTAAGTGACCTATCTACGCCCTTTTTACTTATAATATCATTGTGTAAAAACAACTAATCTAATGCCTTTAAAATAATTAATTCTTATCATAATAAGGCGACTTTTACGAAACGCCTAATTGAAATTAAAATTGTATTTAAACAGAAAATGTTGTTAAACGCTAACTAATAATCATTAGCCCCTAATTGCAAAATTAATTAAAATTAGTAACGTCTTGCACCAAAACTGACGTGAAATGGAAAGTAGGTGTAGAAAAAAACTATAAAAATAATGTCTATGACTACTAACCTACATTCCATTCAACATAACGTATTTGTCTATAGTAATTTAAATTGACAGTTTCCTTCCATACCGTACATTGAAAAGTATTCGCTTTGTTCAGAACGAGTGCATTGCAGCAAAAAAGCGTTGATTTGACGACTGCAGCCATTGATTTACAACAGGCAAACAACTTCAAAATTACGTTTTTGTTAATAGCTATTAGCTTCGTTAATTTGTAATTTTTCTGTAATTAATTTTGACAGCTCACCTAATTGAGATTATGTATGGTGCAATGCATTGAACAACATTTTATGTTTAAATACAATTTTAATTTCAATTAGGGCTTTCGTAAAAGTTGCCCTAACTACTAATTAAATTAAAAATAACACCGTCTGCTATAATATTGTTGTACGGCCATGACAATCGTATAAGTCCTGGGCGAACGCCGCGCGCCGATTGTAAGAGTCTCCAAAGCGTTCTGTGATCATTGTATACCGTACGGATTAACGTGTTGGAAAAGCAAGCAAACGTTTATATAATATTTATTGATACATAGTACAATAAAGAGTTAATTAATCGATTTGTAACAAGTTTAGATGAGATGAGGTCACCTTTCAAACACATTAACCTTGAGTAGGATAAAAGATTCGAGTCACTGCACGCGAATTCAACATTATAACTGGCAGCGAGTTGTGTGTTGCGTGTCGGCTCGCAACTCAGTCGTATTTGAGGATAGAGTCGATGGAGAAGTCGGCTCGGCGGCGTTGTTCGAGCATGATGTACGTCTGCACCGTGCGCAGCGCCTCGGGCTCCGCAGCGGAGGGCCCGGGGGCGGACGCGTTGCCGCCTCCGCTTCCACCCCCGCCTCCGCCGCCGCCCGGCTCCTTTCAGCTGGGCTTTTGTTGAACCTCACGCATTATTAGCTGAAATATTTATTATTTATTTCAGTTCTTTATAAAGTTTAGGTCTAGATCTTATTAACTGAACTTTTACTTTTAATAGGTTTTACTGATTATTCTTCATCGTGTGGGTTGCAACATCGACAACTGATCTAAAAGAAGACAACACGACGACGACATAGCCTAATTATATATTATAAAATTAACATGTTAGTAGCCTCAGTAATTAACTGTTACACGGTAATAATATCACAGTTTTTACAAACTTGCAATGCAAAGTTTGAATTTATTAAAGTTGTAACCAAGGGCGGATCCAGCTTTGGCACCAGGTGATAATAATAGATACTCGTACAAGTAAAAAGTAGGTATTTTATTAATAAATGTAGGTACTGTAGAAATACTTACCTATATTTAAATAACAAAATCAATTTTTCTTTTACGTCTTCTCCCGAAACGCGTTATCACTTCATCTACTTCAATGGGTACGTTTTTATGGACGTGGAAAAGTGTCAGTCCGGTTAGTTCTTCAACCATTGAAGCTCTTAGCCACGATTTGATTTTACGTAACGTAGAGAAAGATCTTTTTCCGCTGTCGCTACACTAACAGGTAGAGTAGCCATAATACATAAAAGTTATATTAAATTAATTAAATATTGAAAGTATTTAAATAAAATCTACTCGTATATTGTGACAAAAATATATAAAAACATTATGTTTAACAATTTTAATTAGTGGTCCACCTAGGTCCTGGATCCGCCCTTGGTTGTAACACTTAGATACCCATGTAAGGCGTAAGTACACAGATTGTTGTTAACAATAAAAAGAACTGGCTCTACGGAAGACCAGCGCTGCAAGTAGGTAGCGGTTAAGGGCCTACTTACCGCTTATGAGCACTAGTAAACTATAATACGGTGAACGAATACATCGCGAGGAAACCGATAAACACGAAGAAATTCAAATATAAAGTGGTAGTATAGCAGACGCGGACTGGCAGAGGAGCAGAAGGCTCAAACCCTTAAAATTTTTACATGCAAAACATTACAAAAGTTCTCAGGTGGTCATGAGCGTCGGCCAGGGACGTTGCCATGGGGAGAATTCTTATTGAGCATGTATGTGCCACGGACAGCCCATGGTTTTGTGTATAAAACGGTTCTGAATCATCTATAGAGTGTTCAGGTTGGAGGGTGCTGCGAGCAAGAATTTAGACAAGCGTATGTCACAATCGGACGAATGAAGGCGGTAGTGAGTTTAGACCGATTGCACAGGATTTGTGCCTCGTAGTCTTATTTAGGTTACGTTTATATCACTTCTTTCAAATCTCATACGGCTTTACGCTGTGTTTTTCTTAGGCCATATGATTTTTGAGTGTAATTAGCACAAGCCCATTGTATTTTAATCCCATAGTAAACTTAGGGACTCTGCAAAAAAGGTAATAATTGTAATTGATCCTGCGGCAAATGAATGAGAAAATGGGCTTTTGTCATACAGATAAAGAATGTAAACAAACTTTTTTTTTAAATATAAATTATGCAAGCAAACGAGGCAAACGAGCGGACGAGCCACAGTGGTGGTAAATGGTCATCGTCGCCCATGGACATTCGCAACACCAGGGGAGTTGCCAACGCGTTGCCAGCCTTTGAGAGCCCTGTATACTCGCCTTTTGAAGAACCCCATGTCAAAGCGCAAAGCAAAAACCTCAGGGGAGAGCTTATTCCACATCCTGCAGGTACGCGAGAAGAAAGATTGCGACGCCCGTACATTTTTAGGATGCCAAGCATCTAGGACGTGAGGATGAGCCCCTGCCCTATGGCGGGTGGTGCGGTGATAAAAGCGTGACGGTGGCACTGTTAAGTCAAACAGCTCATCAGAACACTCCCCATTGTACAGACGGTAGAACACACACAGAGAGCCAACGTCTCTCCGGAGACTGAGGGTGTCCAAGCTGTCTGTCTGTCCAAGCACTCTTCAGGTTGAGGGTGAAAGATGCAGCGTCCCTTTTCAGACTGATGCGTTGGAAGCTTGGGCGACAATGTGCTCCAATGTTTAGCCACCAGACAAACTTAACTCGCAGAGACCTTGGGATGATCTCAGCTCTAAGCTATTCTTGTCAGTGTTGTCCGAATCGCTAAAAGGAATACATGTGGCCAGGATAAAAGTCGCAACCTGCCCGGAGGCCCTTGTCTCTTACTGCGACAGGGAAGGACGAGCTGATTATATCGACTCCAACGCACACCATCCGCTTTGGGGCAGCGAAAGATCAAACACTAGAGGTGAGGATTTTGTCAATTACCTAATCTCAACAAATCTTAATATAATCAATAAAGGCTCAGAGCCAACTTTCGTTACAGCTCGAGCACAAAGAATCATCGACCTAACTCTAGCTACGGAAACGATTTCAGAACATATATCGAACTGGCACGTTTCGAATGAGCTATCGTGTTCCGACCACAGGTGGATTAGGTATAACCTTAGCATCACAGTTGATCCTGTGGAACCTAGACGCAATCCACGTAAAACTGATCGCGTCAAGTATGGTAGGCTGGTATCCAGGCAACTAGCGGCCATCAGTCTACCAGAAAACTATAATAGTACCACAGAAATCGAATCTCATTTAAATAACATTACCTCCACTTTAATAAACAGCTATGAACAGACGTGTCCACTCACCCTTCCCAAGTCTGGACCCCACAAACACCGGTGGTGGGGACCGGAACTCGAAAAACTCCGGCGAAGGGTAAGGAAGTTGTTCAACAGGGCCAAAAACACCCGAAGTCTAGATGATTGGGACGCCTACAAGCTGGCCCAGCACCACTACAAGAAGCGCATTCGACTGAGGAAAAGTGAATGCTGGCGGCGCTTCTGCACCAACATCGAAACCAACAATCAAGTTGCTAAGGTAAAAAACATTCTAGCCAGCGAACCTCACCGAAACCTTGGCTCCCTGAAAAAATCAGATGGAACCAAACCCGATGCTGAAACCTGAGAACTTCTGCTGCAAACACACTTTCCCGGTTGCTGCATCGAAAAAAATGCAAGACTGGGAAGCCACATCCACTAGCGCGGCAGAATCGGATTGGAC
Source organism: Carpatolechia fugitivella (assembly GCA_951230895.1). Lineage (NCBI taxonomy): Eukaryota > Metazoa > Arthropoda > Insecta > Lepidoptera > Gelechiidae > Carpatolechia > Carpatolechia fugitivella. Next base: position 17,550,866 of record OX579645.1, on the reverse strand, counting down.
TACGGCCCACAAGGTAGTAAACCACGACAAGGTACTGTGGGCGATAAACAGCTTCCTTCCATTCAAATCGGCAGGCTTGGATGGCATTTTCCCTGGTCTGCTGAAATGGTGTAGTACGGATATCCTGGTCAGGCACCTAACTGTTTTATATAGAGGATGTCTTGCCTTCCGCTATGTACCAGTACAATGGAGGGAAAATCAAAGTAGTATTTATCCCCAAGGCCGGCAAAAGTGATTATACGCAGCCTAAATCCTTCAGACCTATTAGTCTCACCTCCTTCCTCCTGAAAACCTTGGAGAGATTATGTGACAGGGACATTAGGAATAACGCGTTGCTGCGAAATCCACTTCACGCTAATCAACACGCCTACAGCTCAGGCAAATTCACCGAATCGGCTCTCTACAGCGTAATCTCGTACATAGAGAAAGGATTACAAAGCAAACAATCAACACTTGGCACCTTCATTGTCATTGAAGGAGCTTTTGATAAGACTAATTTTACCAGTATCAGCCAAGCGCTCACGAGACATGGAGTGGAATCCACAACTGCCGGATGGATTAACAACATGTTAAGGTATAGAGCCATTCAATTTACTGTGAATACCACAACCAGAGGAGTGGTTGCTAGAGGCTGCCCGCAAGGGGGAGTCCTCTCCCCTCTCCTGTGGAATATTATGGTCGATGAGCTGATCGAGAATCTTAATGACAACGGGTACTATACAGTCGGTTCTGCGGACGACCTAGACATTCTCACCAGAGGACCTTTTGAGAATGTGCTATGCGATCTCACCAGATCAGCCTTCAAGGTTGTCGAACGATGGTGCAGCAAGCACAAACTGACTGTCAACCCGTCTAAAACAGAGCTAATAATGTTCACAAACAAACGCAGCCTAGGTCAGCTTGGACTGCCAAAGTTATTCAATACCGAGCTATACCTGACCAATGAAGTCAAGTACCTGGGAGTGACACTTGACAGTAAGTTGCTCTGGAATAAGCATATTGACCACAAGCTACAAAAAGCTTGCATCACCTTTTGGCAATGTAAAAGACTCGTCGGGAAATCCTGGGGTCTATCGCCGAAGATCACCTTATGGCTATATACTTCTGTTATACGGCCTATAATCACATACGGTGCCATTGCTTGGTGGCCCAGGACCAAGCTAATTACCGTCAAATCCAAGCTACAGCGCTTTCAAATACTTGCCTGCACAGCAGTCACGGGTAGTATGCGCACCACCCCGACAACCGCCTTGGAAATTATTTTAGGACTTAGGCCATTGGATCCAACATGAGGCGAGGATGTCGGCCCTTCGCTTAAAACTTTCGGGCGAAAGGATGTACCAGGACGGCCATGTCGCGGCACTCTGGAAAGATGCTATAGTATCACAGCCAATGTGCCAAGCTCCATGCGACAGGATCCCCAAAACCTACATATTCACCAAGAACAACGAAATCCAACTATCTGAAGCTAGTAAAGATCATTCAGGCACGGATGAACTAAGAATATACACTGATGGGTCTAAAATGGAGTCTGGAACCGGAGCAGGGGTATTTTCACTAGACTTAAACATCAGAATATCACTGGCCTTAGGCGATTATAGCTCTATTTTCCAATGTGAATGTGTAGCAATTACCGAGGCAGCCACCGCCATCCTAAGAAGGGAGGTTGAAGATTTCACCATCAGAATACTTTCCGACAGCATGGCTGTGCTCCAAGCACTTCGAGGCAACATCTGCAGCTCAGTGCTCATCTTCGAATGTCACTTAGCCTTAGAACGAGCACGTGCAAAGAATAAGGTCATACTTCAATGGATAAAAGGACACAGCGGATCACTGGGTAATGATGCGGCTGATGAACTGGCAAGAAGGGGATCGGAGGCTCCGGTGTTGGGACCTGAGCCTCTCCTGCCGATATCGTTCAGCCAACTGAGAACGTGGCTGCGCAACATTACCCGGGACGAACACAACGCCCAATGGGCTAGTCTAACAAGCTGCAGACAGTCGAAGGCGGTGATCCCAACACTATCGCCGAGACTAACACACAGACTTCTCAGCCTAAACCGTAAAAACCTCCGAATAGTTGTAGGCAGTTTAACAGGTCACATATCTCTCAATAAACACCTATTCACCATCGGCGCGACGGACAGCCCTCTATGCAGAGGATGTCTGGAAGCAGAAGAAACGGAATGCGCAGGGTTGACTGACCAACGGGCAAAAATCCTCCAGAATGTGGGGTCACCCCGCGAAGCCTGTGACAGTCCCAGGAGGCTTCTGAGCTTCTGGAAGGAGCTGGGCTGGTTGGAGTAACCAGCCAAAACCGAACGTAAAACGGACCAATTTAGAGTCTAATTGCGGAAACGGGAGCCCACCAACTAACTAACTAGTCGGGCGCATGGCTCCAAGCTTTGCCCTCGCCCCAGCTCGGAACGTACCTAGATGAAAATTCTTTACGGGTAGCAGTCGCGCTGAGGCTAGGGTGTAAAGTTTGCGAGACCCATCGTGGAACTCTGAACTAGCGGTTACCACGGGCTCAGCTGCGCTAGATGTGCGGGATGCTTTCCCAGACACCACGCCCTCAACGATATACTTCGAAGAGCGTTAGTATCGGCAAACGTGCCATGCGTCCTGCAGGGCTAAGATGAGACCCGTGACATAATTTTACCGTCGCAGACAAAGAACAATACTTGTTTCTAGGGTGCTGATGAGGTACTTCTTGTTATTCGATACTGCCTACTGTTACCAGAGAAGTAGAAGCGTGTGCGTGCCACATTAGCAGCAAAATTTTATTCAGTTCGTTGCGGCAGAGATACCTACATAGTTATTCTACGCTTTGTATTCTGTGCTCGGACCGAATAAAAGATTTATTCAGGATCTTGAATTTGAAGGAAGTTAAAATATCCGAGAGATTTATTACGTTTTGGAACGCACTCGTATTAATTTTGTTAACTGTCAAATCTCTTTTGTTTGAGATAACCTTCGATAAACTTTCTGTGATCGAAGATAATAATAATTCTTCTCGTGTGTTATCAATAGCAAAAATACGTTGTCATTGGCAAAACACGCCCATACCTGATGTGGGCGATCGGAGGGCACGGTTTCTGCGGCGCGCACGGGTGGCGGCGGCGCGCGCACTTGCGGGCCGTTCTCGCGCAAGCACCGGCTAGGCTCAGGCGGCCCTGACGTCACTAAAACACAACATTTATAATCAATCATCTATAGGTATTACTAGCGGCCCGCCCCGGCTTCGCGCCGGTAGATCAACGTCAAAAAAAAATCCTATTATTTACATTATGGACTCTTTAATTTCCACACTACCTACTCAAATCAAATGAAAAACTACCCTACTCTACACCTACCCTATACCTACACTACACTTACCCTATACCTACCCTACACTCACCGTACACCGACCCTACACCTACCCTTCACCCACCCTACACCATTGTAGAACATTTTTTTGTTCTATCATCAATAGTTTCCGCTGCGTATGCGATGAAAGAAATTTTTAAAGCAAATTTGTTTACACCTTGGTTCACTTTACTGAAGTTTTAGCAAGGATCCCTAATTTTTTTTAGTAATAAATATAGCCTATGTTACTCAGGGATAATGTAGCATTCTAATGGTGAAAGAATTTTTACAATCGGTTCAGTAGTTTTTGAGTTTATTCGTTACAAACATACAAAAATACAAATCTTTCCTCTTTATTATATTAGTATAGATAACCAGACACGCGTACGGGTCAAAATCAGAAAGTTACACAAAATATACTGGCCCAGGTTTCAACGTAAATAAATTATGGAATCTTCTCTAAACTTGTCACGGACGAATTTTTATGTTACTCGTATCTTTCTAAATGTGATTGATTATTGATGATGATGATGATGATGAGCTCCTGACCAATTTCCAAGAAAGTGGTTTTATATAGTTTCCTATGAATAAGGTTTGTACTCGGTCGGTACCGTACAGATCGACCTGCAAACGAAAAAAATCTAACAATAATCTTCAGATGTAGGTACACATCCATCTAAATGATTTCTCCTTTTTATTTATTTTTGTATATAAATTAATAAACAAAATTGAATTTTGTATAAAACGGTGGTTGTGTAATGTGTGGTTACCGGTGGTGAGCGGGATGGCGAGCCGCGCATTCACAGCCAGCAAGTGGTCGCGCCGCTGAAGCAAGCTGCCCACGTGCTCTTCGAGGCGGACGTTCTCCGTACGCAATTGGTGCAGGCATGACAGTAATGACGCGACTGGAAACATACACTACATTAAACTACTTTAACTAAACGTATTAACATGTTCTAACATCAAGGTCCGGTAACATAATCCTTTCGTAAATAAACTTCAGCAATACTCAAACCTATATAATGAATACCTACCTAATTTAATACCCACTTACTAGTGAATTGACGTTTACAGTTTCAGCAAAGGTATACGAGGAGGGATCAAAAACTAGTGAGAATGAAATAGAATATACTGACTATTGATAACTTAATAATTTATTTTTCTACATAGTCTCCGAGTCTCTCTACACACCGAGTCCAGCGCTTTTCCAAGGCTTCAATCCCTTTAAAAAAAAAAGTTTTGTCTTGGTCCTGCAAAAAGCTCTCCACGGCATCCATCACCTCGTTATCGTCTTCGTACCTGTTTCCCTTTAAGTATTCTTTCAATTTGGGGAACTAAAAATAGCTAGGCGCCAGATCTGGTGAATAAGGGGGGTGGTCAACCAATTCGAAGCCAGCTTGCTGAATGGCAGCCATCGCAACTGCCGACCTGTGCGCGGGTGCATTGTCGTGATGAAACAGCACGCCCCTTCGAAGTTTCCCTCTCCTTTTCTCTTTGATGGCATTCCTCAACTTGGGAATTAAAGCTGCATAATATTGGCCTGTAATAGTGGTTCCACGCTCCAGGTAATCAATCAACAATATCCCTTCTGAGTCCCAAAATATTGAGGCCATAACCTTGCCAGCCGATGCCACGGCACGAAACTTCTTCGGGGTCGGTGATGATGGCCGTTTCCATTGCGAAGATTGCTGTTTTGTCTCAGGATCAAAATGTTGGACCCATGTTTCGTCCATTGTTACGAAACGAGACAAAAAGTTCTCAGAATCTTCTTGAAACTTGTCCAACAATATCTTCGAAATGTCAAGTCGATTTTGTTTCTGACTGTCGGTTAACATTCTCGGCACCCATCTTGCGGAAACTTTTCTCATATTCAAAGATTGTTTCAATATGGATTGAATACTTCCATATGAAATGCCCGTTTCTTGAATTAAGTATCGGATGGTAACTCTTCGATCGCTCAATACAATTTTCTCGACTTTCGCAACATTTTCTTGGGTGACTGACGTCGATGGACGGCCGCAACGATGTTCGTCTTCCGTGCTCGTTCTCCCTACTCGAAATTGAGAAGCCCACCTTGCGACAGTAGAATACGGCGGAGCAGACTCTCCTAATGTTGCCTCCAAATCGCAATGAATCTCTTGAGTCGTTAACTTTTTTAAACAGAGGTATTTAATAACGGCTCGCACTTCGTTTTTCTCCATTTTCGAGAACACGTTCCGACACGAAGCAAACAAATGACTACATTCAGAAAAAAACAAAAGAGAATCGAAGATTTTTCTTTATTAATATTACAAATATGTATCTGAGCTATGCCTGCCAGTATTTTTTTTTTCTTACCAAGGAGTATATCGTTCTCACTACTTTTTGATCCCTCCTCGTAATAAAACTAAAATAAAAAACATCGACGTCATACGAAAAAAAAAGAAAAGAAACTCGTTTAAAGATTCAAAGCGGCAGGCAAAGGGCAATGGAGAGGGCTATGCCCGGAGTTTCCATGCGAGATCAATTTAATCAAGAGATGATGAGACCCGCAGTTAAACCAAAGTGGTAGTGGGTGGGGTGCATTGCACGGAGATCTGGCGGGCACTTTGGCAGAAAAGTTCTCGAAGGACACCCCGCACCGGAAGACACAGCGTGGGCGTGTCCCCTACTAGGTGCACCAACGAACTGATAAAGATCTCGGCAAATCGCTGGATACGGGCGCAAAAGCGCTCGTTCTGGATGACCTTGGAGAAGGCCTTTGTACTGCTGTCGACAAGGCTGAAATAATGATGATGATGAATCACACGTTGAGATCCCAACTTGATACTATTTGGTTCCTGGCTTAATAATATGGCCAAGTCGCTTTATTTGGCTAAACCACCTAACACGAGACGATAGGACGGTTCCTATCGTCTCGTGTTAGGTGGTTTAGCCAAATAAAGCTCCGCCCACCCTCAGGCCTAAGAGTGTGACTTTGTTTATATAAAATATGTAATACTAGAAGTCGGGTATTGGGAGAGCCGAGGCCGATCTAGACGAAGCTCAAACAGAGTCTCGTGTTGAATGTCAAGCTTCTTCAAGGCCGTCGGTTAGGAAGATACCTATTGAAAAACGAAAATTATAAAGTAAACAATATTTTTTAACAACACGTTTTAACGCACTAAAAAGTATAAAAACGACCCATAACTCAATTATTTTTATTGGTGTAGCACTCTTGTAGGATTTAAAACGAGAAGCGTGGGGTGCATGGAGATATTCTAAGAAGTAGAGAACGAGGTGATGGCTGAAATCAGCATAGCTGACGCTGTAACATTTTCATTGTCTTACTTGTTATGTCTGTCTGTACTACTTATTGATACATAACATAACAATGAATAAATGTCTTCTAATTCTTATTAACACTTACAATTAATAGTTATTATTAGTAGGTATATTTTTGGCAGTGCAATTCTATTGTTGTGTTTTTTTATTATTGGAAAGACTTGCGTTTGACCATTATTCTAGCTGATGGAAATTGATTATAAGGTGAAAGATGGACCACGCTCGCCTAGAAGATGTCTATGATTTTTTTATAAAGGGGCTAAATTATAATCTATAGTTTTTTGAGAAACACGGTTATGCTTCAAAATTAACTCCATGCACCCCACGTTTTTCGGTGTCGTACAAGAGTACTCACCAATAAAAATCTCAATAAAAAATATTTGAGTTATGGGTCGTTTTTATACTTTTTAGTGCGTTAAACGTGTTGTTAAAAAATATTTTTTACTTTATATTAGGTCCTTACATATGAAATTGGCGTTTTGTCGTACTGGCCACTTTGATCACAAATTTCTCCTATTTGGTTAGGAATTCGAAATTCAAATTTATACAGCTATTTCCACATGTAGTTGTGTTTCGTAAACCGTCATTCATTTGTTTTTTTACTTATCTTTTTTCTGTTTGCATCGCTCGATTTACAAAATGGAAAATTTGAAATATCGCGTTATTTACGAGTACGAGTTCCACCGTGGCACCAGTGCTGCGGAAACGGCTCGAAGGGTTAATGATGTGTATGGCGGTTGTGTCGCAAAAGAAAACACAGTGCGTTTTTGGTTCCAACGTTTTCGTTCTGAAAATTTCGACCTGCAAAACAAGCCCCGTGGACGGCCGGAGACCCAAGTTGATAATGAAGCATTGAAGGCTATTGTGGAAGCGGATCCATCGCAAACCACGTCCGAGTTAGCTGCAGGCTTCGGTGTTAGTGATAAAACTGTTTTAATCCACTTGAAGCAAATTGGGAAGATTAAAAAACTTGAAAGGTGGGTTCCTCACGAATTGAGTGAAGCAAACCGGCAAACGCGCGTCAACTGCTGCGTTACATTACTTGACCGGCACAATAACGAAGGGATTTTAAATCGAATCATTACCTGTGATGAAAAGTGGATTCTCTACGATAATCGGAAGCGCTCATCGCAATGGCTGGACCCTGGCAAGCCAGCCAAAGCCTGCTCCAAGCGAAAATTGACCAATAAAAAGTTACTTGTAAGCGTTTGGTGGACTAGCGCCGGTGTCGTTCATTACAGTTTTCTCAAATCTGGCCAGACGATTACGGCAGATGACTATTGTCAGCAATTGCAAACCATGATGGAAAAGCTAGCTGGTAAACAACCGAGGCTGGTCAATCGCTCTACGCCACTGCTGCTTCACGACAACGCTAGACCACACACTGCACAACAGACGGCTAGCAAATTAGAAGAGCTTCAATTGGAATGTCTAAGGCATCCACCGTACTCCCCGGACCTTGCTCCAACAGATTACCATTTTTTTCGAAATTTGGATAACTTCTTGCAAGGGAAAAAATTCAACTCAGATGGGGCAGTCCAAATCGCCTTCAAAGATTTTATTGATTCCCGTCCGAATGGTTTTTTTAGTAAAGGGATCAATGAACTACCTATGAGATGGCAAAAGTGCATAGATTACAATGGCTCATACTTTGATTAAATAAATATACTATATAAAAATTTTTCGACTTTTTGTTCCTCCCATACAAAACGCCAATTTCATATGTAAGGACCTAATATTATTTTGTGCTTTTTAGTCTAGCGTATTTAAATTTTGCAAGATACCATGAACATCACATAGGACTAAATTGCTAAGACTAAAAATCCCAAGCAAGACGAGATTATGTTGTTACGTTGAGATTACCTTTCGGCTCCATCATGAGACCTTGGACATCACGAATGACTAAAGATCTTGTCAAGACATATCCAACGAGCCCAAACACGACAAGGTTATGTTGCGACGTTGGGAGATTTCAGATGTTCAGAAGTTGGCCATACTTCTGGTTCCATTATGAGATCCTGGACATCACATATGACTACAGATCTAGTCAATACAAATCCAACGGGCCAAAACACAACTAGTTTATGTTGAGTATTTGAGGAAATACAGCGGCCACCTTCCGGCTCCATCACGGACATCCGGATCCTGGACATCACGCATGACTAAAAATATTTTCAAGACAAATCTAACGAGCATAAACACGACGAGATTATGTTGTGTATTTTAAGAGTTTCTATGGCCACCTTCCTGCTCCATCACGACACCCTGGATATAACGTGAGACTAAATATCTAGTCAAAACAAATGCAACGAGCCCAAACACGACGAGGTTGTGTTGTGTATTTTAGGAGTTCCTATGGCCACCTTCCGGCTCCATCATCAGACCAGCTCCATGGTATCATAATATTGCATTGTCACCGAGGTTACATAAGTGTACCAAATTTCAGCACAATCGAATGACAGCACGTGCTCCAAAAATTTGTTGCAAGATTCGGACCGAACAAAAACAAACCCACAAACAAACAAATAGAAAAGCGAGCTAATAAATACGTGTTTAAATGAAAATATTGACTACAATGGCTTTTCTCGGATCGTATTAGTCTTTGGGATTGGACTGATCGTTGTCAATTATGTATATAGATATATGCTATGTATGAGATCCTGTGTCTGGCCCGGATTGCCGATAATGCAGATTCGAGTCATGTCTCTCAATTGTTTTCAATTGTCAACAATTGTTTTCATATTTAGCTTTATAAATACTGGGTGGCGCAAAAGTAATGACCCTATTTGATTCAGCTACAACATCTATTCTAAATTAGAAAACTAGAAATAGTTTTTCATATATGTATATTTAGGCCATGAAATTTCATCGCATTACGATTTGAAGACTATGTCTCTTAAATGGTGACCTCCAGAGACTTAGTGAGGGACACTTTTCCAGGCCGTGTTATCTCTCGTTTTGGCGATTTACCATTCAGCAAGATCACCCGATCTCACCTGTCCAGACTTCTTTCTTTGGGGTTGTTTGAAATCTGTGGTTTATGTGAATAAGCCACAGACTCTCGTAGCCCTAAAAGAAAACATTCATCAAGAAATAAGGAACATATAGCAGGAAGTGTTACGGCAAGTTATGGTAAATGTGCATCACCATTTAAGAGACATCAAATCATAATGCGATGAAATTTCATGGCCTAAATATACATACATAAAAAACTTTTTCTAGTTTTCTAATTTGGAATAGATGTTGTAGCTTAACCAAATAGGGTCATTACTTTTGCGCCACCCAGTATTTGTAACAGATTTTTTATTATGATTAGCCTGAGGTCTTCCACTGTAGGGTAAAGGCCTCCCTCGCCTCCTTCCACTTATCCCGATCCTGGGCCAAACTTTCCCACTCGCCGCAGTAGGCAACGAGTTCATCTCGCCACCTCTTGCGGGGCCGACCACGACATCAGTAACAGACTTAATATGTAAAAATAATAATCCAGCTATACTGTCGAAATGCTGCGCCTGCTCCATGAGGAACTGCGAGCCCTGCTCCCACTGGCGCTCCAGCAGCTGGTCGAGGCTCTGCGCATTCGACGAGCTTCCGCGCGAACCGCTCAGGCCCTGGACAGCAACGTAACAAGTCAACTTTATACAGGGTGCAAGTGACAGCTCTGCACAAAACAAACTGAGACATTGCAGTTAAACAACAACATACAAAAACATACTAAATTAATCAACACTTGAAAAAGTTGAGGAATCGGGCCTCTGTAATCTACTCATACGCAAAGTATGCGCATGCGCGCAACGAGCGTCCGGCCGCTGTAATATCAATGCGTGCTGCTTTTTTAATACTAGCGGTTTTATTTACAAAAAAAGTGGATTGGAATATGATTCAGAATCATAGGCTTAATGTTCTCTATCATTTTGATGCATACATACAGCTCATCTTCTGATTACATGATTGAAGATGTAACGTTAGCTAAGCGGTAGTGCATTGCCGCTGCAGTTAAGCCTAGCTAGTGCGGGATCAGAAAGAGACGATGCGCTGCACATCAACTTGCCGCGCACCTGCAGTCGTACAGCGATATGAAAATGTTGATGCAGGGTGTAGCGACGCATTGTTGTTGATATTAGGGCTAATTCGGGAAATTACGCTCTGATCCTTAATTTAAGTTCATCCGTGCCTCTGACTATTTCATGAAGATAAGACAGAAAGTCAAATAGAGATCGCGCCAGTGCAGGAGTTCTCGACATTTTGATCACAGTACTAATATTTAAAGAAATTTGTGAATAAACCGACTAAGTTCGAATCCGCCGCTATCGAATCGAATCTATCTCTTCCATTATTTATTACCAGTACTCTACATATTCATAATTCTCAGCTCACATCCACCCACACATTGCTGGGTAAGTTTTAAATCTCAAATTCAATGAGTTCTGTCATGTCATGAGCGGCACGAGTAATATAATAATGTAGGTACAAAAACAATGTATTCTCACATTAAATATCTGCTAAGAATTACTTATAATTTGATTGCATTATACTTCGTAAAATTACGGTCCAATTGTTGCAGACTTACACATTAGGTATTTTAATTCTACACTTTTAAAGAGGTTCGGGGATGTTCAACGGATTGACGTCAAGCAAGTAGTACTCAATACTCAAATTATTGACAACAACAAGCTGCAAGTCAAAATACAAAAACAAATAACATTGTTATTTTTCAAAACGGAAACACTCACGTAAAAAACAATACTACCTATCTATGTTCTATATGACAGTTTCTGCCTTCGATCAAAGAAGTTTCGTATTCATTCAAGTTTCTGATCGCTGGTTGCGTGAGTAAGCGAGAAGGAAGATTCCAAAGCATACACGAGTGAGTGAAAACCTCGTGATTGATCAAGCAACTGGACGCGTGCATCAAATTGCTTGGTCGTGCCCGTGTGTATTTTTTGCGTGAATGAATTTTGCCCTATAAAGAACTTTCATGACAAAAGTGTCCTTCATCTAACCTTTTTTCTAATGTTATACGAAATAGACTAAGTTTTTTTTTTAAAAAAAGGCCAGGAGGTTGACATCTTAATATTAGAGCGGTCAAACATCGAATTAAGACCTAAACCTAATGGACATGTTTATTGTATAATTTTAAAGCGGAAGTAATACATTAGACTTTGCTATGACCAATATTGCAGGCACTTTTATATAAATTCAAATTTATTTATTGCATTTCCACAATTAATTAGGTACTAAAAAAAAAAGGTATAAAATTAAAATCGCGAATATCTCAAGTTAGACGCAAGATCCTGAGCTGCTTTTTTTTCATTTTTTTTCATAGTTATAAAGCTAAAGTATTATCAGCACAAAATAGTTCGTGCGGAAAATGCATACTTTTGAAAAAAAAAAACTAAATCAAAATTATTATTTTTTTAATATCTTCTAAACTGTTACCAATTTTTATTTTGTAAAAAGCCTTAAGAGCTCATAATTGAATGGCACATTATACTAGAAATAAATAGTTGTAAAGAAAAACAATAACATGTTAACTTTTGTTATGTGTGTCTTGTTGGTTGCCCTAAATAAATAAAATAAAATAATAATAATAATAATAATAATAACAAAGTAAATACATAATATTTTTCATTTTTCGGTCTCTCCGGAACAGTTCACTCTGGCTTTAAAGAGAGTCGGATTATATCGCTCATCTAGTACTACAAAGACGGAATTGTCACAAAATGCAAAAATGAGTTAATGATGTCAGAATGTTCCAAAATGTTCAATACGTATGGTGTTACAAAGTCGTTTTTATTGTTCAACAAATGAGCGTAAGATAGCGCCACTGTCTTTGTTGCACCGGTACAAAAATTTACTCGCCCCGAGTGTAACGACGCCACATTGGTCAGTTGCGCGGGACGCTCCGTGACGGTCAACCGTGTCAGAGTGCTACATCGTCGTTCAGGTACTTATGACATCAATTTTTTCTATTTCTAAGTGCCAAACGACGTAAATGTATTTTCTGTCTTTGTAGCACCAAAACAAAATTATTTTTTGAGCGCTACAATGACGTAAATGTATTTAGTGTCTTTGTAGCACCTAAACAAAATCCTTTATTGAGAGCTACAGTACCGTAAATGTATTTTTTGTCTTTGTAGCACCAGAAAAAATAAATTTTGAGACCTTCAATACCGCAAATATGTATTATAGTCTTTGTAGCAACAGAAAATTATAATATTTTGTGAGCTACAATACCGTATATGTATTTTGTGTCAGTGTTTAACTTAAAATTGAATGAAATAAAGACGTGATAGTATTTACAGTCATTGTAGCACTACAGCACATGATTTGATTGTACTTTGTGTCAGCATAGTATAAAAGAAATAAAAACAGGTGTAATGTATTAATAACACACATATCTACCGGGTTATTACTACGATTTTGGTTTAAAATAAGCTTTTTTATGAGCTTACCGATATTTCGACTATGTTGCAATAGTCATGATCACGGCAGAACTGAAGTATTTGCGGGTGGTTAGCCGGACGGAACATTGTTATGGGCAGACATATCTGTCTACCCTCTTTCTCAGTTAAGGATCTACTAGACAATTACGATTTGCACATACAAATTATACTTTACGTTCGAAGTCGGGGCAAAAATTGTAGATGACGAAACTACGAGTATTAATTTATCGAATGAAACCTACCCAGACTTTTTTGGTAGCCGCTCCTGTCGTTTTCCCTGCGTTTAGTCGGGTGCGGCATTGCATCCCGCGCAGCACAACAAAATATTATATCATAGACTATCAAAGAATTTTATTGATAGTCATATAGAAATATGTACTGACTTAACGACGACGACGACTTAAAACAGTTGCCCACGACTAATCGACGATTTTTTGGCTGGCACCGACTCCAAAAGGAAGTACAAAGTTCTAAATATTTACTTAATACACTACCTATCTACTTAATTGAGGATATTGGCAATATTTTTTTTCATGTTCCATCTGGAATGTTATTTTATTTGTTACTTTTTAGTGGAGATAACCATATAAGGTAATTTGAAGGAGGTTTCTATTTTTTTGTTAAAATTATTTTTATTTTATGATTTTCAGTGTTTCATTCAATATATTTTATGTAAGTAATTAATCCTAACCTCGACACATATCCTATTATTTTTCTTCATTATCCAAAGCTAGGTTTTGTTATTTAACAGTTTCAGTACAAAGATATTATACTCTCGTATTTTTGGTATTTGCTTAGTTTAGACTGCGTCTTTCGTGCTATGCAAGCGCGTTTAGTTGTTTATTATATTATTAATGATTGTTTCGAAAATAACATAAGTTAAACTGGGTAAGAGGCTACGAAGTAAGAGGTCATTTAGTAGTCCAGCTGGCTACTAAACTGACAATGCTAAGAGGAAAGAATAACTTCGCGATCCTAACGAAATAGATATTTAGGAAAACATTTGCTAACGCTCGTGCGCTCATGCCCCCGGGAGAGAGAGCGAGAGCGTTGCAGCTCGCGACTGACAATAGGTACTTTTCTTGATGAAATTCCCATTTCGGGAGAAAACGGTTTCCAATAACTAAATTTCAACAAATCACTTTTATTTTGATGTCGATCGTTTCAGCACAATATATTCTAGGTTCATGGGTTTGGTTTAAAAAAAAAAAACATTGTTTTTATTCAACAAACGGCTTAATTCGACACCGTTTTAATCACAAAAATTACGTTACTTGAGGTGCCTATATAAGTTTGAATCTATAGCGAATTTTGTAAAAAGAAAAATCTATAAACCTAGTCATTCATTGTGTCAATAACATACTAAAAAATCATGGAGATTGGAAAATATTTTGAAGTGGAAAAACGTTTTCTCTTTTTGTATGGACGAGCACGTACTATTCTTCCCTCTTAATAAGCTTATAGTTTACCCCGATACTTGGGCTATTCGTAAGGAGTTTCAGGTTTGAGATGGTATCTTGAAAGTCTGTCGTTAGCTGATTACATACAGATAGTGAACGTAGGCTGGCTTCTTCTTTTTCTTCATATTGTGGATTGTAAGGTCGACAACCAACCTCACATACTCTCACACAGTTAATATAGTACCAGGCCCTTGTCAAAACCCACTGACTTAGCACGAGTAACGACGCCTTCTGTAGATATTAGAGCCGAGACACATGGCTTAACGTGCCTTCCGAATCACGGAATCATCTTTCTTTTCAGACAATCAGGTGATTCGGGCAGCAATGTCCCAACTAAACTGAAAAAAGTCTCACAAGGACATTTTCGTTTAAGAGTGTCTTCACCGGGATTCGAACCCGAAACCTCCGTAAAGAGAGTAAAACACTCGACCACTCGGCCATAGAAGCTAAATTATTTGTGATATCCAATACAATATCCGAGCAGGTTCTTGTCCTGTCACGGTCGCCAAAAAATGTGATAAAATCGAATAATATAGTTTTATATGGAACAACTGAAACGTAGATTTTCAGCAAACTGACAAAACAAATTTATTTCGTTGTCTAGCAACATTCCACCACAAACGGTATCGCGCGCGATGCATGTTGCTATCACTGGTTGAGGAGTTTCCGCTTTTATCTCTTATTTCATCATCAGATTTTGACAAAATTTATATGGATCTATCCCTAAAGCACGTTCTATCGAATGAAAAAAGAATCATCAAAATCGGTTGAAAACTGACTGAAATATGACTAAAAGAATAGACGAATAACGACGCGAATGCTACATTCCGTTGAGGAATTTCCAAGTTTTACCTCATGTTTCACCATCAGATCTTGACGAAATTAATATGGGACCACCTCGAAAGTAAATCCTATCGAATGAAAAAAGAATTATTAAAATCGGTTAACAATTGGCGGAGATATCTAATAACATACATACAAAAAAAATAGACGAATTGAGAACCTCCTCCTTTTAATATTATTAATTGTCTCCTCTTTTTCATTAGTCATAAAAAATAAAACAATAGCAGCTGTACAAATTATACTTCACGTTCGAAGTCGGGGCGAAAATTGTAGATGACGAAACTACGAGTATTAATTTATCGAATGAAACCTACCCAGACTTTTTTGGTAGCCGCTCCTGTCGTTTTCGTTTTGTCATTGTTTTTTCCTTTGGAGAATAAGATTTATTTTGAAACGTGGTTTATTTTTCTTAAAAAAGCGTTATTTTCGTTATGTTTTATTTCTTATTTGTTTTGATTCTACGATTTTAGTTCCTACTATTTGTAAGCAATGAAAAAGCTGTGATTAGCGATAGCCTTGGGTTATTTCAATAAGTATTTTGATATAAGGATAACAAATGAATCTGTGATTTATGTACCAATACGTAATTATTCAAAAGACTGTTAATTATTCAATAAGTGGTTTGAAATTTAAGATAACAAATACAAATTCACCTGTGATTTTACGTGCCATTAAGTAATGTTAATTATTCAGTATTCAATTAAGCTGTAATAAATGATTATCTCAAATTAAGTGTTTTAAATATAATTAATTAGTACCTATTTCAGTATCACAACTTCCAAAATAAAACATTTTCAATGCAACAATGACACAATTGTATGTGTCAAATCATTTCAAGTGTTTTTTTTTATACTTACACTTAATTTTTTAAAATATTTTTGCTATTGTACTCTACCTATATATTTAAATATCCAAAATATCCTGGTTCCAGTTGTATATAATATAAAGTGAAATAATAAAACAAAACAGAACAGTAAAAAAAACTTTAAAACGCCCTCCTGTAAAATTTGTAAAAAGACAGTTCCGTCTTTGTAGTACTAGATGAGCGATATGTGCTCGGAAATACAGACGCCGGCAGGAGATTCCACTCCTTTGCGGTACGCATTATAAAAGATGTTGAGAAGCGTTTGGTGCGCAAGCGAGGAATAGTCACCAAGATAGGATGGTTACCTGCCGTGCGTCTGGACGTCCGATGGAAGAAGGGGGAAGGCGGAATGAGTTCATGCAACTCTTGAGCAGACTCCCCGAAGTACAGCTTGTAAAATACTGATAAGCAGGCAACCTTGCGACGATGAGCCAAGCTGTGAAGCTTAGCTTACACCAGTTTTTTGTCGCATATGATTCTCTTGGCTCTGCGTTCCACCGAGTCCAGTGCAGCAAGTTGGTATTTGGCCGAGACGTCCCAAAGGTGACAGCAATACTCCATGCATGATCGGACTTGGGCTTTGTAAAGAGTTAGAAGCTGTCCAGGCGTGAAGTATCGCCTCACCTTATTCAGGATGCCAAGCTTCCTAGCTGCAGTTTGAGCCTTAAGTCGATGGTTGCGCCGAAGTTGAGGTCGTTTGGTAACTCCATGCCAAGGAACTCGAGCCTATCAGTGAGTGGAACAGATGTACCCCAAAAAGTTGGAGTCATAGTGAAAGGACTCCTTTTTGTGGTGAACAAACATGCTTGCGTCTTGGAGGCATTAAAGCTGACGAGATTATTGTCACCCCACTGGGAGACGTAATCCAGTGTCTGGTTCGTTCGCCTCACCATGGCCTCTCTCATCAATTGCACTTCATCTCCGCCAGCTCTCGCACTAGACAAGTATCTCTCCGCGACAGTACTGTCATCCGCATACCCAAATTCCTGATATTAAGAGGTCATTGATGTGCAGCAGGAATAGTGTCGCGGAGAGAACAGATACCTGAGGAACACCGGCGTCAATAGCCATAAGGTCAGAGGAGCAGCCATCAATGACCACTCTGATCGACCGTTCACTCAGGAAATCTGCTATCCAGCCACAAAAATCGGCGGAGATGCCGTACGCTGGAAGCTTGCTTAGTAGACTTGCGTGCCAAACCCTGTCAAAGGCCTTTGAGATGTCTAGCGACACAGCAAGTGCTTCGCCAGGTTTCTCGATGGCCTCGCCCCAGCAGTGCGTCACATACACTAGAAGATCCCCAGTCGACCGTCTCCGGCGAAAACCATATTGACGGACACTGAGAAGATTATTATCTTCTAGATATATTATGTGAGCAGCTTACCGTTTAAAACTCTTTCCATAACCTTACAGAGTATGGAAGTAATGGCGATCGGACGGTAATTACAAGGGTAGACACGGCTTCCCTTTTTGGGAACTGGTTGGACATTGGCAAGCTTCCAAGATCTAGGTACGGTTTTAGTTTGGAGAGAAAGGCGGTACAGACGCGTCAGTACAGGAGACAACTCGGGCGCACAGCACCTCAGCACCCTTGCTGGTATGCCATCAGGATCACTCCTTGCCCCATACTCAGGGCCTTGTTCACGTCAAGAATAAGTAGGAGTTTACGAACCTCCTTATTGTGTATTGCGATCTCCGGCAATGAAGAATCACAGCGAGGTGAGGTTGGTGTTTGCGTAGGCTAGTGTCTAAACGTGAGTTGTTCGCCAACAGAGTGACAAATACATTTGCTTTTTCTGTTGCAGAATGGGCCAGCGACCCGTCAGGCTTCTGCAAGAGAGGCAGTGTGGGACGGAAGAAGTTAGATTCGACTGATTTCAATAGGGACCAGAACTGCTTACTTCCCGGTGGATAGGATGCAAGTTTCATCCCTATGCGGCTGATATGGTCAAACCTAGCTCTTTGCAATACTTTTTTGCAAGCCCTGGTGGCTCTCTTCTTTATACGTACCCTTCGCGCGCAAATTTTTCGATCGCGAACCCGCACCCAGGCCTGATAAGCAGACTGTTTACGGGCCTCAGCACGAGCACAGTCCGCATTACACCAGGAACGGAAGATATGTGTGTTATTAAAAATGACTTAATTGGATAGCCAGCAAGCTTTTTTAGGTTTCCTCTATTTAAAAATAATTTAATCAACTCCTCTTATCCTCTCGTCCATTACTTATAGAAATTAAAAGGATAGATGAATTCAAAATCATGGATAGGACATGAGCATGACTTTACGAATCAGGACCATTTTGTAACGCTGCTGTCGCCGTTATATTATGGTCGTCCAGTGCGCTAGCACGGCAGTTACCGGGAGCGCCTTGTTAATGAGGGGCGGCGGCACGAGCACTTCGGCGCCGCCGGAGCCAGCCGCGTGCGCCGCCAGCTCAGCCGTCAGCTGCTCCTGCAGCCGCGCCGCCGCGCCGCTGTCGGGGTTTAGCTCGTTCCCCAGCATGTGCGGCGCCGTGCAGCTCATGACAATCCTGACACCACAACAATAATGACTCATTTATATCACATCATTTATTTCTCAATACAACTTGCTCAAAAATTTAAATAACTGATTAACTGTTAGTCCAGTCTGTGGGGGCCAATGAATTATGTACACGTGTTACAAACAATAAAAAAAAAGAATATTTTTCATCAAAGGCATTTAATCAAATATTCCCACCTCTAGTGTCAATCAACCTGAGATTGACACCTAAAATATAGACTAACGATTCTCAGAACGGTATAGTATCTGTACACCATTTGTGCCTACATTTTTAAAAGAGATGTACCTAAGGCAGGCAAGATAATTAAGGCAAAAAGAAAAATTCTAACATAAATTGATTTAAGTATGAAATAATGAACTATTATTTCATTAAATTATATGCAGATAAAGGCTTAGATCGTAAACTGTGCTTACTCAGGCAGAAAATGCCAGGCGAGGAGACCTATATCAATACCATAAGAGATTTACAAGAAAAACTGCTCAAGATTGATGCTGGTTTAGAAGACAAATTTGTCGGAGTGATTATGCTTACTGGATTGCCTGACACCTACAAGCCACTCATCATGGATTCAGGTGTACAGATTACTTCAGACTCTGTGGTTTCGTGACTTCTGCAATTCGCAGTGCAGTGTATTTTTTGTAAGATATTTGGTCATAATGTTAAAAATTGTAGGAAAAGAAATCAAGATAATAGGAAAAACAATAACATTGTTACTCAAACACACAATACAACTGATGTGACACTTTCATCTTCTTTTCACACTTTTTCACTAGGTCCACCCTACCAAAGAAAGACTGGCTTCTGGATTCTGGAGCTACTTCTCACATGTGCAGTGATTTGAACAGTTTCCAGAGCTTAAATAAAGAAAAGAGTCCAAGCCGTTATTTGCTGCCAATAATACTGCCATTCCTTGCGAAGAAACAAGTACCGTAGCTTTGCCTATATCTAGTACTTTGAGCACAATCTCGAACGTCCTATACGTTCTCGACTTAGCCTCGAATTTACTTTCAGTAAGCAGTCTAGTGCGGAAGGTTATGTCGTTTTGTTCTCCCAACGCGGTACAACAGATTTGCGTAAGGAAAACTGTAAAATTTCTGGAGAAATTGCAGCAACAGCATCAAATTACAAAAATTTATTCATGCTTGATGTTTCCCAAGCAAATTTGATTAAAAACAGAGTTGCTATGGCACCGACGACGTCTTGTACATCTTAACGTCAGATCTGTCAATGTCTTGAAAAATAGACAGGTAGGCTTAGATTGCACAGACTAAATGCAAACTATTTGCGTTCCTTGTTTACAAGGCAAACTATCAAAGAGACCTTATGCACCCTCTAAAATGGAGACTAGGTTTAATTTTCAAAAGTGAAAGCAAAGAGCCGTGTCTCGACGTACTGGGCTACGCCGATGTCGACTTCGGATCGAATATCGTGAATCGTCGATCATATGTATACCGGCTAAGTTTTTAAGTTGAGTGGGGATTCCATATCATGGGAATCGCGTAAACGGCGAACGGTGGCCCTGTCAACGACGGAAGCTGAATATATGTCTCTCAGTGAGGCATGCAAAGAAGCGATCTACATCCGTTCTGTACAGAAACTATTTCTCACCAACTCACCCATTACAGTGTTCTATGTGACAACCAAAGTTCACTTAAACTTGCTCGCAGTAACACAGATCCAGAACCAAACACATCGACATCAGACATCACTTCCTACGCTCCCATTCTGATGACGACGTCACATTCAAATACATTCCTACTACACACATGCCAGCCGATGTTTTAACCAAACCACTACCAAAGATAAAACATCACAAGTGTATAAAATATCTAGGTTAATAAACTCTTTTTGTGTCGTTATCTGTTTTTAAAAGCCGAGTAGATAAAGAATAGATCTGAAAATGGAGGCGGGTACTTAAGGTACAGTTGTCAACAAGTTCTCAAAAATCGATTTTTATTTTTCATACTGTTTTTTTTACTACTTTTTTTTTTGTTATTAACTTCTCTTTTTTATTATTATGATTTAAAACGGGACAGGACGGGTTTATTATTATTATTAATTAATTATAATAATAATAATAATAATGACAAAAATATTAATAAAATAAATAAGGAGCAAGGGTAAATATATCACTGGATTATTTAATTTGTCTTTACTATTTATTTGTGTTTAAATTGCTTCAGGAGGCGAGAAATGGTTTTATAAACCACTTGTGTGATAGGAAATTGATATTTTTTCATTGATTTATTTTCGAAGTCCTGAAGGTTAAATCGATGTAGCGGGATTCAGTTAAGCCCTCTGAACCTCCCCACATGTTCAGTTTCCTCCGATCGATTCCAATTGTTTCTAAATCCAACCTAAATTTCCGTCCTAAATTTTTTGCAGTGCGTACTTCACTGTGAGCATAAACAGCGATAGATTGTGAGCGAGTTAGCATGCGAGCGGACGCCATTTTCAGATATATTCTTTATCTGCTTGGGTTATACTTAATGCACAAATTACGTATAGCCGCGGCGCGCTTAATGTTAAGAGTGTGTTCGTTTTATTAAGGGTGTGTTTATTTAGTTTGATGTATGTAGTATAGTGTTAATGTTTAAGTTAGGGTGTAGTTAGTGTAGATAGTGTTTTGATATCTGTATACATGGTGTTCTTACTACGGGGAGGTGTTGCAAATAATAATCTTTGATACTAATAAGGACACTAGCAGTTTTTAAACACTCTGTATTTTCGATATTCAGTTGTATGTCATTCTCTTATAAAATATCTGCTTATCTAACCTGTCTACAAAAATCGCCATCTGAATTTAATGAAAATATTTACACGAAAATCTCCTCTGTTATCTTTTTCCTTGCAATGCACCTAAGTAGTATTGGACAACTACGGAACTCTACACTTTGCGTGGTTCGACTTGGCCGGTTATTTCTAAATAAAGTGACCTGCGTCTACTAAAATTTCATGATAAGTGAAAAAAACAAAACCTCCCACACATCTCGCATTTAAATTTAAACAGTCATCTTGTAACGTGGTAGACGTTTATCTATATATAGGTAGAATTATTTTTTTAAACTCTAAATGTTATAATAAATTTATTAAAATAATAACTTAATCTAATGTGGTAAACTTATTAACTATCTACTTAAACTAAACTTAAAACATTAACTTAATGTATTATATTGTGCTACGTTCGCTTCTAGAAAGGTTCGCAATATTTTATTAAAAACTGCACAGATCACAGATTGCGCGCGGACCGGTTTTGGATAGACGATAAATGGCGATCGATGTGCGGCTGAGCTCGGCTCGCAGTCAATCAATCAGACGCTAACAGATCTCTTGGAAGCATGGACGTACGCTCGCTCGACTACAAAACGGTTGCGTGTTTAATTTGAAATGCATTTTGTGACTGTTTTAACCCGCTGGGGTGAGTTGACATGTTTAATTCCTTTCATCTATGCTTGTGCATCTCGTGTAATACTATCTAAGCTTGTTGTGCCGCTTGTAGTGCTATATTGCGTAATTTATAAATGTTGTAAGAATAAGGCACTGGTACTTACTATCCAGTGGCTAGCGCACGGCACAATGGGCTTAGGCTTTTGGACAGCCTTACGCACTCCGTTCTGGCTACCATTCCGGGTTCAATCCACGCCTTTTACGCTACAGACACACCCATTTCTTCGCTACGTTCCTATCGCTAGGCAGAGAGCCAGAGTTGTGCGGAATCAGTCGGACTAGACTAGACTATGACTAGACCGAGCGTGCCGGGACGACTTCTTCGACAACCTACGTTAAGACTAGTGCTTTTGTTCTACACTTTTACTGTTAAAACTCGCACGAATGTATTAGGGCGGTGAACGGAATAAATATCCAGGTATTGAAATCACCCTCTTTCTTTTATCTTTTACCTACCTACCTATCTGTGACACTACGTTACAATTTTTTACACTGAATATTTTGTAAAGGAAATATTTTATTACGCGCCGTGAGCGTATGAAATGGCGGAAAAAAAAAGAACGTATGTCAGAACATATTTTTGTCCGTAGATCTTGACTATATACCATCATGCTAGGACTGATGCCATTCAGCCTTGACTGGTAAAGTTCCACATCTACCATTCACCATTTTGAGATAAATTAACTCCTTACTTACTTATTATCCATTTTTGCCTTCAATGGCCGTTCAGAGCCTGGAAGAAAACATTAAAAAAGATGAGTTAGTATTATACTGATTCACATAATATCGTACACTATAGAATAAATAAATATAGTGCGTATTCGTAAAGATAAAATAAACTAGCAGATAAAATCAGAAGATTTGGATAATAACCAGGAGTTAGTTAACGACAACTAAACTATCCTGTGTTCAACATGATATTTAACATCTGATTTGATTACTTACTGGGGGAGCTCGGTGGAGAGTCTTTGACAGTCTCCTGGTACACAGGCGGCGGCGGCGTGGGTTGCGGATGTCGGCGGACGCTCGCTAAACTCTGCGTCGAAGGTGCCTCTGAAGAAATAAGACATTGTATTTATAGATAAGGTCAATACCAATCAGGTAACGATAACCGAAAGGAATCGCTTTGGGTTGATAGGATAAATGTCAACTCCTTGACACCAAATATGTCGGTCTGTGTGAGCAAAATGGTTGCTTTATCTAGTTATAGCACCTGAAAAACTAGACTGTGACCAAAAATTATAAATAAAAAGGCTGCTGACTATGGTGTGACGTGACACCTCTTACACTTGCGCGCGAGTGGCGAGGCGAATGGCAAAGTAGGGCGCGAGCGCGATTAAACAGACACTCGTAATTCAAACCGCACACGCCTCGGGAGTGGGTTTTCAGGTGCGAATGCCAGTGGTCTAGCGCGAAGTGGGTCGCACATTCGAGCTTGCTCGGTGTCAGTTTGTTGGACAGTCAACAAAAAAATAATTGTTTAACACTCCCAAGGATGCATTTTTTTTAATAAGCCTATTTTGTGTCCCACTGAGCAAAGGCCTATCACGCCATCTCGATCACAAGCTTGAAAGGTTATTCAACCTTTCAAATTGCAAATTATAAAACAATATGTTTTTCAGCCATCACCTCATTCTCTACTACTTCGATTATCTACTCGTATACGTTTTTCGTTTCTTACAAGAGTACTACAGCAATAAAAGCCTCATTTTAAACAAATTAATATTTTAACGTTAATACGTATGTACATTTACGAATGTTCTGTCTTTGTGAAATCCAATGTTAGTCTGTTTCAATTTAATCCTAGAGAAAGACTTAAGGATAGATTAGTGATAGCTAAATATAATACAGCATCATTTCAACTGGTTGGGTAAAGTGGAGACGGCTACTTAAAAAAAAAATTATATGTTTGACGATACCTAGCCATGTTGATCCAGTGGTTAGTGAACCTGACTTCTGTTCCTTAGGTCGCGGGTTCGAATCCCGTAGGATGAAAATGTTATGTTATATTACGTATTTGTATCTTACTTGGATAATACAAGCTCTGCTCAGTTTAGGGGTAGGTGTGAGTGTATTAGATTTATAAAAAAAAAGTATAGCTATCTATTTTACTTATTTCTGACGATATTACCTATATATTATTTGTATTATGTTCTAAATTCAAATTTTATATGAATCGTAGTGATTTGAGTTGGCTATATGCTTTGTATGACACTGGCACAGAACAAAAAAAAGAAAAGCGCGCAATATGGCGGTTTGTAATTTTCGTTTCTTTTATTTTTATCGTACTATTTTGATACTTATTTTTCATGATGGAGTTAACTAATCATTGAATTAGGGAAATATTATAATAATGAATGGTTCAAGAAGTCGAAGTCGAGGTTAAGGTGATAATGATTAGAACTTATAAGTCTGGTACGATACAAGTAGACATCTAAATCCATTTTTTTTATTATTTTACAATTTCCTCGCATATTTCAGAGAAAAGCACTATACAAGCTTCAGCCGCAATAACTCCTAATTTTGCGGCCGGGGCAGTAATGTACTAATATAACACTTGATTTAATTTAAGTGACTTACGTATGGCTCCGGATGGCGGAGTAGCCATAGAGACAACGGAGGCGGCCATAGCAGCCCTCTTCTTGTTTCGAATGGCGACCGGCGGTATTGGCGGCATGCTTCCAGGTCCACTCATGTCTTTATTGACACCGCTTACCCTGCCGTCAACAATAACACAATAAACAAAAGATTGACAACTGATGACAATGAATACCTAACATTAAAACAGGTGGAATTAAACGAAATAATTAATTTTATACATCTGTGACGAATGGAAATTAATAGAAAGCAAAAAATAGTCTAAATTAAAACGTTTAGGCTTTAGTGATTTGAACGAGACTCGTATAATTATGTCGCTAAAAATAAAGTTAACATAGTAATAAATGAGGCTGGACTGGTGCTATGGTTGTGATAGGTAGTAAAAAGAACAGTCTTTTTAGGGTTCCGTAGTCAAAAAGGAACCCTTATAGTTTCGCCATGTCCGTCTGTATGTCTGTCTGTCCGTCCGCGGCCTAGCTCAGAGATTCTTAGTACTAAAAGACTGTAATTTGGCATGGATAATAATTAATCATGCCAACAAAACTGAAGAATAAAATCTTTAAAAAAATTTTTTTAGTGTTCCTCTGATACAACACGTGAAGTGGGGGTTATTTTTTTTATTCACGATTACCTTATCGTTGGATAGGTTTTTTTTATAAACAATAGGGTTTGCTATAACCATTTTTAGATGCTAGTGTACGTTTTAGAAATAGGTATTTAGTTTTAAAGTGCTTATTTTTGTTAGAGTCAAGTTCCCCCCACCTACCAGCGAAACCGTTGTATTTGGAAATGTGAAAAAAATCACGGTAGCAGTGTATATGATGAATTTAAAAGGAAGAGTATCAACATCAAGTAGGCTTTACAGGTTATCGAATAGTAGACCAACTTACTTACCTACTTGCTTGTACTATGTTAATAGTGATATATTTGGCAATAAATTACTTTTCTTTCTTTCTTATAAAATTTACTTGTGCAAGTCAGAAATTTGGTACAAATATCATAGTTTTTTGTTATGAATGTTACAGTCAGGTAGATACTTAAGTAGTATTGGACAACTACGGAATCCTACACTTTGCGTGGCCTGACGTGCTTGGCCGGTTATTATTTGTATATCTATCTTGTTCCATCTTAGTTCATCGAGAGGTTTTTTTTCTTTTTCCCCATTTGATCTATAATATTATGCTTCAACGAGTATTCTACTTACTGTTTAAAGCTGTGTTATAAAATATTTCAAGTTTGGATCCATATTTCGATATTAAAAACCTTCACTTAGCTTTGTAAATACAATATCGTAGCAAAATTAACAACTGTAAGGGACGTTGTCATAGTTATTAGAGGTAAATAAGGCTTACTGCTTAAAAGGCTCGCGCAAGACTTTCGCAATAAAGGACTCGAGGGTTCTGGAGATGTCACGCACCGCGACTCACCAAGCTTGCAAATGTTCGAGCATTGGAGTCCTATTAAATCGAGCCGAGGCTTGAAAAAAACCTACGTAGCATAGCTTAAAACAGATTCTAAATTCAGATTATTAATTCACTTGGCGTATCGTATAAACAAAATTCGCATAGGCTTTGCATCAGCGTTGATAAACCCTATTTTTTTTTCTTCAAAAAGTAATATTATTAACGTTAACAACACTTATTTAATAAATGAAAGGTTTCTATGGAACACATAATTATAACAAAATAAAAGGAAAAACTACCAATTCGCTGTTGTCAAAGAAAAAAGAAGTGGTAGTCTCAGCACAACGAATAACGTTAACTGTAAAATGGCAGCAGAGCATGTAAGGCTGCACGTTATCAAAGTAAAACATATTTCACACTAGCGCAACTTCACAGAACAAATAATAATAATATAATTATTTATTTAAGCCATTAGTACAAAGTTGGTAAGTACATAATATAATTACACTACGGCTAATAGGGTATGGTACCATTGACAGTCCCCTGACTCCCAAGCTAGGTGAATACCTGTGTGATGAGGGTCAGTGGTGTGTATCGTCGTGCATGATATCTTTATACAATAATGCCAAAGAACAAGTTTAAGAGAAAGCCTAATATTAATCTAAATAATGGTGTACAATACTGTACTTTGCAAGGTTCATTTCTATAAATTTGATATGGTAGTAAAAAAATACGTATTTTTGGCATTAATGCGTTCAAATATTATATTCCTTTTAGGGTTCCATACTACAAAAGGAAAAAGGATCCCTTTTAAGATCACTTCGTTGTATGGCTGTCTGTCATGATTGTTTTGCTATGAGATGACAGTATTGGCTTATTTCTAAGCCAATGGGATACAGGCTCAGTCTGTGATACAAAGATTTATTTTTAAACAAACAATGTAATTAAGGGGCTTTATGTGTATTACACATATTTAACATACTATAACATTTTCACTTTTGGTCAAACAAATTATTGCTGTAGTTCTAAAATAATATAGTGGATTTTAAAAAAATATATATGACTAGCGGTACGTTCTTAGATACGCTCGCGTTGTGTAAGATGTTCCCGAGGGAACAAGACTTTCTCCAGTAAAAAGTATCCTATTTGTTAATACAGGTTACAAATTATTTATATTTCAAATTTTATTCAAATCCGTTACGTACTTTAAGCGTCCAAACAACATCCAAACATCTAAACATCCAAATATATTTTCGCAATTATAATATTAGTGTGATAAATTAAAAACATGCACAGTAAACGGTATGCACAACAGATGTTTGTTTCAAATTACGTGATAAAAGTAGGATTAATAATTAATAGTAAAAACACGATAAGCCTCGTCACAATATATCGGACTAGTCATAACAAGTCAAATGAGCCCAATTTCGAGTGGTTTACTAGTAGCTATACTATCCAGCTTCAGAGATCAGGTCGATGGTACCAAATTATTGTGTTACATATGGGTACTTGTAAAGTTTCAAATCAATGCACCAACTAGAATAAGCTTAACATTGCCTTCCTTGATTTGTTTACTTTGTTAGTAAGTGAAGCTAGTAAAAGTGTGATAAAAACGATACTTACCCTGGTTTGTTTGGTTCTTGTTGCATCTCATAGGCGACGTTTAGCCCTCCCCAAGCGGTGCGGCCGGTAACGCCGTGTGGCGAGTGCGCCGGAACGCTCGGCTCCGTGGCCACCTGTCGGCAACAAGCCACATTCAGCAATAGATAATAAAAGGTTGTTCCTATGATTAAGTTTTTTTTAAATCACAATGCATTCTGTTCAAATTATTTTTTTATTTAGTAGTTATTTTGTGATATATGTGCGCGTCAAAGATATCTCTATCTATCACTATGCCAAATTTCAAGTCTCTACGTTACTTAGTTTTTGAGAAAAACCTCTGTGAAGGACGGACATTTGTGAGTGATCTTAATAACCTACATCTACGTCGTCTACAAAGCAATTTTTAGGTTTTCGCACCTTTAAAGGAAAAACGAAACCCTAAAAACTGTACTGTAGAGGTTAACTATGCTATACCACAGATTATACTCGTACTGTACACAGAAGTACGGGCACTGACATTATGTGTGTCATCCCTTAACTATACATGTGACGAACCGGAAGAAGAACAAGACAGAGACTTGCATTTGACGTTGACTGTCACGACTAATAATGGAAGACCCACTAGCAAACTTTTTAATTTATCCGAGTAATATTCAGCTATCGGCTATTTTCGACTGTTTTCGGTGATCATCGATTTATATCTTCTTCGACTTCAAAACCGGTATTAAATACGAGTACCTACCTACCTAACCACAGAATTAATATAGACCAAACCTTACCAACGAAGTCCATTGAATACAGCTGCACTATTTATGCAAACTACCTTTTAAACTTTCACATTTAAATATCACAACAACGACAGCTTCTGTAGGTGAAGGGTAGGTGTAGGGTAGGTGTAGGTGCCTATACCTTGCACAAAATTAACCTAGTGCCATTACAAAAAAAAAAAAAATGAAAACAAATATAAAAAAAAAAACAAAAAATAAATAAATAAATAATTTTTAACAACACGTTTTTACGCACTAAACAGTATAAAATAATTTTTATTGAGATTTTTATTGGTGTAGTACTTTTGTAGGACTTTAAAACGATAAACGTGGGGTGCATCGCCACTAAATTAGTTTTGTATGCCACCCCCGAATATTTTTTATTTTTATATTGTTTTTTTTTTTATCGATAGTCCCCTAATGTCGAATCCGTTGCTAGAGTGAAAACAAGTGGCCACCATTTTGAACTTTTTAGTTATTAAACCGATTGCTTTCAAAATCGATATCTGACGGTCCGCGCGGTCTCTGACGTCAAATCCGTTGCCAGAACGAAAATAAGTGGCCGCCATTATGAACTTTTTAGTTGTTAAACCGATTGCTTTCAAAATCGATATCTGACGGTTCGCGCGGTCTCTGACGTCGAATCCGTTGTCAGAATGAAAACAAGTGGCCGCCATCTTAACTTTTTAGTTGTTGTAACTGTGATTTTAATCAGTGAAAAAGTTGCTTAGGGGTCGGGCCACACTTATCGACGGCGATCGACGGTTTGCATAATACAAAACGCGCAGTTAGTATGGAAATCCTTTCGCATCTTTCGCCGCGTCCCATGCGAAGGAAGTTCCATACTAAATGTGCGTTTTGTAGATCGCCCTCGATAAGTGTAGCCCGACAAAAAAGTTGGTCGCCATCATGTAATTTTTATCATTGCGTGTTTTGCATTTTTATGTTTGTTAAAACAGTGTCTCAAACCGAGTTTCACCGAAATCGGTTCATAAACAAAAAAGTTGGCCGCCATCTTGGATTTTTGTAATTTTTAGCATTGCGTTGTTTTTTTGTCAAAATAGTGTCTCAAACCGAGTTTCACCGAAATCGGTTCATAAACAAAAAAGATGGTCGCCATCTTGGATTTTTGTCATTTTTATCATTGCGTTTTAGTTTTTTTGTCAAAATAGTATCTCAAACCGAGTTTCACTGAAATAGGTCCAAAAACAAAAAAGTTGGCCGCCATCTTGAATTTTTTTTTTTTTTAATAATTGCGTTATTGTTTATTTGACAAAATGGTGTCTCAAACCCAGTTTCACCGCAATTGGTCTATAAACATAAAAGTTGGCCGCCATCTTGGATTTAAGTTTTTTTTTATACATTGCGTCTTCTTGTTAAAATAACGATATAATTATAAATTATATAACCCTCCTTTTGACTTCTCCGCCCGCAATCGTATTGTTGGTTAGTGGCGTTGGCCAACCCGGTGGCAAGCTAGGGGGTGGCATACAGGAACAAAATTTAGTGGCGTTGGCCACCCCGGTGGCAAGCTAGGGGGTGGCATGCGGGAATAAACGATTAAATGTTATATTTATTTCGATAGACCTAATTCTGATCTAATTACCTATAAAGTTAGTTTTCCCGTAGTACATGGTCACTCGCTGGGTATAGATACATAGTTGCGAGCCGTTCTTGCACCACGTGTGACGTATGAATTTAACTATTGTCTTGGGCAAGATTAATAGTGCCTTGCTCGATACACAGTTCGAACAGTTGGTATAAGAGTATCCCGAAGTAGTTCCATATAGGTATCCGTTCATTCGACCACTCACTTCAGTGACTTCTCCTGGACCTGCTGCACTTATGCATCCCCAACTACCCATGCTTATTCTGCCGCTTGATCTATTTGGTAGAGTGAACGAACCATTCGTTTTTCCGCTTGTATAATATATTTCGGCCATGTTTATCAGACTTAAAAGTATTTTCATCAACGAATATCACAATATTATTTATACAGTCGAAATTTTGAATGAATTTATAAAGAATAAAGTAATTTGATAAAACAAATTATTTTTTCTCCGACACGCTCGAAAATATAATCATTAGTGAGTGTCAGGATGGCGGGTTGACGTAGGAATTTTAAATCGTGAACTAGTCGTCAATTTAGTACTTATTAGGTACTATCTAGTACCTTTGTTTAAAATTTAGGTACCTTCGTGTCTCCTGATTTATACCGTAAATTATGTTACCGCCATTCTGATATCAGAATGGCGGGTTGGGTAGTATTTTGGACAGTAGCATACCAAATTACTGTATCGTACACAAGAAGACATCTAAAGGTACCTACCACAATATTTGTAGTATTTTATAATTTCCTCGCATATTTCATTTTATTTCATTATTCATTAGGAATAGTAAAATTTATTTTTAATACTTCTTGCTCGAAAATTGAACTTACGAAGGCAGTAGATCGGGCGGTAACTGCGTTTTACCGCACTAGTGCGATTTTCATTACTTTTCTTTTTTGGTCTCCATAATTATTATTCAGCCAGGATCATTGTAATAATATTTATTTCAACGAACTGTATCAAAAATATTATCAGCTATAGGCCGCGTTCCGATTTGCGCTGACATCACTTTGAGTACCCAAAACCGCGTACCGAATCACTGTCATTGGGATTACGGCAGCCATTGTGACGTCACGGATTGTGTCATGACCGCCGCCATCTTCCGCTAACGGCGCCCATGCTCCAGAGCGAAATTCACGTAAGCGTAATGTCAAATTCGACTTTGACATATTGTTTATTTATTTTTAAAAGTTAAATGTTTAATATGTAAAATAACGTGTCATATTTATTTGGTTGAACAAAATTAAAAACACGTTATTCAATTATGAAATGGCGATAAATTACTGAAATATTTTAAATCAATCAGTTTTGTAGGTTAGGGTTGCCAGATGTTCGATAGTAAAAGTATCGAGTAGGTTATGTATATATTACGATACTTTTGACTCAGGCACATACATACATAAGATAATATCATAAGCAATCTGATAAAATATAAATATCAATATCAAACATTCTTTTATGTATTTTATTAATTTCATGTGCCTATTTACATCTCCATTTTTAAAAATTCGCATACTTTTTCTTTTTTTGGGTACTAGCCATGCGAAAAGTGCTGTTTTCACAGCTGTACGATACTTTTTTAATACGTATAATAATTTAGAATTTTGCCAGTTTTGGTACGGTAATCAACATCTGGCAAGACTGAGTTATAAGCAGTTTCAGCGCGCTCAAACGCCGTTCCGTTTTGATTTCGCTCATGAGCCGTATTATCGCGATTTCTGATTCGGTACGCGAGTAATCGCTGTCAGTACTTTGAGCCGTGAAATCTGATTCGGAATACAGTCATAGTCATCGCACTGGGAGAATGTCGTCCTGAAGTTTATCACGTGACTATTTTTAGCGATGTAGCACAAAATATTCAGTAATGAAAATATACAAAAATATTCAAATCGATATTAATTACTTAGTTTTCAAAATCGATTTGTATGATTAGTTTTTTTTAGCTTATAATCACACAACAATAGATTAACGTAATAGCTGTTAACGTTAAGTCTCAACTGGAATCCTACCATGCTAATTGAAATACCGCAGTTGCCATTTCTTATTATTTCACTTTGCGCAATTTCAAACAAATGATTAAGTTACGTATATTTTTTTACCTTATCGGATTCGGTTTAACTCATTGACAATTTGATACATCTAAGTATGTATTACCATACCAAATATTTTAAGTCTATACGATTATTCGAATATTTTTCGGATATTTCGGAATCGAAATGGAACAGCGGACCGTAAGCGGACCCAACGGGCTAACCTTGCATCGACGTTCATTCATAACTTCATCTCGGGAAACACGTTGAAATAATTGATAAATTTATTATTTTGTATTTGATTTTCAAATAAAATAAAGTGTTTCGTTATATAAAAATATAAATTGTACGCAAAATGCTATTTTATGTGACCAGGCTTCGTGGAGCGTTAATTAAGGTTAGTGTACATCACATAAAAATGGTCACGAGATAAACTTCAGGACGGCATTCTCCCAGTGCGATGACTATAGGTACAGCTTTAGGCCAAGGGTAAGGTTCGGCGAGTCACAGGATTTCCGGCGGCAGGATCCGGGAAACTCCAGGCGGCTGCCCTAAGCAGTGTTGGGCAAAATTTAGTTTGATTGACGATTAAAAACTAAAACTAACGAATTTAGTTTGAACTAACGATTGACGATTGAATTAGTTTTAATCACGTGCGGATTGATTCTGGAATTGATTAGTTTTAGTTTTTAGTCAGGATTGATTTCCAATTAACTAAATTTTTATTTCGTTCATGAAATCAAAATTTCAATAGAATTTTTGGATTTTTAGATGAGATGAGTTTTGGATGTTTGGATGTTCGGATGTTTTTGATGTTTGGATGTTTTGGATATTTGGATGTTTTGGATGTTTGGATGATTTGATGTTTTGGATGGTTTGGATGTTCGGATGTTTGGATGTTTTGAATGTTTTGGATGTTTGGAATGTTCGGATGTTTAGGATGTTTTGAATGTTTGGATGTTTTGGATGTTTGGACATCCGAATGTTTGAATGTTTTGGATGTTTTGATGTTTCGATGTTTTGGATGTTTTGGATATTTGGATGTTTTGGATGTTTGGATATTCGGATGTTCGGATGTTTTTGATGTTTTGGACGCTTTGATGGTTTGGATGTTTTGACGTTTGGATGTTTTGATGGTTTGGATGTTTGGATGTTTTGTATGTTCGGATGTTTTAGATGTTTGGTTGGAACTTTTAGACGTTTGGATGTTTTAGATGTTTGGATGTTCGGATATTTTAGATGTTTGGTTGGATCTTAAACATCCAAACATCGAAACATCCAAAGCATCCAAAACATCCAAACGTCTAAAACACAACAAAATAATCGATTATTTTTTTAAACATGTCTAACCAATTATATTTTTATTTACAAATTACACTAGGTAGTTACAACGTCTGACCAGTATAGAAACTGTGTACTAAGCATTAATGCAGCTGCATCCAAAAGTGCTTAGGTAGCGTCTGTAGCGGATAAGCTTTAGCTCTAAGAATTATTAACTGAAATAAATCGTCAGTCTAACATCGACCATTGTACGAAATATTCGTCTTTTTATTTTAAAATTAGTTTTTAAAAAGTTGTTTTCCCTCCGGCGCGTTTTGACTGGCGCTGCGGACAGGATACCGGTACGAAATCCTGCGCCTGTGAGGATCTCAAATCGATCCGAGTGCAAGTGTTTCGTTCGCGTTTTTACGTGTTAACTGGTATTTTGTAACCAAATAAATTTGTCTTTGTGCTTGGAGGACAATACGAAAACTTCTACAGTTTTAATTGGAGGAAATGGGGAAAAGCGTACTGTGAGTAGACCTCTTCACTATCCCGTCTATCCCTGTTCTTATTCCATTGGCTGTGTAATTTAGTTTAGACTCTATAATAGGCTCTCTATAAAAATCTATAGCAGAAATCCTAGTAAGTGTCTTATAATATTAAGTTAGTTTTTATTGTTAAGAAAATTTTAAATTTGCTTATTTGAAAGTTACATTTAAATAATTAAAAATGGATCAATTACGTACGATTCCTAAAGAAATGATGGATATAATACCGAAATTTGATGGTGATGAAAAGTTGTTAAACTTATTTTTAAATAAAAGTGAATATGTAATTAATGCTTTTAGACAAGTAGGAAATGTTGCTCAGGACTTGTATATATTTCACGCTGTTACTGGCCGCTTAGTAGGCAAAGCCGCCCACCTGATAAGCGAGCGTCAAGATATTGATACTTGGGTAGAGTTGAAACAAGTGTTAACTCAGCATTTTGGTGACCCTAGGTCAGAAGAGTGTATTGCTATAGAGTTGGAAAATTTAAAAATAAGACATGGCGAATCTTATTTAGATTTTTGTAACCGTATCCAAAATGTGCGAAGTACATTATTTTCCAAAGTAAATTTAATTGAAGATGAAAATGAAAAAGACGCTAAAATGACCATTTACAATCACATGTCCCTAAATGTTTTTCTTTACAATTTGCCTGAAGACATGTTGCGTGTGGTACGACTTCATAGTTGTAACAAACTTGAAGACGCACTAACAGTTGTGATGGAAGAAGTAAACTTTTTAAATCAGTATAATGCTAAAAATAAGAACCGTCAAAAGTTCTCCCCTCAGGTGCCAAATTTTAAGCCTATTTTCCCACAAAATCATAATTTTGTACCAAATTATAAATTTCCTCAACCACAAAACTCTGGCTTTAATTTTAATACACACAACAAATTTGCACAGAATCAAGGCTTCAAGTTCGGCGTCCCTAACCAAGGATTTAAATTCGGAGTCCCACAAAATCAAGGTTATAAATCGATTATGCCCAATCAAACCAATTTTAAGTTTGGAATTCCGCAACAAGTAGGTTATAGGCCATTTGTTTCAAATAATAACCAGTACAGATCTAACAATTTCCAACCGACCAATCAGCCTCAATTTAAATTTGGTATCCCGCCTTCATACCAACAGATGCATGGTCAGAGACCATCGTATCAACAACCACAAGGCCAAGGTCTTCAACCGCAAGGTCAGCGACCTTCATACCAATATGATAACGATGTCTCTATGCGTACAGCACCCCAACCAAGGCCAAATTACGTAGCCCCACGAACATCCAATAATTTGTTTTATTCAAATGAGCCCAATGAACCTGAATGCCCCCCTGAAACTTTCTATATGATGGACAATAATGACTATGAATATCAGCTGCCAGGTAGCGATGAATATCCCGTAGACCACTGTAATGATTTTGAACTTACGCCAGCTTCACAGGAAGCTCCCGAGACTGAAAATTTTCAGTCACCGGCCTCTATGATTTACCCCCCCGAAATAGTACATCTCAACCATCATGGTGCTTTAAAATTACCTCACATTGAAATTCCCGAGATTAATTCAAAATTTATGATAGACACAGGGAGTACACGATCATTCATCAGCCCTGAAATCGCTAACAAGTATTTTTCTGAATTCAAATATAATGAACTTTTCGAAATTATAAGTACACATGCGCGAAGTGCCCATGATGAAGTTATAAATATACCCTTACTAAAAACTTTTCGAAGTACTGACACACACAAATTTTACTTGTACGACGTTGACAGCAGTTACGGAGGACTAATAGGATCTGACTTACTTAAACAACTAGACGCAAACATTGACATGAAGAACCAAATACTAAAGACACGAGATACAGAAATACCCATTATTTACAGTGACTTTGAAATTAAATTCAGTAAACCTTTTAGCGTCACAAAATATGAAAACCGAGACTACAAAGAGATCGAAATAAATAATACTCATTTCGTAGACGACAGAGAGACCGAACAAATTTTAAAACAAAACACAAACGCTAACGCTCTCTCACGAATACGACTAAATGCTTTGGGTAACGACAAGGACAACGACCAAAGATCGACAGCAGTTAATGTAGGAGACACTGACGACCTTGATGACTACTTACGACAACTATTACTATCTGAAGACTTAACAAACTTAGAACAACAACTACAACCCCAGACTGCTACTAACAACGAAAATGATATAGATACCGAACGACAACCTGCTGTTGCTTCCGCTGCCCCTCGTTCTGAAACCACTTTAAGTATTGATGAGCCATTCCCAACCCGATCCAGTACATTAACAGCACAAACTGAAAAAACAACAAACTCTAGTACAGACACTGTCCATTCCGCTGTAGATATGGACACAAACGGCATTCCAATACTTCACGAAGCTGTGGATACTAAACCACACCAGATTTTAGTACACAGCTGGTTTAAAAATGAACTCTCAGTAAAAATTGAACCTCATCCAAAACAAAAGATTCTGAAGGTTTATTTGCCCTTAGATAATCCTGAATTGATTAAACAATTCCTCAAGGAATATATTAGACCCAAAATCAAATATTTTATTCATTATGAAAATATTGAACATAGACGACAGTTTACAGAAATGGTTATTGCATTGTTCAGGAAAGGTACAGTACTGCTCTATGAGTGTACTGAGAGAGTAATAAACGTATCTGATGAAAAAGAACAAGATAGAACAGGAGAGACTGACTTTGACTTAAATGACGATGACGACATTTTTATTAAAGGTGTTAACACACGTCGTGCTAAAGACAAACCAAGGTACCAAAAGGCCAAGGTTAAAGGCAAGGTCAAAAGAAATGTAGTTCCGGTAGAGACAAACGCTAGAAACATTAGAGTTCCGATTAAAGATGTGCGACGCCCTCCACAGGTTCGTCCTGCTGGCTCTGCTGCTGACCCAAGCAGTAATGACCCGGGCCCTTCATCTTCATAAGATCGAAAAGAACCCTGGAGTTCTCCCGGTTAGAGAAGGAACCGCTCTCGTTAGTTATGATAAGTGGATAGTTATTAAGATATTAGATGTTAGGCTTATTAGAGAAGATTTAGATTTAAATATAAATAGATTTAAGGAATTAAATAGATTGGTTGGCTCTTTCTCCAATATTAGTAGATTACATTTAATATATTTTAATGACGTTCAGCTACAAGTAAATCATATGTTAAATATAACTTTAGAAAAATACACTCAGTTGATTCCCAATAGCAGGCAGAAGAGAGGACTTATCAATCCTCTGGGATCTTTAATTAAAATTATTACAGGAAATTTGGATCACAGTGACGCCATTAAGTACGATAATTTGATAAAAGAAGTAAAATCACGTCAGCACTCTGTAGAAAAGAAAACAACACTCGTAGCCGAAATGGTGAAGATTTTCACAAATTCTACTGTTAATATAACAAACAATCTCATACAATTAAATCTTGCCGTTAATAAAATGAATAAAAATATTAATGAAATTTCAATTATCTCGCACATTAATCAAATAATACATGCTTATAATTTGTTCTTACACAATTTTCAAATTATTTACGCTAAATTGAATGAGATTGAAAATATTATAGCATTTAGTAGAATAGGAATATTACATCAATCTATTGTAAATACCAATGAACTTGTTAAGTTGTTAAAGCTGATAGAAAAACACGATAAACTTATATTTCCATCAACACCTGAAAATATTGTAAAAATTGAACAGTCAATTACATTAAAATCCTACTTTAAAAACTTTGAAATAATGTTTGTTATGGAAATACCATTAGTTAAGAAAGATACTTACTTTTATTACAAAATTGTTCCCTTACCTGTCACCGACCCTGAAACAAACCTTACCCTAATTATTTTACCCAAATATCCTTACCTTATCGTGAAGGGGTTGAACGCTAGCTCGCTGCCCACGCCGTGCAAACCTATTGAAGATGGAATTTATCTGTGTGATGAAACGCAAACAATAGTACCCATTGAAGATACCTGTATTCTAGACCTGATGAGATATTCCAATAATGTTTCCTGCGTGCGAATTCCAATAGAGCTGGAAGAAGTAAAGATTGAGCCACTTCAGACGAACCGATGGATACTGTACACTAAGTCAGCTGTTGACCTCACAAGAACGTGTGCTAATGAAATTCTTCATTACACTATTTTGGGTACATATCTGCTCACAATCGACGATAAATGTGAATACAAAATTGCACAACACTATCTTCGAGATCGGACCCTAAAAGGAGAGAAATTTAGATATCCGAAACTCCCTTTTGTAAAGCTTCCTGAAAACCTAAAGACTGATGTCCAACGGAACGTGAACCCAGTCAAGCTGAGTGGAGTCGACTTGACTGATCTAAAAGTGTTATCGTATGCGTTAAAGAATAGTGAAGTGGAAAATGAAAGTGTGGTGAATACGGAAAGTATTAGCGTTGGAACCATTGTCTTATATATAATTTTAATTATAGGCTTTTTCTCTTTTATTTTATATAAAAATTCACTCTTGGTATGCAATCCCTGCAAAGGTCGAAATCATCCTCAGAAAAAAGATTCTTCGGGTAATTTCGAACTTAAGGAGGGAGGAGTTACAACGTCTGACCAGTATAGAAACTGTGTACTAAGCATTAATGCAGCTGCATCCAAAAGTGCTTAGGTAGCGTCTGTAGCGGATAAGCTTTAGCTCTAAGAATTATTAACTGAAATAAATCGTCAGTCTAACATCGACCATTGTACGAAATATTCGTCTTTTTATTTTAAAATTAGTTTTTAAAAAGTTGTTTTCCCTCCGGCGCGTTTTGACTAGGTACTTAAAATAAATCTATTATATCTAATGATAAATTACACTGTATGTTATGTCTTTTCG
Organism: Carpatolechia fugitivella; assembly: GCA_951230895.1. Classification (NCBI taxonomy): domain Eukaryota; kingdom Metazoa; phylum Arthropoda; class Insecta; order Lepidoptera; family Gelechiidae; genus Carpatolechia; species Carpatolechia fugitivella. Next base: position 17,511,920 of record OX579645.1, on the reverse strand, counting down.
ATCATTAGTTAAATACCTAGGTATTGTTATTTTAACACGTCGATTTTTTATTATGCTTCTAGAGTCTACGTACTAAACCAACCGGGTCAGTCTGTGCGTTGTCTTTTAGTCTTGAATGTCCCCAATTTAATCCCTATTACCATATTCTCCTACCGGAGAATAAAAAAACACCTTCCTTAGTGCATATCTACGCCATATAAGGATATCTTGTACAAAATTTATATTTTATAGACCTATCGGTTTAGGCGTTTTCTTATGTTCATTCAGTGCTAGTTTTCATAGAATTCATGAAAAGTTAACGCAGAAGTATTCTTCGAAATGCTTCCTTGCTCGACGAGACACTTATAAATCATATGCAAAATTTTATGTTTCTAGTAGACCCACACTGGTTTAGGCTGTGCGTTGTCACGGTGGAGTTTTAGTCGAGTTGAAGGTATATTACATGGATGGTTATTATTAGCGTGTATTTGAAAAAGTACATAATAACACGGGCATAGCCACGGACTCCCAGTTAATACAAAAGGCCAAAAGCTATCAAACCTGTCATCGTTGAACGAAGTTAAAAATATATATCAATTCAACATCTGGATACCAACACGTGGTATTTTCATATATTATTTGAATTGCTACTACGAATATAATTAACACTCACCATTACAAAAAGACACTACTCATCAAAACTACACAATAACACATAACTTTATAAAATTATATTTTTCCGTATGAAGTGAAGACCTTGAATTGCCACGAGCATCATTAGCATACTGTCAGGGACCGGGACGCGGGAGAGGATTGTAGTAGCAGATGTCGGCCACGCCGCCGAGGTCGTAATAACACTGCGTGGATCACCGAGCGACTAAATGGCAGGCGGACGGACACATGTCTCCGTGTGCGAGCAATAGCGCTAGCGCAGGTAGCCACACAACAGCCCCGGAGGCGGCGCCGAGGGATGGGGGAAACAGGTAAAGTACAAAACACAATCGCAACAACGTTAATTACGTCTCCACAAGGGTGCAAAAATAGGGTGATAAATGGAGTACGGGTCCGCCAACTTGTTTGTTTTAAATAGTTTTACTATCCGGCGCGATTCGCCAACTAGGATTGTCCTACAGGCACGTTTATTTTAGTTATTTGCCAAGAGCTGTGATACTTTCACGATGTAGAAAGTATCACAATATAATTTCTGGGAATCACATTAAGGTGAAGTGACCTCAGCTCATACGTAAAACGCGCTTTTTTGTTTCAACTTTATCTAAAGAAAATCTCAAGATGTTGAATTGGTTCAAATGTATATGACAGTTGAGGATATTTCCTATATATCGTTGCTATTCAGAACACGATTGGATTAATTTCGCTCGATAGAATTTCAGCTCAAAGTTGCCCTTTTTTCTTACTTTGATCTGAATACCTACTGAATTTCGAGCGTCTCGCTAACTCGCGAGCTGCGGGTCTCGGGGGCAGAAATAAGTCGCGCGCGGGCGCTTACAGAGGTACGACACACGTAATTTTTTTTCCGCCACGAATTCGATCGCATCTTATAACAACTAACAAGTATTTATAGCTTCTCTTTTTGTAAATAAAGCTTTATTTTGTTTCTATTCATTCGTGTAGGCACTTACCTATATTATTGTTGATGTGAGAGTGTGTGTTGAATTCATAATAAGCAACAAAGAAAAAAAAAACTGTCTTATCTAAATTGGCAAAACGGAAATATCACAAACAATATATGTATGGTCAAAAGTTAGTACTTTTTAATTTGTTTTCTCATAAATTAGCAAAGAATAGGCGGTCGCTGCGTTAGTCTTTTGTTGGTTTATGTATAAAATTCGGCAAAACCGGGATAAGTTGAGCTTACACGTGCGAATACCCAACTACAAAATGCCATAGTGTACGAACATCAGACGGCCAACATACAATCGTACTGTTGTTCCGTCGCCAATATTGATACATACTTTGATCAGAACGCCAAATTATAAAAATACAAAAAGGACAATAAAAGCCAAATTATTAGTCAATTTTTTTTTGTTGTTTTTAATAAAAAGCTGGACAAAGGCTCACAAGAATAGTCTCCACCGGGATTCGAACTCGGAACCTCCGTAAAGAGAGTTGAACACTCGACCGCTCGGCCATAGAGACTATATTATTTGTGATATTCAATACAATAACGGTATCGCGATGCATGTTGCTATCACCAGTTGAGGAGTTTCCGCTTTTATCTCCTATTCCATCATCGGATTTTAACAAAATTTGTATGGATCTATCCCTAAGCCACGTTCTATCGAATGAAAAAGAAATCATCAAAATCGGTTAAAACTGACTGAGATATGACGAAAAGAATAGACGAATAATGATGCGAATGCTACATTCCGTTGAGGAGTTTCCAAGTTTTACCTCATGTTCCACCATAGATCTTGACGAAATTTAAATGGGACCACCTCGAAAGTAAATCCTATCGAATGAAAAAAGAATAATCAATATCGGTTTACAATTGGCGGAGACATCTAATAACATACATAAATAAAAATAATTATAACAAAAAAATAGAAACCTCCTTCAAATTACCTTAACATTTCAGATGGAACATGAAAAAAAATATTGCCAATATCCTCAATTATGTAGATAGGTAGTGTATTAAGTAAATATTTAGAATTTTGTACTTCCTTTTGGAGTCAGTGTCAGCCAAAAAATCGTCGATTAGTCGTGGGCAACTGTTTTAAGTCGTCGTCGTCTTCTGTAGATATTAGAGCCGAGACACACTGCTTAACGTGCCTTCCGAAGCACGGAATCATCGTTCTTTTCAGACAATCAGGTGATTCAGGCAGCCTCCGTGGCCGAGTGGTCGAGATTTCGACGCCCATTACGGAGGTTCCGGGTTCGATTCCCGGTGGGGACACTGTCAAGCAAAAACACTTTGTGATACTTTCCCCAGTTTGGTTAGGACATTGCAATCTGAATCACCTGATTGTCCGAAAAGAAGGAAGGCACGTTAAGCCGTTGATCCCGGCTACTGGGTTGTCGACCTTACAACCCACACGATGATGATGATGGCAGCAACGTCGCAACTAAACTGGAGAAAGTCTCACAAGGACATTTTCGTTTAAGAGTGTCTTCACCGGGATTCGAACCCAAAATCTCCGTAAAGAGAGTAAAACACTTGACCACTCGGCCATAGAAGCTAAATTATTTGTGATTTCCAATACAATATCCGAAGATTGCAGGTTCTTGTCCTGTCACGGTCGCCAAAAAATGTGATAAAATCGAATAATATAATTTTATATGGAACAACGGAAACGTAGATTTTCAGCAAACTGACAAAATAAATTTATTTCGTTGCCTAGCAACATTCCACCACAAACGGTATCGCGCGCGATGCATGTTGCTATCACTGGTTGAGGAGTTTCCGCTTTTATTTCTTATTCCATCATCAGATTTTGATAAAATTTATATGGATTTATCCCTAAAGCACATTTTATCGAATGTAAAAAGAATCATTAAAATCGGTAAAAAAACTGACTGAGAGTTATGTCCAAAATATGCACAATTAAAGATCTAAGCAACACAGGAGGGAAAAAATTGCAGAGCTTATAACGTTTTAACAGTATTTTAATCCGAAAAAGAAAAACAGAATCATCAAAATCCATTCATAATTGGCTGAGTAATCGCGTAACAAAAAAAAAATAGTTCATAAAACTCCGATAGATGGCGTTGACGATTCGTGGATCTGAAGAAATCCGGCGAGTCACCCAAGGCCTTAAAAGGATTTAAAAAAAGAATCCATGAAGTACACCTGGCGCCATCTATCATCTTAATTAGAACTATTATTTTTGTTTTTTAAACTGCTGTTAGAAAATCCCTCATTGTGTTTTCTCCGACACCTCGACAATGTGACCATTACTGTAAAATAACTGGCCAAGCACGTGTCGGACCACGCAAAGTGTAGGGTTCCGTAGTTGCCTAATATGCAGAAGCTAGCACACGGAGCTAATAAGTAATGATAAAAAAATTCCTTATTTATATTATAAACCCGAAATTTTGTAAGTAGGGATGTATGGATGGATGTTTTTTACTCTTTCGTGGATGAAATTTAGAATAGAGATAGTTTGTACCCTGATATAACACACAGGATACTTTTTACGGGAAAAAGTCTTATTCCCACGAGAAAATCTTACACAACGCGAGCAGGCGGACCGCTAGTATTTATGTATATAATAAAAACGGGCCCACCTACACAAGGCGATGAAAACTAAATACTATAACTAAGTTAAAGTTATAGTAAACTTAGTTGTTCCCATACATCTGATCCACTGTGCGCCGTTACGATCTCGGCTGAAATTGTGGTCGGGCCACTATCACCGCCCCGATCGCCATCGTCCCTATCGCCGCCCCGCCCGTAGATTTGCTCGCAGATTTGCTGACTTAGAGGTCGCGGCCTTAGAGGATTAGCACTAAAAATATTTCTGAAACGTAAACTAGCATCGAAAAATGGTTTTAGCAAACCCCCATTATTTTTTTAAACTCTATCCAACGATACCTCACACCATAAGGTAATCGTGAATTTAAAAAATAACCCCCACTTCACGTGTACCAGAGGAAACCCCAAAAAAAATTTTTTTTTAAGATTTTATTCTTTAGCTTTGACGGCATAATTAATATGTATGTCCATGCCAAATTACAGCCTTCTAACATTCATCTAAATATTTTTCTATGATATTTGTAGTACCAAATTTCTTACTTGTAGTAGTACTTTTTATAAGTTGGTCTATTATTCGATAACCTGTAAAGCCTACTTGATGTTGATAGTTTTCCTTTTAAATTCATCATATACACTACTACCATGATTTTTTTCACGTTTCCATATACAACGGTTTCGCTGGTAGAGGGGGGGGAAAACTTGACTCTAACAAAAAAATTAGCACTTTAAAACGGAATATTTCTAAAACTTACACTAGCATCGAAAAATGGTCTTAGCAAACCCCCATTGTTTTTAAAAGACCTATCCAACGATACCTCACAATATAAGGTAATCGTGAAATATAAATAACCCCCCTCTTGACGTGTACCAGAGGAACGTTAAAATTTTTTTTTTTTAAGATTTTATTCTTCAGCTTTGTCGGCATGATTCATATGTATATCTATGCCAAATTACAGCCTTCTGGTACTAAGAGTCTCTGAGCTAAGCCGCGGACAGACAGACAGACGGACAAACCGAAACTACAAAGTGTCCAAAAAGGGTATTTGCACTTTTAAATATCAATAAATCGTCTTAATAAGGGTAGATAACAAAAAAATATATAATGTCATACGTGGAATTTATTGGAAATTTAGTTGCAATGGATTCGTATACCGGAGCTCAGCGTGCATTTTGTGTACGAGTTTATTATCAAAACAATAATTCGATAATAACAGCTCGCCGCTTATATCGCGCGCAATTCAATGTACGGGACATTTCTTTATCTCCCAGTGCGAATATCATTAGAAAATGGATTAAGACATTTGAGGCTAAAGGGTCAACTTTAAAAAACTTTGATTGCGGACGTCCGAGAGAAATAAGGCTACCTGCAGTTATTCAAGAAGTTCACGAGTCGGTAAGGCAAGATCCCTCACTATCACTGCGAAAGCGAAGTCAATCCGTAAACATTCAACATTGCACCTGATTTTAAAGAAGGATTTGCATTTACTTGCATGCACTTACAGTTAACGCGGACAGATATTGTAACATGATTGAAAGTTTTTTGGCACCATCTTTACACAGAAACATGTTTTTGACTAAAAAGTTACAGCATCTAAATTCAAATTTTATATGAATCGTACACAAATCGTAGTGATTGGAGTCGGTTGTATGACATTGGCACAGAACAAAAAAAAGAAAAGCACGCAATTGTGCGGTTTGTAATGTTCGTCTCTTATATTTTTATCTTACTATTTTGTTACTTATTTTTCATGATGGAGTTATCATTGAATTAGGGAAATATTATGATAATGAATGGTTCAAGAAGTCGAAGTAGAGGTTAAAGTGATAAAGATTAGAACTTAGTCTAGTACGATACAAGTAGACGTCTAAATCCAAGGTACCACATATTATTTTTATTTTATAATTATCTCGCATATTTCAGAGAAAAGCACTATACAAGCCTCGGCCGCAATAATTCTTGCTGGACTCGTACACAATAAAAGCCCTCGCCTGCGGCTCGGACTTTAAACGTGCCCTCGTCCAGCAATAACCAATTTTGCTGCCACGGCAGTTATGTACTATACTTTGATTGTTGTTTTATGATATGAAGTGACCAAGTGTTTATATTTAATAATAAATGTAAAAGTACAGCAATTTAAACTGCGCGCGATATAATGAAAATAAAGGTTTTCTATGAACAATTTTGCTCTTGTCTGATACTTTTCTTAACCATTTTATTTTATTTATTTAGTACCTGTTTTCTCAGAAGTAGTGTATTGAAAAACGTCGTACAACACACGGACCTTAGGTTATAACAAACTCGTGACATTATAAACCCTCGCCTACAGCTCGGACTTACAAAAGTCAGCTCGTTTGTAATTTGCCACCTACGATCCTCGTTTCGTTATGTACTATTATTTATTAATATTTGCGTACCAATAGTACTGGCCTTGCATCTCTTTCAATAAATTGACAACTCTTCACCTACTCAATTAAGTAACAACGTAAAAAGTTATCTTACGAATTAGTCATTTAGAGAATTAGGCATTTAACGAATTTAAAGTAGTCATTTTACAAATAAGGTACTATACGAATACACGAATAAATTCAGCAAGACAGTTTTGTCCGTAGAGTCAGGGGAACATATTTACTCTAAATAACTCTAGATAATAACAGAATATATAAAGTTAACTTACTTGTTTCTGTGGCTGATGAAAAATGTGCGGCGAATTTCCAATTTCTGACGTAGCCCCCTAGAAAATACAAAAATATTAAACTATTGGTAGATTAATTTAAATTATTTTTTATATTCGTGTTGTGTGTGGTACTATATAAACAACTTTAAATGATTAACTGCTGTATTTATTTATAGAAAAAAAACAATCTAATTATTTATCTGATTTTTTTAATAGATTAAAAAGTGTTATTTTTTATACCCAACGTATATACTCTCATGCACCGCTTGACGCAAGCTAAGCTATTTTTAAGTATTTGGTTTAATTACCTAATCAAAATGAATATTCCACACCCTTTGTTAAGGTTAGTCAATAGTTAGTATTTAATTATGTACTTATGAAATCAAAGCATTGAGGAGGTGCGAACTGTTCGTTCTGATGTTAGACTAGAACGCAAACACGGCTTTTACTAAACAACAAAATTTTGCTATAAATTATAACAGTAGTTAACATCAGGTACGTAAATCGACATATCGTATGTACTGGCTAAAATTATTCGGGGTTAAAGCACGCAGGAAAATATTGGGATACACGTAGAAATATCAGAAGCACTCAAATACAAAAACAGTGGTAAGTCTTGTCAAAAATGTATCGTAGATGTGTCAAGTATGGTAAAATACATGATAACCTGTTTCATTATTATGCACATTTTTTAAAAAATAACTTCATTTTTATCTCAATAAAATAAAATGTGCGAAACAGTATAAATAATGTCTGCTATTAAAAGCATGCGCCTATAGAGCCTAGATATTGTTACTATTTTATAATTTAGGAAAACACATTAAACTGGTAAAAGTATTTTTCTTTTAATGAAACTTAACAACTTTTCATAATAAATATAGAGTGCTGCACCGTTCGCGCCTCCTCTAGTGCACACACAACTCAAGTATCAGACACATCATTTGTGTCATCAGTGATGACTCATCACAATAAAGAAATCGATCTTTATCAATTTCTGGTATCCACTGCTTTCGCTTGTAACGTTTAGCGTAACTAATGCGATATATTATCAATACAGTAGCTTCCCACTTTATTTGGTATGGTATGATTTCAACATTATTATAAATTTAAATGTAGAAGTAAAATAATTTCCACATCAAAAGCAGTGAACTTTTCTGATAAACAGTCTGATATTATGATGAGTTCGTGTGTGAACCGTATGGATAGGAACCTGTGAGTACGCTGAGAGGTTGAGTCCGTGGCTGGTCGATGGCAAAGGCACGGAGACGAGCAGCGAGGCCGGACCGTCGCGTTCGTTTTTCCCGCCCTACACAACCCGCGCATTCAGTATGTGCATACGCTAGACATGACTGAAAATTTCGTCTCTATCGAAGCACAGCACTCGTCAGCATGCTTGACGAATGTGTTCCGATCTGAATTTCAATTCCTGCCATCTTGATAAAATAAACAACAGGCAGTTTTTATTGATACTGAATTTAATATATAAAGTAAACTTTACGCTAAAAGGACTGATATAAACTTTTCACGGGCATTCGCTTTATATAATGCCTATAGAATGATATGCAAGTAAGAATTGAATGAAATGCCCAACTTAGTGAGTAGGTATGATTTGAAGAAACTGAGAAGCAGCGTGTTAATAGAACAGGTTGGCTAAATCATTTTACATTGCATTTTTTATATTAATATAAAGGTATTTAGCTATGAAGAAACAAACACAGGTATTATCCGCGAATTACTGTAATTAGAAGCAATTAACTTTATTTCTTAAATAAGTTACGTTATCATTGAAAGATATTCTTTATTGACTGTAGTTGTACAATGGACTGTATGATTGTGTTTTCAGACTAGGACAACGTTATAGGCAAGACAATCAACTACTTTACAGTACATTTTTGTCAAATTGTTTTTTTCAGTCTGGTATTCCTTCCAAACGCCTTTTATTTGGCGGGAAAAAATCAAAATTACGGATCACCAAATAGTTGCGAAAACATTTAATGACGGTCAATTACGTATCGTTTTAATTGTAGCCTTTTTATGAGTAATAATAAACAGGAAAATAAATACACAATAGCAAAATAATGTGTTTCGGCAATTCGATCCTTTTGATTGATACCGAACTTAATGAGCCTTAAAAAGCCTTAGCCTTCTAGTGAGTTTAAATAGTACAGAATAGAAAAAACAGTACAAGTGTGTCGAACACTAAAACTTGTACTGTAATTTTTAGAGTATCAGCCGAGAAATAATATTAAAACATCAACCTTTATTACAGTGTAAGTGAATAATACGCAACTACTGAAATTTAGAAGACAAAACACCTGATTTATTGAGAATAAACGATACCTATGAATAGTTCACACAATAGGGGATCGGCCAGATTTTCAGAAAGTGTTTTAAATTAATCTTTATGGATACTTATTCCCATAAAAAATTAAATTTTATTTATTTATAGCCTTTTAGGTACTCAAAATCATGTTTTAATAATAGGGTATTTGACTGTACCTAAATTTACCATATTTTATGAATTAATTTTAAAATATAGATTAGTAACAGACGATTCGCGAAGAAAAAAGCAGAATCGGTTGAAATTTTTTAAAGTTTCAATATATCTGTCTCTTTCAAAAACGATTTTTTGTATGGAGATTATATGGCGTTACTAGCAAGTGACGTCACATGCTAGTAAGTACCTCTCTGTCTAATCTTGAATTTCAAACATTTATAACTCGGACAATTTTAAAGATAGAGCAAAAATTATTTTAGTGTTCGATAGCAGAAACTAACAAGTTTGGATTTATAAAATAAAAAAAAAGTAGTCAAATACCCCATTGTTTTTTTAAAAATATTTAAATGAATTATATTAAATTATTATTAGATAAATAATCGTAAAACAGTATATTTATTTTATCTAAGTATATTTTAGATTTTAATCTGATTACTGTCTGATCCCCTATTAATCAATCAAGTAGTAGGATCTGATGATCTTTTTACTTAATTTAATTGAAAGATCAACAGTGTTTAGAAATGATGTAGTCAACCTGTCAAAAATTAAATACTTATATTTAGTTACAACAACGACGATTAATAAATAAAGCATGCTAATTAAAGCACCTGAAGCATAACTGCAAGGCTAAAGCTTCAAGTATATTGGTTTTGTTGTTGGCAGACACACACAAGGCTTTTTAATCATTGAAGATATCTAGGATGGGTATTTTTATTTCTTATGTAGGGAATAAACATAAAAGTATATAAATTAACCTACAAAATGTGTAGTGACTACAGTTTACAATCATTTTGTGGCACAATGTGTAAATTATAAAATAATGACCGAATGGGGCACATTGGTGGTCAGTTTTATCACGGTGAAGCTTACACACATTGTAGTACATTATTTGTTAATTTACATACATTTGAAGCTTTCGATAAGTCTTAACTTTGCGTGACGTCAGACCACTGTTACGCTAACAAGTACCTAAAAACAAGTCACCGTTCGCTCGCGTTTTTTATACCTATCTATGACGAAAATTGCGTAAATCAAATTACAAACAACATGATCCTGCGATTTATAAAATTAATATTTTATGTGACTCAGGCTGGCTGGACAATTCTTCAAAATGAGCCACGTTTAAGTAGGTCAATACAAAGTGAGGGCTAATCACGCTTATTTCAGTGTGACGCTAGTGAACCCGAGATAATCGAACGCAAACGTGCCCAGCCAGCTTGAAAACCGCTTTTCGTATGGTCTCGCAACCTTCGAACAGAAGGGATTCTAACTATTTCTTGCTTATTAATACGGCATCATTTAAAGTTGTGACAGTTTGAATTTTTGAGATACGTACAGCCATTTAGCTAAAAAACAACGAAAAGCATGGCCAGCCAGCCTGAACCTACGTATTAAACTTTTGGCTGGCACCTCTGAACCTCGACAACGAAAGCGTTTTCTAACAAGGTTCTTTTACTAGCATTTAGTGACGGAATTTGCCAAAGTCATAGCGTTTGTTTCATGGCGTTACATAAAAGCGTTTACGAGAAATCGATTAAAACTTGGTGCCAGCCAGCCAGACGTTCTGGCTGGCTGGCTCGTTGTATCTGCGCTGTCTGATGGTCTACGGCTTCCAAATTTTCTTTAACATTTAGTGACCGGGACGATTAAGATAACCTGTTAAAGTGACGACGATCCCTCCCATAACAGGTTCAGAGATATCGATCATTGTTATTTTCCCATACTCTATAAATATTGCGTGGTGACCATGATTTTACGTAAGTTAATGAATTATTTTTTATAACTGACTAGTTGTCGCTCGCGGTTATGGCCCAGTATTTTTCGAATATTCCTTTGGGAATATTATAATAATGTCGTCGAAGTGTGAATTAGGCTTTAGTGGGATTCCCCGAGTGTCTCCTGAGCCCCATTTCATGAAGCAACAAACAATATACAATTTGATATTCATTGCGAAGCAAATTATTAAACCGTTGTTTTTTGTTTTTTTTTTCTAGTATATTCTATTCTATTTATTTTATTGTGTACCTACGCAATGCACATCGAATTGTACTTGTATGTCATTTGTAATTACTCGTACAGCTTCGTGAATGTTGTCGTAGTAATACTGAATAACTAAGAGATGGCGACACCAGCAAACAAATTATCCAGCGGCGCACGCGCACGTTCAGAAAGAGCATCGAACCTCTTTGGCCTACCTAAAGTTGCAAGTACATAAAAAGTGACATTTTGGTGTACATCTATAAAACATATGCCAATTGATAGATAAAATTATTATAAACAACAAATACTCTTTGACAAAATGTCGTAAATGATATACTTTCTGAGTTATTTCGGTTTGAAAATATAATAAAATCTCCATTTAAATTGATTTAAAGGTACAAACTTAACATTTTAAAGCATCCCACGTCACTACTGGTATTAAGTTGGATTCTCGTGATAATAAAATAATGGGATAATAAGTATATCATAATAAGTTTTTTTTTATGATTTAGTTAAATAACTAAATATTAAATAAAGTAAAATGATAGCACATCACATAAAAACGGGATCTGATATCGATCAGCATGTTGTATTGTGATAAGTTTAATTATACATCCTTTTTTACTTGCTTTGCATCAAGTTATGAGTTAGTATTGTTTATCAAAGTACAAATCACTGCATGTGTATTTACAAAATCAGCTGGTTTAAGCAAGTATGTATGTACAAAATATCACGACAGTCAAATGTATAAAATAATAATAATACTTACAAATAAAATAAATGTTGAATAAGTTTGAGTTTGAGTTTGAGTTTGTGTACGTACAGTCAGTCGGATTCATAAGTCCATCCATATCATGTGCGTACTTTGAAATATCTTTTTATTTATGTAACCTTTTTCGTATTTTTTATCCTAGTGGATACAGCCCCGTACACTTCACCTATAACAGCAAAAACCGAAAAGAAGAATTATATAATTCTGTTTTTAATCAAACTTAAATGCTAGGAAAAGGTAAATCTGACTTACATAAGTATATTATTATATACAAAAAGATTGATGCGTTTTTAAAAAATCAACTGACTCCAACATAATTTACATATAGATTACAATTGTGAAATGGGTAATAATGCTAAAAATCTTATGCAAATTATAGTAAAAGTATGTTTATGTACAAAAAATATCACCTAGCTAAATATCCCGTTTCCATGTAATGTGCTATCTATCATTTTTAAAGAATTCTACTTTATTTCATATTTAGTTAATTATGACTAAATCATAAAAATAATAAATAAATAACTTATTATGATATCCTATTATTATTATTTATACCTTATCCCATTATTTTATTATCACGAAAATCAAAATTAATACTAGTAGTGACGTGGGATGCTTTAAAATGTTGATATTGTAGCTTTAAATGGAGATTTTATTTTAACTATGTTTTCAAACCAAAATAACTCATAAAGTATATCATTTACGACATTTTGTCAAAGAGTATTTGTTGTTTGTAATAATTTTATCTATCGATTGGCATATGTTTCATATATGTACACCAAAATGTCACTTTTTATGTACTTGCAACTTTAGGTAGGCCAGTCTCCATACAAAAATGTTCGAACTTCTTTGAGAGTACCATGATTGGTTATGTACTGTAAAAAGTGACGTGGAATTATTATAAATGAATAACTTTAACACATTAAGATAATGCGTAATAATGTTCAAATTTGTATTATTAGCTATATTACTTATAATATTATTACTTTCTTTATCAATCAATAAAGACACTAAATGATATAATATTTTTTCCAAAGATTTCCGAACAGTACTTTTACTTCTTTGAATGAAATGCGATTCGTAATCTGTGAGTGAACTTGGAGACCAACTGTAATCTTTTTTGTATTTTTTTTTTAATTTCATGTGTCTGTTTTTTTTTTTATTCGTATAGTTTAGCGCGCTCCAACGCCGTTCCGTTTTGATTTCGCTCATCAGCCGTATTATCGCGATTTCTGAATCGGTGCACGAGTAATCGCTGTCAGTGAAATCTGATTCTGAATATAACCTTCGTGACAAGAGTACCTTCTTCTATAAAAAATAAATAAATGATATTCGATAAACAAAACCAAGGAGTTTCCCAGGCAATCCCAGGTACAAATACTTGCATGTAAATAGTTGGTAGAGACTAGTGACAGATTCTCTAGGCGGAGTCAAAACAACTATGATAATTGTTTTTCTCCGACACGCTCGAAAATGTGATCATTACTGTAAAAAAACAGTTCGCGAAGTGACTCAGTTTTGGACGAAACATTTTTCCATACAAAACAGCGGCCAGCAATGTGCCCTCAAACGGCCTAGGCCAGCAAAGTAACTTTCGTCCAGAAATTTCAATGTTATCGAGTACAGCATACCTCTTAAGAGTAAATAAGTACATACATAAGTACATAAGATCTAAATTTAAATTTTATATAAATCGTACACAAATAGTAGTGATTTGAATGAATGAATGAATGAATATACTTTATTGCACACACAGAAATAATAAATGACAGAGTGGAAGTAAGAACAGGTAGAGTTGGCTGTATGACACTGGCACAGAACAAAAAAAGAAAAGAGCGCAATATGGCGGTTTGTTATTTTTGTGTCTTCTATTTTTATCGTACTGTGTACTTATTTGGTTACTTGTTTTTCATGATGGAATTAACTAATCATTGAATAAGGGAAATATTGTACAAATGAATGGTTCATGAAGTCAAAGTAGATGTTAAAGTGATAAAGATTACAATTTATAAGTTTAGTAGCCTCCTCATTTAAACTGATTAATTGATCAGCTTACTACTTGACACTGACACAAAGCTCAACAGTGCCATAAAAAAAAATACAAGTAGACATCTAAATCCAAGGTCCCACAATCTTTTTAGTATTTTATAAATTTCTCGCATATTTCAGAGAAAAACGCTATTGATGATCTATCCGACCGATTTCGGCCATGGCAACCATTTCTACTCCTAGTCAGTCGGGCGCTGGTGCACCCAAAGATGGCTTATGTAGCTGATATTCGCAGCAAACTCCCGTGCACAGTGAGGGCACGTGAGCACGCCCCTTACATAGTTATAGTCGATGGCGGCGGGTGGACGGGCCTTCAGCTCATCGCGCTCATCGTCGAGGTGAGTTTTACGCTGCTCCTCGAACTCGCGTACTCGCCTCTTCACAATCCCGCACCATTCCGGGCGCTGTCCTGCCAAACCTACCCATTGAGAGGGCTCTATATTGCATCTTTTCATATGCCGCTTCTGAACGAACATCTTTGTAACGGAGGAGTTGTTCGCCATGTTTCCGCTTACCCTCCTCTATTTCAGAGAAAAGCACTATACAAGCCTCGGCCGCAATAACTCTTGCTGGAATCGTACATAATAAAAGTCCGAGCCGCAGGCCTGCGGCTCGGACATTAAACGTGCCCTCGTCCAGTAATAACTAACTTTGCGGCCGCGGCAGAGCTAACGCCTTGCACCAGTTATATTAATGTATTCGATGATGGAAGCGATATTCGATGGTCGTAAGTTTTCAAATTTTAGTTATTTTATTTTTCCAGGCTGAGAGTAAACTGCTATAGAAATATTACAATCGAGGCTCGCTAACATCCTGCATTAGTTTAATTTGCGTACCTTATTAGGTAAATTCGAGTGAAATACCCGACTGAAACTATTTTTTTCATAGTTCTTCCAGGTTATGGAAACACAGACATATCTTAATGCGAGCTCCTGAGTTTTGTTTATTCATTAGTTCATTACGTTATTATTTCATTCGTGTATCCTTCTTATGAGGTAATTTTGAATTCAAAATCTGACCAATCGAAAGTCATTTTTCTCAAAGTTCTTCCAAGGTAGGAGTACCAGTCTCATGTTTCCAAGTATAAGTAAAAACGTTCTTTTACTATGTAGTAATCAAAATAAATATTATAAGGTAAATGATTCTACTTCCGGAGTTAGTGAAATGCCATGATTAAACGTGGCTTGCTTGGGGGAGGGGTCATGACCCCCTTGACCACCCCCCTGTATAAGCATATGTGTCTGCCCGCGGCTACGCTCGCGCCATATAAGATTTTCCCATGGGAATAAAACACAATCTCGTTTAAAAAAGTATTTTATACGGACCTTGTCGACAATAAATAAAACTACAAAATAAGTATTGTTCAATAGGGGCTCGGACTGTTCCTAAATTGACCATATTTTATGAATTATATTTAAAATATAGATTAAAGTCGGGCCACGATATGAAGCGACTGTTGAATTTTCATGTACTTACCAAAGAACGATAACCTTGTACCAGCGAACAAATAAAAAACAAGAAAAGAAGCCCTTTTGAAGCATTCTTCTTAGATATAATCAAAGAACTTTAAATTTTACACTACTTCTATGATAAATTACAGCTGCTATGTGAGCGCAACAATTTAAAAAAGCTATAACAAAAATATTAGGCCGACGCGTAAAAGTTACATCGGCCGTAATTTTTTTTTTTTTAATTCCCAGTGTTGTCACTATCTGTAACAGCCTGATAGCAGTTATAACGTGAGTACGCTCAAGAGTTACTTTTGAGTATAGGTATTTTGTTATCTATCATGGTTGCGATTGTGTAGGGTGCATCGGCGTCTTTTGTACTTAAAATCCTGAGAAAAGATAATTAGTTATTCCGTGTAGTCTTGTTAATGTTTCGGTTCAATCAGTCAGTCTTTCGTTTTCGTGCGCAGTGGCTACCCTCTTTTGGACTCTGATCCTGCTTTTTTTTTAAATACCTGTATTTTTTTACTTATCTATGTTTTTTTCTGTTAATAGCATATTTTGTAATTTTTTTCTAATTATAATTCTAAACGGTCGATCTGTTAATTTTAATATGACATCTGCATATTTTCATATAATATTATAATCTGTACGAGGAGGGATCAAAAAGTAGTGAGAATGAAATAGAATATAATGACTATTGATAACTTAATAATTTATTTTTCTACATAGTCTCCGAGTCTCTCTACACACCGAGTCCAGAGCTTTTCCAAGGCTCCAATCCCTTTAAAAAAAAAATTTGGCTTGGTCCTGCATAAAGCTCTCCACGGCATCCATCACCTCGTTATCGTCTTCGTACCTGTTTCCCCTTAAGTATTCTTTCAATTTGGGGAACAGATAAAAATCGCTAGGCGCCAGGTCTGGTGAATAAGGGGGGTGGTCAACCAATTCGAAGCCAGCTTGCTGAATGGCAGCCATCGCAACTGCCGACCTGTGCGCGGGTGCGTTGTCGTGATGAAACAGCACGCCCCTTCGAAGTTTCCCTCTCCTTTTCTCTTTGATGGCATTCCTCAACTTGGGAATTTTAAAGCTGCATAATATTGGCCTGTAATAGTGGTTCCACGCTCCAGGTAATCAATCAACAATATCCCTTCTGAGTCCCAAAATATTGAGGCCATAACCTTGCCAGCCGATGCCATGGCACGAAACTTCTTCGGGGTCGGTGATGATGGCCGTTTCCATTGCGAAGATTGCTGTTTTGTCTCAGGATCAAAATGATGGACCCATGTTTCGTCCATTGTTACGAAACGAGACAAAAAGTTCTCACAATCTTCTTGAAACTTGTCCAACAATATCTTCGAAATGTCAAGTCGATTTTGTTTCTGACTGTCGGTTAACATTCTCGGCACCCATCTTGCGGAAACTTTTCTCATATTCAAAGATTGTTTCAATATGGATTGAATACTTCCATATGAAATGCCCGTTTCTTGAATTAAGTATCGGATGGTAACTCTTCGATCGCTCAATACAATTTTCTCGACTTTCGCAACATTTTCTTGGGTGACTGACGTCGATGGACGGCCGCAACGATGTTCGTCTTCCGTGCTCGTTCTCCCTACTCGAAATTGAGAAGCCCACCTTGCGACAGTAGAATACGGCGGAGCAGACTCTCCTAATGTTGCCTCCAAATCGCAATGAATCTCTTGAGTCGTTAACTTTTTTAAACAGAGGTATTTAATAACGGCTCGCACTTCGTTTTTCTCCATTTTCGAGAACACGTTCCGACACGAAGCAAACAAATGACTACATTCAGAAAAAAACAAAAGAGAATAGAAGATTTTTTTTTCTTTATTAATATTACAAATATGTATCTGAGCTATGCCTGCCAGTATTTTTTTTTTTACCAAGGAGTATGTCGTTCTCACTACTTTTTGATCCCTCCTCGTACATTGATAGTATCAAATAAATAATTTTATTCTGTGAATCACAGAATGTGTATGTTGTTGATTATTTCCAATAACAAAATATCGTCAACACCGATTGTAATACGGAATTTAACAAAGTACTAAATAATTTTTTTCGTAACTAATTACGAAAATAATAAATTTCAAATAGATAGGCATCTTTGTAAGTAAATATAAGAAATGAAAAGGTTTGACTGAAATACTAGATACTAGGCAAAGTCAACCATTACACTACGGGACATCACTATTTACGTCACAATGACATCCTTCAAAAGTCGCTTCATATCGTGGCCCGACTTTAGTAGCAAACGATTCGCGAAGAAAAAAACAGATTCGGTTGAAAAACGAATTAACAGTGATTTTTTAAAGTTTCTATATGTCTGTCTCTTTCAAAAACGATTTTTTGTGTGGAGATTATATCGCGTTACTAACAAATTACGTCACAAGTAGGTATGTCTAATCTTTAATTTCAAATTTTAAACCTATAACTCGGTCAATTTTAAAGATAGAGTAAAAATTTGTTTAGTTTTCGATAGCAGAAACTATAAAGTATGGATATATAAAATAAAATAAAAGTAGTCCGATCCCCTATTTGGTGCAGTCGTTCGGAAGTTATGCGCGTACATACATTTCAACGATTCATTCTTATTTATAACTAGTTGACCCACCCGGCAGACGTTGTCCTGCCATTTTTCTCAACACCTACTCTACACCTACCATACACCTGCCCTACACCTACCCTACACCTACCCTACACTTACCCTACAACACCTACCTATGATTATTATTATTTTATTTTCATACAAACATATTTTTTATACAAACCTTCTTCTGGCAGTAACGAACACATAAAAGAAAGATTTATCCAATTTGGCGCAGTCGTTTGGAAGTTATGCGCGTAAAAACATTTCGGTGATTCATTTTTATATACAGCGTGTCCCAAAAGTAATGTCGAGCGGAAGTCCTGAGATAGACCCCCCCCCTTGGAGCATCCGAAACACCCCCCACGTATGTTCCGTAATTTTTTGTATTTTTTGAGTTATGAATTTTTTGTTATTTTTTCAGATTTCTCAAAATTGTAGGATCTTTTTGTAATAACTTTTTTTGTTTATTTAAAAATTTTTTTATACGTATTATGGATAACATGTGTACTAATAAAAAAAATACTAAACACTTCAGTTCTGAGTACAAATAGCTCATAATATGATTACAAAGTTAAAATTTCTGTCCGAAAGAAAATTTACACTTAAATTCAACTTTTCACACCTTTTTCTTATTATTCATAATATTCTACATAATAAACCCCAGAACTAAAAAAAGTAACTTTAAAAGCGCAAAATAATCCCAATTCTTGACTCTACCAACTTTGAAGTCCGATTATGCAGAAAAATGCCCTAATAAGGTCCATTTTTTTATTATTATTTTGAAAGCTAAGAAACATAGGAAGTTTTTGAAATGGCATCGATGGCCATCAGTCGTATTTTATTTTTTTAAGTTGAATTTAAGTTAAATTTTCATTCGGACAGAAATTTTAACTTTGTGATCATATTTTGAGCTATTTGTAATCAGAACTGAAGTGTTTAGTATTTCTTCTGATTAGTACACCAGATTATCCATAATACTAATTTTTTTGTTAATAAAAATCACACAGAAAATGTTATAACATCAAAATCCTACAATTTTGAGAAATCTGAAAAAATCCCAAAAAAATTCATAACTCGAAAAGTACAAAAAATCGCGGAATACATATATACACAAGACTTCTGCTTGACACTACTCTTTGGGACACCCTGTATACAGATTATTATATAGGTAGATAGAATAATCCGAAAATGGGCACTACTTGTACCTATATATGTTTATTTTCACTGACAAAAATAAAAAGGTACTGTTGTTGTACTTACCGGCTGCAGTTGTGACGGTGATCGTATGTTAGACAAAGTGCCCAAGCCACTTGGTCCAGGCAAGCAGCTCGCCAGGTTCCTAAGACAAAAAAAACTTAATCTGAATCTACTCGAGAAAAGTGTAAAAATTTTCGGGAAATATGTCCGAACAGCTATGAATGTAGTGGTGAGACCATATTATCCCAGATTTTGTGGTTTTCTAGCAGGTACACAATCACATTTGGTAAACAACTGACTTTTGACTTCCTAAATACGTTTTTAATATTTGTATAAATATGCTCCATGCTGCTGACTCTAAATCATTAATTAAATGCACAAAAAATGTTAATTTTCATGCCTTATCTATGGGCCTCCATTATATACCATCATTTTGATTGGGAAGTACCCGTAATTATGGGGCTTCCATGTTACTGTCTCAAAATCTCTGCCATTTTAATCTTGAGTACTGGCTTGTGTGGCCTATACAATTTATTTCTGTGTCTGAATGATCTGAAAGGTCTTGAATAATAGAAAATGGTATATCTGTGGACACCAGGTCCGAGTTGGTATTTATTCTTGATTAACCATCATCATTAAAAATAACTATCATGGGCGGTTATTTTTCAGTTCTCTATAAATCAAATATATACTATACTCCAAATTTTTAAAACCTCAGCTTTCTGACTTAAATGCCCACTACACAATTTTCAAACAATGTTTGCGAGTCATGACTGTACAAGGTCCTCAATCTTTATCAAGAAAACAAAAAACGTTATTTTTACTGATTTAGGGATAGAGTCCTAAAAAATATCAATGACAAAATTTAAAACATTTTTAATTGATGAAACAAACAAATGAAAATGGTAATTTGCACGAAAAGATTATAAAAATTTAAACTGGAATTATTAAGAAACTGTACGTAATTTTGACCTTAAAATATCGCGTTAGGTAATAAAAAGAAGTAGACATTAAGATTATAATACAGTTACAGAGGCACCAAAAAAAAAAAAAATTGATTTTGTAGAGATATACGAACTTGTCAAATTTTTTTCCTCGAGTGGCTTTGGCTTTCCTTTTCGCTTTACTCATTTTGATAACAAAAAGACACTATAATTAAAACAAAGATAAACTTCACGAATAAGAAAACAATGAATTATTTAGAAGCGACAGCTTAAACGTAAGTCCACGACTGCGGCGGTAGCTGTACTGAACAGGAGAGCGCGGGACACTGTCGTCGGCGGAAGTGGTAGAGGTAGTCTTCGGAAAATATTCTGTGCGCGCAGGCGCGAATGCTGGGGTGATCACGAGTAATAATAATAATAATAAATAATAAAAATCTTTATTGATTACGCCTAATTACATTTATCCATGATGTCTAAAGAGAAAAGTACAATAAGGCTAATGGTCGCATATAAGTGTAACGAATAGCTCCCAAGCTAGAATAAGCTGTATTATGGGAGTCAACGTTCGACAACGTAAGAAAAAAAATAGAATAAAATAAATACAGAGCTGCCATAACCAAGTGAATTATTATTAAGTTATTATATTGAGTAGGTACACAACTTACCTTGGACTGGGCTGCGAAGGGCTATGCGCGGGCGGCGGGGGCGGCGGTGGAGGAGCCGCACTTACGCTCGAAAAGTGTGCCGTGGGCGTGCCGCCCTCGGAGCCTTCTGTTTTTGCCTGAAGTTTCAAAAGCGATGTCTAATTATACACTCCAAAAAAAAGTTTTAAAGGTTTCGTGAAGCAAACGACGTCACGTTGTCGAAAATATTTTTCTCAAAAAATAAATGCAATCAAAAACATAACTTGTAAAAAGCCAAGTCTCGCACGAAACTCAGTTCATGTACCGTAAAAAGTTGTGTGATCCATGTACCTAATACCAAGTCAATCTATTTATTTAAAACAAAACAGATTTTTAATATTGATATGGTCACTATAAGATGTTGTTAGGTTAGATAATTATGTAATAACTTAAGACAGAAGTACCCTTAAGTAGCCTGAATAAATTAACCGACTTTGTATTAGGTACATGAATCTCACAACTTTTTGTGAAACTTGGTTTTTTTACAAGTATGTTTTTGATGGCATCTCATAGTCCACATTTTTTCTTTTCCTGTACCTTCTTTTTCTTGAATACCAACAACGGATTTTCTTAACGCCCACTCTCTGTCTTATGAGCTTTTCTTATTTAGGGCCGCACTCGTAAAACGCCAGTTAAAGTTAATCCTTATGTAAAATTTTTATCTCTCATTCACTATAAATACTGTACCTAACAGAAAATTACAACATGAAGCTTACAGAGGATTAACTTGAACTAATGTACGGCACTCACTGCCGCAATCAAAGTTTTTTTAAATTAATAAATTACTTTGTCCATTATTTTTCTATAGAATTAGATTTACTAAAGACTCGCGGCCCGCCCGCGTTATGTAAGATTTTCCCGTGGTATAAGAACAAAAGGTAAAAAGTATGCCATCAAAAACATAACTTGTAAAAAAACCAAGTCTCGCACGCAACTCAGCAACAACTTCTACCGTAAAAAGTTGTGAGATCCATACTAAGTCGGTTAATTTATTCAGTCCCTACTTATGGGGTCCTTCTGTCTTAAGTTTTAACGTATAATTAGCTAACCTAACAACATCTTGGCAAACGTTCACGTTTAAAGTACTCAACGGCTTTGGATGAAATTTGGAATCTAATCGTCTAAACATTTAAACATCTAAATATCCAAACATCCAAATATATTTTCACATTTATAATATTAGTGTGAAGTGTGATAGTGTAATCAAGTGCATAAATACAAAGTTTCATGGTGTCATCTTTGATAATGACGAACTTCCATACAAACTTTCATTCCCTATTTCAACCCCTCTCCAAGTCATTTTTCGCAGTAAAAGACCTATGTCCTCTTCCAAGCTCTAGTCTATCTCTATACTAAATTTCATCAAAATCGGTTCAGTAGTTTAGAAGTGAAAGCGTAACAGACAGACAGAGTTACTTTCGCAGGGACTTTTGGGGGGCTTTATTAGAAGGGATAATTTAAATGTTTATACCTATACTGCCTGATACAAATTTGCGTAAGTTAAATAAAATATGGTTTGTGTGTTTACTTGCTATATCGCAGTAAAATCCTAAGGTTGCCTGGAAGAAAGAAGCCGCCTTTCTGTGACGGATGGGAAGCGTGGAAGCCGCGGCGCTGGCAAGCCTCGTCCACCAGCCATGGTTATATTTATTAGTGTTCTTTTTTTCATGGCAATTTCGGGCAATATTATCTGCTTAATACTTTACGGGATTTTGGTACAACTTCAAAAGACATATCCTATTCTTGCTTTTTCATTCAGTTGACTATTTTACAAGTTACCTTTGAACATAATTATATCTAATCTACACACCTATTAGGGTCGGGCCACACTTATCGACGGTGATCGACGGTTCGCCTAAACAAAACGCGCGCAAAGTATGGAAATCCTTTCGCATCGGACGCGGCGAATGATGCGAAAGGATTTCCATACTTCGGTAAGGTCGGAAGTTGCCTGAGGAGCGAATTGAAGGTAATACTTTTCAGCCCGAGGTAGAATCTCTTTCAACTGATAGTGGTTCTAATTTCACATTTCTATTGAACTATGTTCTATCTTTCTATACAGCCATTCAATTACAGCGCAATGTTAAATTGAAATAACATAAAGTTAAGTATTAATTAAAGATTTTTTTAATGACTTTATTATAATCCACTTTCAACTATTATTTAAAATAAAATAGATTTGAATGATGGCAATGAAAAAATAATGGCTCAATAGCTGGCCGGCACAGCCACAGCAAAAAATAAAAAAATAGGCGGGAAAGCAACAATCCGATTATCATTTGTTTCTCGAGTTTTGTTTACAATGAGTTCATCTGATTCAGATATGGAAGTCACTCTATTTTCTTGTATTCGTAATGAAAAGCACTGTGTTTACCACGGGTTAAAGACTTATTTGAGAGTTTAGATGATCGGTCAGTGAGTGAGTGAGTGACAAAATAAAGAAACTTTCTGCTAGTTCAAATTGAATGAAATTTGAAATATACCGTGTTTATACACTGTATGTATAATAATATACAGTGCTTGCTTGGTTACTGCAAATTCAGGCTTCTAGTTTTATCCACAACGAGGTTATAGCGGGGCCGAAAATGGCCTGAACTGCTTCGAGAAAAGTATGTTACGGCCGTGCCGCTTTTTTGCTCGACTTGGCGGGAGCACTGCCGTGTCCCCCGATAAATGAAAGAGCCGGTAACGTATTGCTCGTAAGAACAAGTTAAAGAAAACCTATAAACGACTATTCAAGAAAAAAGAGTTGTAATAACGAGTTGAATTATGAGTTGAGAAAAAAATAGAGTTGTATTTTTCTTAAGAAACGGGTTTGTTTATGTTACGTAATACTGATTAGTTTATTGTTGGATTGATTAGTAAAATAAGGACATTGGTGTCGATTCGGCATACGCCCAACTAAACTAAAATTAGTCCTGTCACTTTCTATAATTTTTAATTGAAAAGGGACCGAAATCATCATTTGTTTTTGACTTTGACTTCACGACTAACTGTCAATTTTAGTGGCTTTTTATTCGTCATGGTGTTAGGTAGGCACTAAAATAAGACTAAATTTGACAGTTAGTCGTGAAGTCAAAGACAAAAACAAAACAGATGATCTTCGGTTCCTTTTCAATTAAAAATTATAGAAAGTGACAGGACTAATTTTAGTTTAGTTGGGCGTATGCCGAATCGACACCATTGAATAATTAAAGGTGTTTTTGCCGGGTACTTCCCGTTCGTCCACACCAAGTCGTCCACACAACATTCCCAATTATCCGCACCTCGTTCCATGTCTGTCTAGTTTATGAGTCAGTGTAAAGAAAATTTAAATGAAATAAAAGATTTAACGGTTTTTGTTTGAGGCACCAAATTGAAAACACTTTACATTATATTAACCTACATTTCTAATGCCTAAAAATTTTAATCTTTAGGTATGAAGTATATAGGTACTTATCAGAGATACTTGAGTAAGTGTAATAATTGAATAAAATGCATACATTTACAGTTCAGAGCATGCAATAATAACTATGGTTACAATAGAGATTTAAAATTAAAATACACAATTACATTATAAACTATGAGAGCCAGGTAAATAGCAAACAGTATAATCACTGGAAAAGCAAAATTACTGATCCGCCAAATAGGCGACATTGAGTTATATATGATAATATTATATATAATTCAATATATATAATAATTATATATAATTCAATATCGCCTATTTGGCGGATCTTATATAAGGTGCCCTGAAAATATTTGGCACTAATAATAGTGCACCAATAATAGTGCCAAATATTTTCAGGGCTGAAAGAAGTCCTGATTTTCACTTCATAAAAAAATTAGATCAATTTACACGTTAGTTTTCAAGTAAGGCGGATCAGTAATTTTGCTTTTCTAGTGACGATATGTGTTTTTATGCCAAAACAGCATGTCAAACCAAGTTTCACCGAAATCGTTCCATAAACAAAAAAGTTGGCCGCCATCTTGGATTTTTGTTAATTTCAACATCGTATTGTTGTTTCTATGCGAATACAGTTCTGTCAAACTAAATTTCACCGAAACAAGTCCACAAAAATAAAAAAAATGGCCGCCATCTTGGTTTCTTGTCAATTTTACCAGTGCATTTTTGTTTTTATGAATACGTAACGAATTTGAGTTACTAAAGTAATAAAGCTACATAATATTTTAAAAGTATGTTTATTATATAAGGAAATACTATCATCTTATCTTTAACCTGCTTGACTCTTAGACTAGACGTGAGACGAGGGGGTGTGGACGACGACGACGGTGAATGTATGGACGAACAGAACGCATCATTCCCAGTCGTTCGCAGTGTAGACGACGTGGTGTGGACGAGCAGGAAGTACCCTTTTTGCCAAACGTCGATTTAATAGTACTTACTTTTTTAACAATTTTCTCGAGTCCATCCATCTGCACGTCGCTGCTTCCCCCTTCCCACATAGTACTGCTGCTTTGACTGTTGGCGTCCGCAGTCTGCACATATCAAACAAATACATTTCTGTTAAATGAATTCTATAGGTTAATCTAGAACTGTTCGACAAGAGCGGATTCAACTACCTGTTTCTGGTGAAGACATTTTATTCAAATTCGAAGAATAAGCGGATTCATCATATTTAATAGTACCTACCATAATAAAAAAAAATTCATACTTAAATTGGACGTAGTTACACGAAAAGGATCCAATCCACACAAAGTTACTTTTCAGATATTGAAGTTTGAAGTTCAAAATATTTCTTCATAGGTATTTGTTTAAACATTAAAACATTTTTATTGTTAATAGTATATTTATGGGACGATTGGTATTATTTGCGGTCAGTTTTGTGTACGTAAGTCATTTTTGACAATGTTGTGGATTGGATCCTTTTCGTGTAACTACGTCCAATTATGCATCTCTCTCAAATAATTGTATTGTAAGTACCCCACTGGGTGGCGGTGTAGCCGCGTAGTCAATCGGCACGGTCGGGGCGCAGGCAGCCGACACAGCCTTCCGCTTCTTGGTCTGTTTCGTCTCCACACTCTCTGTGTTGGTGATAACAGTGTCCTGGTAAGTAGGCTTTGAGGCCGCCACTTGCACCACCGATGTCGTCAAAACCGTGCTATGAAATAACAAAGCTTAAAATGAGGGTGTGCCGTCTCACTACTACTAATTTGAGAAGGCAAACTGTCACTCTTTAGCGCATATCATATGTTTTGAGGTTGGCGCAATTTTTTTTTTCTTTATTTGTTAACAAATATGTACATTGTTACTATCCCACTAATAAGAGTTTATGCGAAAATACAAAATAGCCAGAATAATTATTATTGTAATATGGTCCGGATTTTGTAGTTTAATGCTGGCTTGAGGAAACAACGTAAAAATTTAAGGGAAACACTGCATTTTAGAAGTCAGGATGAAGAAATTGCGCAGCTGTCATGTGCTTAGTGATGTGCCGTTGCCGGCAATATTGCCAAAGAAGGGAATATTTGCTTTTTTAAGTTTAAAAAATATTTTAGCTGCCATCTTGAATTTCAGGCACATGGAGTAATATGTCGAAGTGCTAATGGGATTTTTATATTCAGCGATGTGCAAAACCCCGGAAAAAGTCTCTTAACAACTTGTTACATCTTTTGCTTCTCACCATGAAAAATAGAAGGAATTCTGAATTCCTATCTCAGTCTAGTTTCTCTTTCTCTATTTTACTCAGACACTATGTAGAAACATAATAAAATACTAAATTAGGTTTTCCTAATACTATGAAGTCTATTAATCTTATTTTAATATAATCCTACCTACACGAACTTGAACTCAAATTTATATTAACTTAAAAATACGTCAGTCATATAATGAATTCCAATAACAGTTTTATACTTAAGTGTACTTAGGTACGACACGTTTAAGCCTGATCGTGAGCGAAGTTAAGAAGGTCACCAATATGTATGAAAACGCCGCTTTTTTGTGACCATTCGAATTCAGTCGGATAACCAGAAATCTAGTCGCTGTTCTGTTAGATTATTTATATCTACTTAAACACGAGACAATGAAAGCTAATTTTAGCAGAATTATATAGACCGCGTTCCGATACGCGCTTAAATCACTGAGTGTCCAAAACCGCGTACTGAATCACTTTCAGTGGGATTACGGCAGCCGTTGTGACGTCACGGATTGCGTCGTGACCGCCGACATCTTCCGCTAACGGCACCCATGCTCCAGAGCGAAATGCACGAGAATTTAGGCTTACGAAAGCGTAATGTCAAATTCGACTTTGACATATTGTTTATTTATTTTTAAAAGTTAAATGTGAAATGTTTATATGTAAAATTAACGTTTCTTATATTTATTTGGTTGAACAAAATTAAAAACACGTTATTTAATTATGAAATGGCCATAAATTACTGAAATAGACTATAGTAATCGCATTGTAAGAATGCCGTTCTGACTGCAGGCAGGAAATATGAAAACCAAATGGGTGCAAAAGAGACAGAAGAAAAATTGTACGTGTATGACAGCTATCAGGACGGCATTCTTACGATGCGATAGGTATAAATCAATCAGTTTTGTAGGTTAGGGTTGCCAGATGTTCTATAGAGTATCGATTAGGTTAAGTATACATTACGATAGTGTTGACTCAGGTACTATACATGCACATACATAAGGTAATATCATAGGCAATCTGATAAAATATAAATATCAAACATTCTTTTTTATATTGTTTTTAATTTTATGTGCCTATATACATCTCCATTTTAAAAAATTCGTATACCTTTTCTTATTTTGGGTACTAGCCATGCGAAAAGCGCTGTTTTCACAGCTGTACGATACTTTTTTTAACACGTATAATCATAATTTAGTATTTTACCAAATTTGGTACGATAATCAACATCTGGCAAGACCGATTTATAAGCAGTTTCAGCGCGCTCAAACGCCGCCGCCGTTCCGTTTTGACTTCGCTCATGAGCCGTATTATCGCCATCTCTGAATCGGTACGGGAGTAATCGCTGACAGTGATTTAAGCAGTGAAATCTGATTCGGAATGTACCCATAGTTTATTTAAGGCACTAGGTTTTTACCCGATTATCTTGGGGTAAATAGATTTCTTGTATATTGAGCTCAAATCTATAACCATGTTACTAGTATAATTTAAAAACGCGTGTATGCACATTCTCAAAACTAATTGCTGTTGTTAACAACGCCAAGATAAACAGAATACCATTTTCAGTAAGCATACGATTGCTTATTCAAACTCTAGGACGGTTTTTTGACTTAAAAAGAAAAACACGATTAATTTAAAATTATAAATTTATTTGAAAATCTATGAATGAACAAATTAGGCACCAATTAAGAACTACTCGTATATGTTTTTCTACGATCGCACATTCAGTAGTTTCCGAGAAACTGAAATCTGCTAAACATTACTCCAGCAGGAAACGCTGTATCTCTAAAACCATAAGACGCACTAATTTTATTTTCGGCGCACATGCGCTAATATAAGCTATCAGTCCATATACTTTACTTCTCTTTCCGATCATTCGTTTAGAATTTTCCTGCTGGAAGAGCGTTTCTCCAGCAGAAATTATTTTTCCTGTTTTCTTCCAAAACGATAAAGCGCACATTTTTTTTTATTTGGCGCACATTTACAGCATAATGCGCACTAATAACTAGTTGTACTAAATTCAGCCTAGGATGCACTTTCATGCTGGCGTAATGGACACTTTACATTCGTAGCTTAACATAGAGTAGATTTTAAGAATTCTGTTTAAATTGTTATAAAATCCTCGTAATAATTTTAGATACAATTTCAGCTCTGGCCTCTTTTCACCTTAGCAACCCTTTCAGAAGCTTCTTGAGAGTTGTGTTTAAACTCGTCATTTTGCCAGTTGCAATTCGAAAATAAGTGCCAGCCATGCTTCAGGTCTTATTTAATGATGTGGAACATGGAATTTTCATCTCCTAGACGTTAGTTGCAGAGGGGATTTCGACGAATTCGCTCAGCAATGGCTTTAACCACTGCTGGCGTTCTTGATCCACGTGGGCGGCCGTTTCTGGGTTTGTCGCTGATAGAAGACATCTCGGTAAATCTTTTAATAATACGGTAGATGAATTTTTTTGTTATACCATGCGATGCGACCTTAGCAAGAAAAATTACACTGGCGTCCTGTAACTTTTGTGTAGCGCTATTATTGCAACACGATTCTTATTGATAACCCATTCCAGGTCTTTAGCTTCAGATTGATGTGATCAAGTGTAGTTTTTATAGAAGAGAGAAGTTTAACAAATTACCATCGAAAGACTAAATTTTTGAAATATTTTAATGTAGTGACAGAATTTATGGCCAGACTCGCTTGCTCTGGTTTCAAAATTAGTTCTCTGTAGAAAAATCAACTTTCCTCTCTAACCGCACAAAAGGTGGGCCATGGGTTTGAAGCGGATTTAATAAATATAATAATATACCTTATTAAATATATAAACCTACCTTATGGTCGTGGTACCGACGCTTGTAGTCGATGCTGTGGCAGCAGCGACAGAGCTGATAACTCCGCCGGAATCTTGAGGCTTATTGCTGGGAGAAGCAGACGCCGTCCCCTTCGAATTACTAGGAGTGGACCCGCCTGATGTTAATTAAATTTAATTATTTTAGTGCTTTTACAGTACAGTCGGCAGTTAACAGTTGCAAATTATAGATTAACAACGATTTTTCGTCTCGCCCACAATAGCAACAAAAGACATTGTAAAAAGTGTTAGAGATGAAACAAAAGACAGTGGTTTACTATGTGGCTATTGGGGGGGCGGCTGTATGTACTACAAATTTGTCAAAAAAAAAATAAGCTGAATATCTCGATTTTATAGGGATCAATTATTTTGGTCCCACAAAATGAAATGGTACACATGTAACACTCTTCCAAACTTACTATGTGGCTACTGTGGGCGCGCGGCGGCCTCATTTAATTTGACAAAAAGTTATTTTTCATCTCTCGTGCACTGAAAGTAGACCAATAATGACTCCAAAGATAAGATGTAAGTAACTTTGAAATTCGAACCTTTCTTTTTACTATGCATAGAAAATTTCACACAATAAATGGCAAAGGAAGATGAAAATAAAATTCGCGTATTTACCTACAAATATCAATAAAAATATTAATAATTTATAAAACACACAACTTTTCTTTTAAATTTTGGCAAAATGACACGAACGCGAACCTTTAAAAAAACGCGGGAAAAAAATGTTGATGAAAAAAATATTGCTATCTGTGGTTTGCAATGTTTTGATAAATTATTTTATTATAACCATGAAATAGTAAAAATAAGTTGATTTATGCTTGTGTGTGCGGGAATTTCTAAAATCAATACGCAATGATTTCAGTAAAAACTAAATGTTTACCAGTTTGTGTGTCAAATAGGGTGCGGGGCACTAATATGGCGCGGTGATAGTATGTAGCCCATACTTATATATTTTTTACAAACTGTTTTGTATACTTTCCTCGCAATCTAGATGAAAAGCAGTGTTCACCACGTGGGAAAGATCAATTCCACTCTAACACTATTAGCGCCCTCGCTACGCTCATGCGCCAAAATACTTCGGGTGTAATTGATCGCTTTTACCCCTTGGTTAACAATCTACTATTTCAATACACCTTGCTCGAAAATTGAACTTACGACAGCACGTACGGTACTGCCATTTACCGAACAAGTGTGATTTTTTTTCTTTTTTTTTTTCTTCATATTCTAATAGAAATATTTTCAGCCAGGAACATTCGAATATCAAAAAATAAATTGAATCGATTCTTACAAAGAAAAAAGCATTTATATTTTTTTATTTCAACAAATTATGTATGAAAAATATTATCAGCTATAGTAATCGCATCGTAAGAATGCCATCCTGACAGCAGGCAGGAAATGTGAAAACCAAATGGGTGCAAAAGAGAGAAAAAGAAATTGTACGCGTATGACAGCTGTCAGTACGGCATTTTTACGATGCGATTACAGTAGTATAATTTTCAATAATAAAAATAAAATTAGCTTGGTTTTAACGAAGAATCGATTAATGATAATCGAATGTCGTAAGTAGAGGCTGAATGTTCGCGAGTGCCTTTTCTCAATAATTATGTTTTTAGGAAGGAAACCTATTTTTAGTACGGGTTTGGCGCAAATTTTGTAGAATTTGCATTGTTTTTCATGTTGGGTTACCTGTTTTCTCACAAGTGTATTGAAAAACGTCGTACAACACACGGATCTTAGGTTTTATAACAAACTCGTGACATTATAAACCTCGCCTCGCTTGTAATATGCCACCTACGATCCTTCTACGACCCATAAAGCCAAATATCTCGATTTTATAGAGTTCGTTTTTTTGGTCCCATATAATAAAATGTAACACTCTTCCAAATGTACTAGGTAGCCAAAAGCCAGGAGGCAGGTCTTATCGCCGTAGGTTGTGTAAAATATCTATGAAATTTGATTACAAAAGCAATAAAGCCTTTTTTTTCTTTCTTCCAAAATCTCAAAACGAACCACGGCGGTCCACAGTCAAGGACTTTAAGTAATTGGTATTAATTTGATGTCTTCACGCATTCCTGAGAAAATGGGTCTTGACAGACTCGCACTTGGCCTACGAGTATAGCGCATAATTCTACACACATTTTATTTTGCTTGGTTACCTTTAGAAGGTTGCGTGTCAGTCGAGTGCTGCGGGGAGGGCGCCGGCGTGCTGCTCTTGCTGCCCCCCGCACCACTCGCGGGCCCCGCCCCCGCCTCGCTGGCCGACGAGCCGCGCCGGGAGGGAGAAGGCTTCTTTTTATCTTGTAACATACGATAGCCATTTGATTATACTAACAGACTTCCGATTGATTTATCTATCAAACAAATATTCATTCCTTATAAAATAGATAGGTAATGAAAATGTTTCCAGTACAAAACGGCTACTAAAAAAGAAACTGGTCGACATTTAATTCCGTAAAATGGCCTTAGTGCCCACTAAGGCCATTCGAGCAAAAAGCAAAGTAAATTAAAACTAATATTATAGGTACATAACATACTTAAAATAATCTTTTTTTTCAGCTGGCATGCAATATAATAAACGGGGAGTGCCTCCGCTGCCGGTATTGGTTTCCTAATTAAATTAAGACGGAAACAGAAATGAAACATTTTTTTTATAGTTGATAAAAAACGTCTTTGGTTTTATGAATATTTGAATCGTGTGATTTTAAAACAACACATGTCCTGTAATGACTACTTTACAGGACAGACAAAAAACTGATTATTATTAAAATACAAATCTTTACTGTAGTAACATCTTAGTGAAAAATATTGCTTTTTTTATGAGTAAACAAACTAAAATTTATTTTTCTAATATAATCAATAGGTAAGTGTGAATTATTTCTTAAAAAAATGGACAAATGTTGTTTTAAAAACATATGTGACATGTGTTGTTTTAAAATCACACGATTCATTTGTACTTTTTTACTTTATGACCTGACAACTAGACAATTTAATAGAATTTTTACGCAAATCCTGGAACGAAAAAACGCTCGCTCTGCTCCCTTTCGTCTGTTGTTGACGGTATTGGCAACTGTACTAGATGCCAGTACCGACAGAGGAAGCACTTCCTAATCAATAGAGTAGGTACCAACATATCATAACTTTTCAAGGTTATAAATAAACTGAAATAAATTATAGACCATGCAAATAATTTTGTTAAACTAAATGGAAATACTATTGGGATCATTATAGACGTGACTATATGAAGGTGCTGCCGAATTAAATATTCTGAGATATAAGTAATTACTAATAACTACTAAATATTCTGAGATAAAAGTAATTACTGCCGCGACCGCAAAATTTGCTATAGCTGGATGAGGGCTCGCATCGCAAGTACGAGTCCAGCTAGAGTTATTTTGGCAGAGATATGTAGTGTTTTTTTTTAAATATGCGAGGAAATTATAAAATATTAAAAAGATTGTGGAATCTTGGATTTAGATTCTACTTGTATCGTACTAAACTTATGTTCTAATCTTTTATCACTTCAACCTCTACTTCTCTTGAACCATTCATTGTTATATATAACATTTCCCTTTAGTAATCAATAGTTAACTGGAAACTAAGTACATAGGACGATAAAAATAAAACAGAAGAGACCCATTTGCACCAAACATAAGAACCGCCTAAGTTCTTAACTTGCTTAGGCTACTCTGAGTGAAAAAACTTCTTTCACTAACCCTAAGTCATTCATAAGTTTGTTTAGGAGTTTCCTAACTTTATGAGCCCGATTAGGAAGCGTTTAAAGCGTAGGCAATACTTAAGCTGTATTTTTGTATTCTGTGGATTTTTATTTATTTTTTGTTAAAGAAATGTATTTTGGTTTAAAACAATTAAGAACTGAGTTAAGGTCAGTCGTTTTAAGTTTTATAATACAACTAGCGGTCCGCCCGCGGCTACCCCCGCGTTATGTAAGATTTTCCCGTGGGATTAGGATTTCTTCCCGTAAAAAGTATTTTTTGTGTTAGTCCAGATTACAAACTACCTCCATTCCAAATTTCATCCAAATCCTTTGAGTACTTTAAGCGTGAAGGCGGAACAAACATCTAAAAATCCGAACATCTAGACATCTAGACATCTAAACATCCAAATATATTTTCACATATTTTATAACATTATCTCCATTTCATATAACTTTGGAAAAAAGAAGCAGTGACAGTAAACATTTTACCACAAGTTCAAAATATTAAGAGTAGATGGGCTCAGGTAGGTCTTATTAACGAATTATTAGATTATAACTTGTTTTCTGTATTGGTTGCTTTTTGATACTAATCAAAATGACATTATTAATACTTATGAGACTAAATTACTTTGTACTAAGAGTAGGGAACCCCGTAGGGCAATGGAAAGGGCTATACTTGGACTTTCCCTGTGAAATCGAATCGGAAACGATGAGATCCGCAGGCAAACCAAAGTTCCTGACATAGCCCGGAGAATTGCGAAACTTAAGTGACAGACAGCCATCCATGTTAGCTTTGACGTCGAAACATGATTTGTAAAAATCTTAATTCGAATAAAAAAAAAATGACTTGACAAATCAACAATGTTTGTGACCGCTGTATTCTTAGGTCTTTTTAGGACAACTTTACGTGAATATTAAAAATACGTACTACGCGAAGTGTGAATATAAAATAACCTTTTTTACTTCTTTCTAATCCTATCTGGGACAAAGTATGGTGTGAAGTGTAATAATGTAATCAAGTGCCTAAGATGACACCATGAAACTGTTCATGGTGTCATCTTCGATAATAACGAACTTCCATACAAACTTTCATACCCTATTTCAACCCCTCCAAGCCTTTTTTTCGCGATAAAATGTAGCCTATGTCCTTTTCCAAGCTCTAGTTTATATCTCTGTATTAAATTTCAAATCGGTTCAGTAGTTAAGGCGTGAAAACGTAACAGACAGACAAACTTTCGCATTTATAATAGTCGTATTAGTAGGGATTACTGCGAAGCATAGCACATTATCGCAATCATCATGGCGGAGGAAATATATATATTATATTTACTTAAATTCTTAAAATAAGTTGTTTTGTATAATTAAGTTGTTTTATATATAATTAACAAGATTATAATGAACAAGACCCCCCCCCCCCAATGTAGGCAATGCCTAAGTTACGACACAGGAAGAGGCTGTTAATGCAAACCAAAATTTTTGTTAGGCTGTGCTTAGGCTTAGGTGGATCTCACTAAGACAAGCAATTAGGTATAAAATTTACAAACTGCCATAATGCGCGCTTATTATTTTTTTGGTCCTTAACCACCAGTATCATACACGACTCAAATAGCTAAGATTTGTACGATTCATATACAATTTGAATTTAGAACCATTGATATGTTAGAACATAAGAGTAAGCTGTAAAAAGACTCTGAAATATTGAATTTTTTGGACGTAAATCACTTTGCCGACCTAGGCCGTTTGATGCCACATTATAGGCCGCTGTTTTGAATGGGGCAATGTTTCGTCCAAAAATGAGTCACTTAGTGTACTGTTTTTTTACAGTAATCATTACATTTTCGAGCATGTTGATGAAAGTTAAATTACATTCGTGTTTATAATTTCACTACTAAGGAAACATAACGTTTGCTTCATTCATCATAATTCTTAACCCAAATCCACATATTGCCTCATTTTAGGCCTCTTTTCTTCTGCGCCACTGGTCAATCCTCTCGGTCCTGTGCTATCTGCATGCAGCTTGATCCTACTTGTTTAGCAATATCTTCGGACCATCTTGGTCAGGTGTTTCCCCTGTAATATACGACATGTTTCTTGGCTTTGATGTCCAAAGTGACTATCTGTACCTAGCACCACTTTTGTTTTCAATTAAAATAGATTGAATTAGCATTTTAACAGAATTATCTAATAAATTATTATCTTCTATATATTTTTATTTTTCGCACGCTAAGAAAGGCTAAATGAAACGGATCACCTAAATACCGGAGCAAATAAATAAAAATAGACAAAAACAAAAATGGCTCATTGCATGCTACCAAAACTACTTCCATACCATTTTAATATTATAAGTACAGTGCGATTAAAATAACATTTCGATGACATTGTGCGATGAGATGAGATGATATTTACTCGAAACTGGCCAATGTGGCGATTGGAGTGAAGTTTTCGCGGGTAATAGTTATATTAACCACACTGTAGTAACATGGTTGTTAAACAAGTGCTAAATAATAAACAGTTGAAATAGGCTCGGCCCATCATCGGTGGGGAATAATGAGCAAATACTGAACAAAACTTATCATAATCTTTATTACGTTAACTTACGTGTGATTAATTCGTTAAGTTATTTTAAAGGCTATGAGGCTAATTCTCACTGTCACGCTCTAATTCTTAATCGTCCGTCCTTTTCACCTTTTAAAGATTAAAACGGGACAAGAGAAGGCCATTCTAATATTAGAGCTGTCAAACATCGAATTTGAACCTTACGGCTGCGTCGATTGCTTCAGGTCGATTGCAGAATTTAAGAGAGCACTTAAAACATGCAACTGTAAATTTAAAAAATTATAATTCTTAATCTGACAGCTACGCCTTTATTTTAGGTTATCATTCATTCAAAATAATTTCATTCGTTCATCTGATCTCTTTCATTGGTCATAAAAACGAAAAGGATAGCTGGATTTTAAAATTAGGATTAGCGCATGACTGTGTGAATCGGGGCCATTACATCCTCTACCTAAAAAAACTTGTAGAGCTACCCTAAAAATGCAGACAATATTGCGTTCAGTCTAAAAAGTTCTACGTCCATGCCACGACATCCAACTACCTACGTAAAAACAGAACACACTTTTATCCCCAGATCTGTGTTTGCGACCGCTGGCCATACTCGACGCCTCTGCCGAATCTTGGCTGGTTTCTGTAGCTGTTCGTCGACGACATAAAATAAATGTAACATTGAATTATTTTTTTATATAATATTTACTTTTATATATGTACCTATCAATCATATTATACAGATAGTTAATATTAATTTAGTATGGCTTTTCGGACGGAATAATAGTAAGTGGAACTAAATCAAAATCCAATGAAATAGATTTATCAGAAAAATACTTCATGCACTCTTGGTTCTATATTTGAAAGCTAAAGGCGAATTATAAACATACAAATTATATTTTATAAAAATACATATATGGGTTTTATTTGATTTCACGGTACATAACGGTTCCAATGATTTAAATGTTTGTATACTTCAAGTTTAGTTTTCAATCCTCGATTTTAGACCGTGTCAGTCAAACTACGAGTAAGAACCTGAGAAAAAAAGGCAACACACGCGCTAGTTAGTCTGTCACGCACTGTATAACGGACTGTTGCTTCCAATAAAAAACAAAAATATGATATAATTCGGACAAACATAGGTATGAGTAACAAAAAATGATCTCCTGCGAGGTAAAATTGTGCATCAACATCAACGACCCGTTACAGTCCACTGCTGGACTATGAGCCTCCTCCACCTAAGTGGAGGGTTTTGCCATAATCTCCAAGAGCTCCAAAATGGTGCAGGAGGCCGAAAATGCCAGCAAAAATAAAACTGGGTTAACAAATCACAAGTAAATAAATTTTTTCAGTATTTTAAATACTTGACATATAATAATGATGGATGGGATTCTGCAAGCAATAGCCAGCCAATGTCTACGACTTATTTTAAGGCATATGTCAATACTTTATTATGGTCGTATCCTGTTAGCTTTGGCCCAAGCTAACAAACCCTTTTTTAGACGCATAATGTGTATTTACTTTTTACTTTCAAACATACGTGTGACCTAAAATTTGAATCACTCATATATTATATATAACTTTGCATGATTATGGAATTATTGGTCTGATGCTGCAGGATATCTAGGATATCCAGCACTCTAGTACACTCTTGAAAAAATAATAGCAGA
Source organism: Carpatolechia fugitivella (assembly GCA_951230895.1). Taxonomy (NCBI): domain Eukaryota; kingdom Metazoa; phylum Arthropoda; class Insecta; order Lepidoptera; family Gelechiidae; genus Carpatolechia; species Carpatolechia fugitivella. Next base: position 17,474,464 of record OX579645.1, on the reverse strand, counting down.
TAATGTCGTGTTTGGATTCATTTTGATCAGTATTTGATTCTACATACAATGCAATGGTGGCAACACAATGAGCTGATGCTGCAGCTACGATTATATCCAGCATACTAGAACTCTCTTAAAAAAACAGATAATGTCGTGTTTGGATTCATATTGATGAATTATGACGGTGGCATCACGTTATGTGTAGAGAAACTTAATATTCTGCAGTAATAACAACGCACCAAATAAGGGGCCAGTCAACAGTTCTGTTCAACTGAAATTTAGTTAGGCAAACTACCAAATATATCTTGAGTAATGATTTTTGGACCAATTATAATAGTGATCCTTTTAGATATAACAGTACTCATCATAATTTATTTTGTAATATAGTTTAAAAATCATAAAATTAAAATAAATTAAAATTTTAAAACCCCCGAAGCAAAAAAAGCAAACATTTAAAAATTCAAAAATAATACCTATCGTTGAGCCATCAAATTCTATTGAGTAACACCTATATATTTTAATTTTAATATAGAAATTGTTGGATCGCACGATATGGTTTGCTTGTTGAAATGGCGCTGTAATGTCACGTCGGGGTACCGCGTTGCGTCAATGCCCACCTCCCAGGTTTATCATGAGACCCTGGATACTAACAAGGGCTACAGTACTTGTCAAGACAAAGCCAACAAGCTCAAACTCAAGCAGGTATGTAATATAGTTTTAAGGAGTTTATATGGTCACCTTCCAACTATATCTTGAAAACTAACTAGGACTATAGTACTTGTCAACATGAATTTAACGAGCCCAATACAATATTGTACTATTTTCTTCGAAGTTACATAGACACAGCACAATAGGCTGAAAGCAAATACTTGAAAAATGGATTGTAAGATTCTACTTTGACAAATACATAAACAAAAAGTTGAATACAAAAGTGTAAAAAATACCCTGCCTTTAAAACTTATACAACGCGTTACAGAAAATACAATAAAAAGAACATTTTTTACCAAAGGCATTTAAATAAATATTCCCATCTCTAGTGATCAGCTGTGTCAAAGAATATTCGGACCAGATATGTGATTTTAGGTCAATGCGACTAATTTTACCGCTACGGTTAAAAATGTCAACGTACTACTTGTACCATAACATTCACATTAGAACAATTAATTTCAAAATGAAAAAAAACTACAAAGAAATAAAAAAAGATTTTTTAAATAATTGTTATGAAATAATAAGTGAATGAAATAATGAGCTAAATATTTCAAAATAATATTCATGTTTGTAAATACGTAAACAAGATAATTAAGGGAAAAAAATGTTTTCTTACATAAATTGATAAGTACATCTCTTTTAAAAATGTAGGCACAAATGGTGTACAAATACTATACCGTTCGAAGAATCGATTGTCTATATTTTAGGTGTCAATCTCAGGTTGATTGACACTAGAGATAGGAATGTTTGATCAAAGGCCTTTGATGAAAATATATTTTTTTTGGTATTTTTTGTAACGCGTTGTACTTTTTGTATTTTTGTACCTACTTTACTTTAGATAAAAAAAAAAGATTTTAGTAAATAATGACAAAGTAATTTGATTCATATGAGTAATGCAAAAGTCCGATAATTTTTAATTTGACTTGTTCTATCGCACTTAATGCATAACAAATCCACTGCACAAGTGACGCGATCCAATCACGGTTTCCGTCATGCCGTGAACCAATATCACGCTTGTCACGCATTTTACGTGAGCGTATCCAATATTGGCCTGTCTACAGTGACGTTCTTCGTTTGAATACTCGATATTTGGGGCCACATTTTTCATAGGTTTTGTTTACAATTACATTTCTATAGGTTCTTATTCGTAGGTGTCAAATGTTTAATTTTAGGTTAACTATCATGGTCAACCGTTCCTCTTTTATCCCTTTAACTCCTTGACGGCCAAAGGTGCGGCTGTCAAAGGGTTAAATAACAGATTGACTTAGGTATAATAGTTTTCGTTTATAACGTAACGTTACTGTATGAATCGGGGCTATTCCGTATCCATCCAAATTTGTACTGAATTTTAACTACTTATCGGACCTGTTAATATTGAGTAATTGCTTATTTTTATATTACTAATAACGAAAAGATTCATGGTATAATTGAAATTAAAATCACATACTAACAAATTATAATTACGAGTTCAGATAAATTGAACTAAATATAATTATATGAAGTCACTAAATGGCTTTTATGTACTTTGAGATTGTAAAATACTACAAAAGTTGTATTGTTTTCTGTACAATTCAACCAATACTGTTATTTAACTAACCTTGTGACTGGCTCGTATTAGATTTGGCAGAGTTAGGTGTGTTTTTGCCAGAAGTCGCGTTGCTAGTGTGAGATGACTTACGGCCGGGCTGAAATAAAAAAGAAAGAACTTTTGAAAACAGGTGTTGTTGATTAGACTAATTTTGTACTAATTATAATGGTGTAGAATTATTTTCCTGTAAATACCTGACAAACTTGTGAACATGGTTAAAGTGGCAACTCAGGTCAGCAAACTTAGGGTTAGGGTAGGAGGAACCCTCACAGAAGAGTTCGAAGTAGCCACGGGTCTCAAACAGGGAGATGCACTCTGATCCATGCTGTTTAATAGTACCGTACCAGTACCAGGGTACTCGAATACGTCATCCGGAAGGTACTATGACTTGACAGTGGAGTAGAGTTGAACGGCAAACATAACATCATAGGGTATGCCGATGACCTGGCTTTATTGGGGGAATGCAAGGAGGATGTACGAGAGATGGCTAATACTCTATATGTTGAGGGAAGAAAGCTGGGTCTTAGGATCAGCGTGGATAAGACGGAGTATTTTCATATGCGAAGATGGAGCATCTCCATTGGTCCACACGTTCAGATCTTATAGTTAACGGAAACACCTACAGACGTGCATCGAAATTCAAGTAACTTGGTTGCACGATAACAGATTCCAACCAAAAGCATGAGGAAATCGACATCGTATACAGAACGCCCTAAGCTCAGCCCTTCACAAAATATTAACGTCCAAGCTTATTAGAGGAAGAACCAAGATTCGGTTCTACAAAACAGTCATAAGACCAAACTTGATGTATGAATGCGAGGCATGGACGTTGACTTTGAAGGAGGAAAATAAGCTTTTAGTGGCGGAGAGGAAAATCTTCAGGAAGATTCTGGGACCCACCCGACGAGAAGATGGTTCGTGGCGAGTTCGAAAGAATGTTGAAGTGGAAGAACTAGTGGGCGAACCCAACATTATAGGCGAGAGCAAATCTGCTAGACTTCGCTGGCTTGGCCACGTGGAGAGGATGGAAGAGTATCGTGCAGCCAAAAGGGCGTATCTGGGTAGAACACGGGGCAATCGTCAAACGGGGAAGGCCCAGATATCGCTGGATAGATGAAGTGCAAAAAGACCTGTGTGACATGAAAGTGGCTGATTGGAGCGCTGTGGCACAGGATAGAAGCGAATGGCGGAATCTTGTATCGGAGGCCAAGATCCTTTTCGGGTCGCTGAGCCGGCGCATAAGTAAGAATTATTTTCTAGAAAAAAATAGTTTGAACTGGATTTTAGATCTTTCCAGTATTGAGGTCAATAGTTTGGTCATAAATCTCTATAGACCCGTCTTATTCTCTTACGTCTCAGTCTTACTCGTATATTAATTACGTAATATACGATAACAGACTATAAAATGTCGATACTTAGCAATAGAATGGAATGAAGTTCACAAAATCTTCTACCATGTGACTTGTCCTTCGGTAAAAATATGACGTTTAAAAGCAGCAGGATTGATCAGTATAATAAAATCACACCAAAGCGCGCGTGTCCGACTCTACTCTGTAATACGATATGGCGCATTGATAGAAGAAAGGGTACTCGCTCCCATAGGCGTATACAGGGTGGGGGCGTCAGGGGGCATGTCCCCCCCCCCAGGAAAAGGCACGATGTATCTCAGACTATTTGAACAACTGACGGCTCCGTAGCCCAGGTGGTAGTGTATCTGCCTCCGACGCACAGGGTCGCGGGTTCGAATCCCGCCCAGGGCAAACATTCGTGTGATGAACACTTGTTTGCCTTGTGTCTGGTTGTTGTTTATCTATATATGTATGTATTTATCTATTTAAGTAATGTGTATCAGCTGTCTGGTACCCATAGTACAAGCTCTGCTTAGTTTGGGATCAGATGGCCGTGTGTGAAGATGTCCCCACATATTTAAAAAAAAAAAACTCTTCTAAATAATAATGTCCATACGACATGCGCCATTTAGCTTAAGCTCCGAAAGTAGAATCATCCACCTTTTAAGATACATTTTTATTTTTGACAGTGAAAGTACATTTTTACGCAAAAATAACAATAATTCCACCAAATTCAGTACAAAAAAACATAGGAATGGCGCCAAAACCCAGCATATCACTACGCATTCGCTAAAGCGGGCGCTGCCACAGGGGTACGTTCAAAAGGAATTGTATCCAGGCCAAACTGTATCATAATGACAAAAAAATATATATTTTATAACATCGTTTTCATAGAGAGAATTGTGTTATAATATGATTCTATTTTTAAATTTCGGTATTGTGTTTAAAAATATAAAACCGTTTTGGATTTTGTAATTCAAATTTTACGATACGAGAGTAAATAAATAGTAGTTTTCAATACACCTTGCTCGAAAATTGAACTTACGAAGGCAATAAACTGTGCGGTAAATGCGTTTTACCGCACTAGTGCGATTTTATTACATTTTTTTTTTAATTCCTACGGTCTTCAGAATTTATTATTCAGCCAAGATCATTTTGACAATAAAAAATGTTTAATTCGAAAGAGAAGTATTTTATTTATATTTTTCAACAAATTGTATCAAAAATATTATCAGCCAGTAATATTTTAATTATAAAAGTAAAATTATCTCGATTTAACAAATAATATTCGTAGAGTCTGAATGTCCGCCAGAGCCTTTTCTCCGTAATTCTGCTTATAAAAAAGAAACATACTATCGCGTTTTGTAGTTGGCGCCAAGCTTGTAAAATTTTCATTAAATTGTTTTACATGGAATATTGTTTTATGAGTGTTTTAGTGTTGATATTTAATTATAAATGTGAACAGTAAGGATACTCAAACTGGGCGCGATATAATAAAGGTTAGTTTTTACACTTCTACATGATCCATTTTACCTGTAGTATCATATTGTAGGGTACTATGTATGTACCGTACCTTTCAATTTAATTATTTACTATCAGTTTTCTCACAAGTGTATTGAAAAACGTCGTACAACACACGTATCTTAGGTTTTATAACAAACTCGTGACATTATAAACCCTCGCCTGCGGCTCGAGCTTACAAAAGTCACCTCGTTACGATCCTTGTATCGTAATGTACTATTATAACATCGTTATCACAGAGAGAACTGTGTTATATATGATTTTATTTTTAAATTTCGGTATTGTGTTTATAAAGTGTGTCAATATAAAACCGTTTTGGATTTTGTAATTCGAATTTTACTATATGAGAGTAAATAAAATAAATAAATAAATAACCTGGAAGAACGATGAAAACAAAATGGCTACGGTCGGGTTTTCACTCGCATTTACCTCATAAGATACACAAATGAAATCAATGCAGGATGCTAGCTTAAGAGCCCGCCCCTATTGATAAATATTGCCTCTATCATAGAATACACGAAACTGGTCCAGCTCTGAATGTTTTGTAGACGAATTATGAAAGTTGTATTATCTCTTCTATCAGTAGCCACTTCAGACGGTTAAACATGCAAAATCAATTGTTACTAATCAATCCATCAATCAGCCTATTGCAGTCCACTACTGGATGTGGGCCTCCCCAAGGGCACGCCAAAACGCACGATCACCCGCTTTCCTCATCCAGCCACCACCAGCGACCTTCCTCAGGTCATCAGTCCACCTGGCAGGGGGGCGTCCCACACTACGTTTCCCGAGACGCGGTCTCCATTTGAGAACCCGTCTGCTCCAACGCTCATCGGTTATGCGACACACGTAGCCAGCTCACTGCCACTTCAGCTTGCTGCCACTGCAGCTTCGAGCACTTCGCCATTGATCGAAATCGTTTCCAGAATTATTCATTCGTTAAACATGACCTTAGTCTTGTCCAAGTTCATCCTGAGACTGACTGACAATGAGGCAGCGTTAAGACTGTGCAGTATTTTTTGCAGATCCTGCAACGATTCAGCCATTATCACCATGTCGTCGGCAAAGCGGAGGTGACCGAGATATTCGCCATTAATGTTGATGCCCAATCCGTTCCAGTCTAGGGTTTTAAAGACGTCCTCCAGTACGTTGGAGAACAGTTTCGGAGAGATGTGATCCCCCTGTCTCACTCCTCTGATCAACTGGATGGGTTTTGTCTTATGACTCTGTACTTGGACGGACACCGACGCCATACTGTACAGGCTTCTCAGTATCGTACCTCCATGTACCGCCAAACGACTTGGCATCGCTGCAAGGATTCCAGAACAGCCCAGGTTTCGATGGAGTCAAAGGCTTTCTCATAGTCCACAAATGCTAGACACAGAGGCTGATTACTCTTGCGACTTCTGTATAACCTGTCTCACTGTGTGGACGTGGTCTACGGTACTGAAACCTTTTCAAAACCTAGCTTGTTCCGGAGGCTAGAAGGCGTCAAACCTTGCGGCGAGACGGTTTGTGAGGACTCTCGAAAACAGATTATAAACGTGGCTTAACGAGCGCGATCTGTTTGAAGTTTTCCAGGAGTTTTATCTCCTTTCTTGAAAACAGCGCCACCACGCTCTCACTCCACGCCTTCGGGGTAGTTCCATTGGCTATGACGGAATTAAATATCTCCTTTAACTTTCTCACAACTGGAGTTGGAAAGTTTTAAAAAGCTTGGAAGTAATTCCGTCTTCGCCGGAGCCTTTCCATTTTTAAGCTGTTGGAGAGCCCTCTCAATTTCGTCTTTAGTCTAGGAAATGAAGTGGCGTGTCAGTGTGGCTCTTGGGTCGTTCGCGTTAGGCGGAGGCTTTGGGGTATGCGAGGCATATAGATCGACCTCGGCGAGGATTTCCGGGACTGATGTGACGATTTTGCCTTCCGAGTTTTGAGCTTCGTCAGGTGGTTCCTACCCAGTCATTTAGCAAAGTTACTAATAAAATAACAATATTTTATAAGTAACAATTTTATTGTAACTAATAAAATAACCGAAAACATACATAAAAATAAAATAAAGTGAAACGTGGGTTTCATTTTACTCGCTTAATTTTTCCTTCTTAATTTACTTTGTCATAATGAATGCAGTATATTTTATATTTTCATAATGATACTTTTGCATAATCGTACTTTGGCATAATGGTCTGTAGTACTAAATTCATTTTGAGCATTGATGAGACGCGTGAAGTTTTTAGTCATTATTTTATTTTTCCTAATATTAATTTACCATAACCACACATGGCATAAGTTATATAAAAATTAAGCTCATATACAGGGTGTAAATAAATTAGCTGACACTATTTTAAAGGATCAACCTACCCATGAAACTGAATAACTATCCCCAAGAAACATAGCGGTAGCTCTAAGCAAAAACAAAGTAATTACCGACAAGTAAATTTTACAGCAGGATCAAAAAACTACAAAATCACCTATTTAAAGCGTATTTATAATTTTTATTACTTCTTCCTGAGACATAATTTTGAAAAAAAAATTGTTTTATCTATCGCACGGGTAATATAACGGAATTATTCTTTTAAATACAAAAAATAGCTTTAAAAATAAAATGTAATAATATTACAAGCAAAAAATGAAGTAAATGCGATTACTTTCTTTTTACCCGACTGCTTTAAAAGAAGGGTTATGTTTTTCGAGTGTATGTATGTATTGCATGTAATAAAGTAAATGCGTTTACTTTCTTTTTACCCGACTGCTTTAGAACATTTACAATTCAAAAATAAAGTAACTGACATTCAATTACTTTGTTCTGGCTTTGATTTTGTTATTTACTGTTTTCGTGCTATAATCCGCGTTTAGTGCTGCAGTTACTTGGTTTGGTCAGTCCTATTATCTCGTGAAATAAAGCCGTTCAGAAAAATCTGAGAATGCGGGAATGTCCGTTATGTGCTAAAATATAGAAAAAAATAAAAAAGTGATTTTGGGAAAAAATGTCAGTTACTTTGTTTTTCTTAGACCAGCTGATAGGCTGTCGGACGACAAAAAAAGTTGTCCCTTTCATAAAAAACCGCGCGGCCAGCTAATCGATTTACTATCGATTTATCTATTTAATCGATTTATATTGAAATAAAATTTATCTTATCTTATCTTACTATGGAAGATGTTTCTTGAGGAAAGTTGTTCAGTTTCATGGGTAGGTTAGTGTCAGCTAATTTATTTACACCTTATATATGTAAAACTTGAATAGGATCTGCATGCAGAGGATCTCTTTTTGTCATATTTAACGATGATCTTTTTTTGTTAAAAAAGAACTTTTAAACTTACGTGTAAATTTTCGAAATATTTTTTTACGTGACTATTATGACTATTACTTTCAGCCCTGAAAATATTTGACACTAATAAACTCTTTTCGAAAATAGTATGTATTAACTTATAATAAAATCTCTTTGGCTATACCATTTGTGTCTGGCTGGTTTTGGTATTATTAAAAAGTTTAAATTTTAAAAAAGATAATTCCAAATTTAAATTGGGAAAATGTGTGTGTGTTCATTTGTTTTTCTTACTGTTAAGATGAGTGAATCTAATGAAGAAATTCGACACATTTTAAAATTTTACTACAAAAAAGGTAAAAATGCAACGCAAACAGCGAAAAAAATTTGTGATGTTTATGGACCTAGTGCAGTGTCTGTGAGAGTAGCACAAATTTGGTTTAAGCGTTTTCAATCCGGAAATTTTAATGTCAAAGATGAACCTCGCTCTGGGCGCCCTGTTACGGATAAAATGGATGCCATTTTTGAAAAAGTGGAGCAAGATCGGCATATCAGTAGTTACGACGTAGCTGAAGAACTGGGAATTGATCACAAAACAGTTTTGGCGCATTTGAAAAAAGCTGGGTACACAAAAAACTCGATATTTGGGTGCCTCATGAGCTCACTGAAAGAAACCTAATGAACCGTGTACTCATTTGTGATTCTTTATTACGACGTAATGAAACCGAACTATTTTTGAAAAACCTGATAACTGGTGATGAAAAGTGGATCACGTACGACAAAAACGTGCGAAAAAGGTCGTGGTCAAAGGCTGGTCAGGCTTCACAGACTCTGGCGAAACCCGGGCGAAACATATATATATATAATGTATAATATTATTTATATACATATCACTTTTATATGTTAAAGTATGGAATTTCAGCTTGGGATAAAAAATGGCTATGTACGAGTATAATATTGTTATACTTGCTGTGCCCTGTGTGTGATTCACCTACGTACTTAATTATGTAAAACTACTCTAATAGTAGCGTTATATCAGGTGACCTTTTTTTAAATTAAATAAGTGCTCATGTATACCTATAAAAAAGATCATAGTACACCTGATTTCGTTTCGCTTCTTTCGATATATATAATCAGTAGACAACTAGACATATACCTGGGCTGATTGATAACTGGCCGAAACGACGAACTTAAAAAAAAGATACGCAAAAAAATAATATTACATTATATTTTGGCATCTTTTTGAAAATAGAACGCCAAATTTGAATTTAATCGAACTGGTGGAATTTGTTTGATAGGACGTAGAACTTTCTCTGTCGTAAATTTTCTTAACAATGGAAAGAAACGAAATTCGTGCGGTGATAAAGTTTTACGTTTTAAAACAGAAAACAGCAACCGATTAAAACCAAGCTAGACAGTGTTTTAGGTAATTCTGCTCCTGCATTGAGTACAATTCACACCTGGGTAACTGATTTTAAACGTGGAAGACAGCTGCGAAGACGCCCACAGGTCTGGCCGTCCAAATGAAGTCACGAATCCGGACATGATCAAAAAAAATCACAAAATTGTATTGAATGATCGGCGCTTGAAGTTGCGAGAGATAGCAGAGATGGTGAGCATTTCATCTGAACGCGTTTTTAATATTTTGCACCAACATTTGGGAATGAAAAAGCTTTGCGCGCGATGGGTGCCGCGTTTGCTCACTCTTGACCAAAAGCAACGTCGAGTGGACGATTCATCGGAGTGTTTGGCGCTGTTTAACCGAGATCCTAACGAGTTTTCGCGGCGTTATGTAACAGTCGATGAAACCTGGTTACATCATTATACTCCCGAGACAAAAGAACAATCTAAGCAGTGGACTGAGAGCGGAAGACCTGCGCCGAAGAAAGCAAAAACGGTTTTGTCGGCCGGCAAAGTGATGGCGACTGTTTTTTGGGATGCTCGAGGGATTATTTTAGTGGATTATCTGCAAAAAGGAAAAACAATAAATGGAGAGTACTACGCAAGCTTGCTGCAAAAATTAAGTGAAGAAATCCAGAAAAAACGACCACATTTGGCCAAGAAAAAAGTTTTGTTCCACCATGACAACGCACCTGCACACACGTCAATGGTTGCAGTCGCCAAACTCCATGAATTGCGGTTCGAATTGCTACCGCATCCACCCTATTCTCCGGATCTGGCCCCGTGTGACTTCCACTTATTCCCAAACCTGAAGAAATGGTTAGGTGGCCAGAGATTTTCATCATATGAAGAAGTCATTGTTGCCGTGGACGAGTATTTTGAGGGGTTGGAGAAAACATTTTATCAAACTGGTGTAACGGCATTGGAGAAGCGCTGGACTAAATGCATTGAGGTAGAAGGAAACTACGTTGAGAAATAAATTTATTTTAAATAGATTTTTAAAGATTTTCTTTGTCGTTTCGGAAACTTATCAATCAGCCCTCGTATATGTACATTACATTCAAATCTCATTTAATATTAGGTACGTACAATTTGGCACATTATTGTTTCTAGAACCGCTCTAAATATTATGGATTCATAAAACAGTTATGATTTGTTTTAGGTACTTGGTGATTGTTTAATTGAAAATAAATTTTGGATTTGGGATATGTTGTTTACTCTACCTTGCCACATAAATAAATAATTTTAATCAATTCCAGGTTTTTGGTCCATACATTTTTTTATGGAAATCCCGACTATTCGAAGCCATTTTTTTTTCATAATTCTTCCAGTGTGTGGAAACACTGACATGGCTTTATATGAGCTACTTAGTTTGTCACGTATCCTATAAGGTAATTTTGAGCAATCCGACCAATCGAAGGCATTTTTTTCATAGTATTTCCAAGGTAGGTATCAGTCACATGTTTCTAAGTATAACTAAATATGTTCTTTCACTGCGTAGTAATCAAAATGTATCTAATGAGGTGGATATTCTAATTCCGGAGCTCAAGCTAATTTAAGTGACAGCTAATTACCCTAACTTCATTTTTTGTGACTAGAGGTTCTGGGCTAATCGACCGGAAACGTGTCCAGCCAGTTTGATAACCGTTTTACGCTGATTGATCTCTCGATATTCGAAATATCAAGACACCGCCCGCTATATTACCACTCTGGTAGAAATAGCTAATAGTCCGTTCAAAAGATATTCGAAATACATAAATTCCAACTCGGTGCCCGCGTCATAACTTTAGGTGACGAGACAATATTTGATATACAAGAAGACGTTAAAATCACTACCGTTTCGGAGATTGAGAGACCAGCATACATTATTGGTACCATGACCCTCCAGCAATTGATGCTGTATACGCCACTGACTCGCACCACGAGTGCGTCGTCTGTGCGTCGCCGTATTATAATTGCCATTGCCTTATAATTGGAATAATGCGGTAACACCCATTACCCAGGCCTTCGCAATCGCATTTCCAACGACGACGAACGCAGATGTATTCTCGTACTTCACAAAGCTGCACTCGATTGTCATTCAGCATTGTAGTCTTAAGGAACTGACTGTACATGCCCGGTATTCGGAATGGGCAGTAAGTAACCATGCACTCACCACTTTAGATTTAGAAGTGTGTGTAGGAGTGCCACTACCGCTGGCCACGGGCGACGCACCTCCCTCTTTTTCTCCGCTGGAGTCGCTCGATTGGCTATCGTGCGACACTGGCTTATACGGTGGGATAGTCTTCACGTTTCCGCCTTTTTTCTACAAGGATCCCCACCGAAACATTAATACAACAACTGCGATGCCAAACAGGATATTTTAGAATTAAATACAATGATAAGGCACATTATGGTTGTAGGCATTAATATAACTGCAGGTTTTCATTTATATTTTCCTCTAAATTTTATTTAAATATTTCCTGGGTTGCTATAATAAAAAGAAATCTAGTAGGTAATAAAGACAAATAGTTGCTCACCAATTTACTGTAGTGATGTTGGCAGTATCCACAATATTTAACGTTATCTAAGTAGTTGCCTGCTTCCTCGCAAAGCAAACCCAAGCTCTGGGCACAAGTAACATGAAATTGTTGTTTACATCCTGAAAATTTTGAAATTAATAACACTATTATATCCATAAAAGCTAAATAAAAAGATAAATAAGAACTTGAAAAAATAAGACTACTATTTTCAACCGTTTATTTAACTTTTGGCATATTCGTCGTGTGGTGACGGCAGAATAGAATACATTTGTCACCAACCCCTACTCTTCCCGTGGGTGTCGTAAGAGGCGACTTGTGAGGCGAATGTGTAGTCCCATTGAACAGGGAACGGGCAGCAGCGCTCTCTATACAGTAACCTTTCAATCTGCAATCTCCAACCCGCCTGCCAAGCGTGGAGGGTTTTGCCTGTCAATAATTGCATATCATCAACGGCCCGTTACAGTCCACTTGCTGGACTATGAGCCTCCTCCACTTAAGGGGCATACAATGGCAAAATTAGCAACTCAACGCGCTTTAGTTGAAAGTTCAACCGACGCGCTACAGAAATAACGTTTATATTAGCGTGCGATGCTTCACGGTAGTTACGTCCGACACTGCGCAGGAATTGTGCGAAAAATTGTATTTTTTTACTTTTTTTTGAACTACCTATGATTCAATATTTATTTTTTTGCACGAATGAAAGATAAATGAATTGCCAATAATATCCCGTAGGAACCGTGTTCGCGTCTGTTGTAGTTTAGAAGCAGTAGCGAATTTAACAATAGGAACAGCTCGACTTCAATGGCGTTTTTGGTATAGTATTTTATGTTTTTCATAAAAATCAGTCTGCGCGAAATAAATTTTATATATCGTAAGATTGTGAACGCTGTTGGTTTATAATCTTACTCGCGATATTATAAACTTACGGACAATTGTGAACTGAAACCAACCATTTACAATTTAACGTATTATTTCTCGTTAGTTTATAATCTTACGATGTCAAACCGTCACATTGTAAACAAAGGTGCAGAGTTCATAATCTGTCGGGTTTTATCACCCGTAAAATTGTGAACCGTGTTCCTGATTGGTCGGTTTTGGCAGTAGCTACCTACAGAATGACAGCCAAAAATAGCCGCGCTGGACACGTCAAACGTTTAACCAATCAGCGTGCTAGGTGCGTTCCGTCACATGCCAATTTTTAATCAGTTCACAATTTGACGGTTTGACATCGTAAGATTATAAACTAATGGCTGGTTTACATGTATTAAGTTGTCAAGTAGCAACTAAATTTTAACAAAATTTTAAGCGACTAAATTTTAAGTAAGTGTTTACACGTCATTTTAGTAGTTAAGCTCTTTAGTTTGCCCAAGATAGACGATCAACGGCGAATTCAAATCTGTAATAAATATAATAAATTAAATAATAAAGTATAATCAAATATTTGTTTTTATATAATTAATATTATATTATTATTTATTTTTTATATTATTATGGGGAAACTTTATTATTATTATTTTTAAAGATTAATATTAATAATATATTAGTCATTAATGTTTTTATACCTATATAATAATATATATTAAAATATATCCAAAAAATAAACATAAAACTCTCGCACTTAACTTCGCACTTCGCATTTAACTTAAAATTAACTAAATCGCGCCTTTCCAAACGTGTCAAGTGGCAGGCCACGCCCACCAACTACTTACCCGAAAAATAGAAAAAGTTCTAATCTACTTGTTTACTTGTACACTAAATTTTAACTTGCAACTTACTACTAAATTCGCTGTTTACACGCATTAAGTTGCTTAAAATTAAGTTAAAATTTAGTTACTACTACTAACTACTTACTACTAAACAACTTAATACGTGTAAACCAGCCATAACGAGAAGTAATACGTAAAATTGTAAATGGTTGGTTTCAGTTCACAATTTTCCGTAAATGTATAATATCTCGAGTAAGATTATAAACTAACGGCGTTCACAATCTTACGGTGACATATCCAAGTTTAATATATCGAGGGGTGAAAGGCTAATGGCGTTAAGCGACATTTTTGGAACTTTACACTAGAGCGTTTTAAAGTTTTGAAAATTAGAAAAAAAAATCGTAGAAGTTCAGTTTTTCATTTAATTTAAATTCGAAGTATACAGTTCTTTTTGAAATCAGAATCCTCATCAAATGTTGTAGTTTTTAAACAAATAGAATAAACGGTTACAGTAATAAATGTCGCTTGAGTCAAAAATACTTGTTTTTTTATTTTTTCAGAGTAAGGAAAAAACATTTAAGCGACGGTTCCACTTGTTTTTGGAGTAAAACCAAATGATTTAAGATACAATGGCTATCAAAATTTGTGGAAAGCTAAATGACTCAAAGAGGTCGTAATAGTGTTTTTCGTATAAAACCAATAGATTGTACTACCCAGCTATGGGCGAAATAGATTACGTCTAATATACTGAAAGACCAATTCCATTCTTATTTAAGTGCAGGAAACGTGACTCAAGCAACGATCAATATTCTAATCTCATGGACCTAAATCCTCATTTATTTAAATTTAATTTGATATTGGTCGTTAAGACTATAATAAAATCTTTATCCATATCAAAATTGCAGAACACTGAACAAGAGTTATCGTTGATGTTAGGAGAAAATAAAATAAAAAGTATTTTGAAAAAGAGTGTTTATCAGAATCTTATTTTTATAAGATACAACATTTAAACGTAAGCAACAAAAACACTTAAAAAGAAAAACTTGTCTTTTAATTATCCATACTTTTACTAAGTTTTAATAGAATCTACTAATACTGTAACAATCAGTCAATCAGTTACGTTCTTAATAAGAAATCACAGCAATTTACCAGGCCTCCCTGACGACGGTACGGCGTCGACTCAAGCGCCCCGCGCAAGCGCACGCCTACTATTCACGAGAAGTTTTTGAGTAACGCAAAGATTATAAGTAGGTCTTAAATGACATTGATCTACTGGTATCATAGAAAAATGTATTTGCTGAACATACATTTCTTACTGAGAGTAGAAAAGGAAAACTGATTTAAGTACAAAAACTTTTTATAATTTTTGAAACAACCGACCGCTTTTTGTAAAAAGTACACGTCAAATTATCTCAAATAACCTACTCTCTTAAATTTTTGAAAAGGCTAATTACTTTAAGTCACTGCTCCAAACATAAATAGAGTAAAGCCAAATAATTCAAATGACATAATTTGTTTGTTTTTGCTGCAGGCTATTTAATTCAAGCGACATATGCCTAATATTTTTGTGGAAAGCTAATTGCGTCAAGCGAAAAGCTTTTATTTTTTTAGTGGCAGGCTAATTGCTTTAAGTGACAGCGGTTTGTGAATTTTGGGGCAAGCCAAATGACTTAACCTACCAGCTGCCATACAAATAGAAACAGGAAAAAAGCTTTAACAACCTTTTGAGTTTAAAAGTGAAAAAGGCTAAACGATTCAAGTAACTAGGCTTAGTATTTTAATATAGCTTAAGTCAACCATGCCATAAAAAAGGCAGTTTTTTGTGTCGCTCGAGTCAGTAGCGCAATAGAAAACAGAGTCCAAATCTATTTGCATTAAGCGACAAAAAAATGCTCAGATCGGCATGAAACCCGGCTCAAAAGATATCGCCCTTGGTGTCGCTTAACGCCATTAGCCTTTCACCCCTCGATATATGTTTTCGGGAATTTTCTGCTTGCTCGTTTATAACCCTTAGGCCTTCAAAAACTGCGAGTTAGCATGGGTAGGACCCTAAGTGGAGAGCGCTGCTGCCAGTTCCCTGTTCAATGTGTAGTCCCTAAGTCGCCTCTTACGACACCCAGGGGAAGAGTAGGGGGTTGGTGACAAATGTATTCTACTCTGCCGTCACCACACGGCTAAATTAATATATTGTCTTTTAATTTATATATACCTGAAGATTGATGTTGTGAAATAACAAATACACACTACACTTATAGGTATGATTATAAAATAAAACAAATGTTAAGCAAAAATTTAATAACAATGTGTTAAATCATTTGCAATTTCTTCATAAAGAAAATCGATTGTTATATAAAATCGAACCAGTAACGCACTAGGACATCACTAATTGACTAGTACTTGACCTGTCAAAAGTTAAATAAAATCTATATAAATAAATAAATCTATATAATAAGGCTGGAAATAGTATAATTACCTGATTTGTTGCACTGCATACAAGCACCAGCAGATGCTCTATGTGACTTGTGTGACTCTTGACAAATATAGCATTGCTAAAACAAATGTTATAAATTAAAAAAGCTCAGTAAATCATTGATATGAACAACTTCTTATAGTTTTATACCTTGTAGTATCTCTCTTGTGGAATCAGCTTCAAGACAATTGGTTCCATAGAAGTGACATTGCCAAACCTGACTTCTGGGATATAAAGAGCGCAGACAACATGTGCCCATCCCCCTGTGTCTGTGCGTTTCAAAGCACCAGATTTTGAAGGACAAAGCTCGCATCTCTGAAAAATATGTTCGACTTTAAATTTGTCACATAAACTTAAAGATTAAATATGCTACTATTTATTATAATCGGCATTGTTCTAATAATACTTACTACTTTGCCTTTAGTATCAGGACTTTCGCATTTTCTGCAGAACCATGGCCCTGTTGGCACAGTCACTATTCCATAGCAGGCTAGAATTTTAACATAATAACTGAGCAATAAATCTATAATATTAAATTATTTAGAAAGTACTTTTATACAAAGAGGTAGTGATTTCAATGATTTATTCAAATTTATGTTGTACATGCATGAAGTCCTATCTGCACACAGTCCTCCTCGTCAGATAGGATGTTCTGCAGGCACACAGTATTATATTATACCCTGGTGAACTGCAACTGTGCATCCATTTCCATCACAATAAACCAGCGGGTTGTCCGGCCATCCCCGCTCGTCAGAGCACACGCAGCATCCTCCTACCATCTCCTTCATGCTGAAGGAGGCATTATTACTTTAAAGCCTGTAAAATGTAATGAATATTATTACCTTATTATTTAATATACACACAAGATAATTTGTTGTGCCATAAAGCAATGATAGATGAAAAATTTATAACAATGAACCACCCCAACTTTTCAAACTATGTCATGAGATGAAACGGAAGAAATAATATCATAGCAAATCTTCTACAGCAAGGCTTAAATTAAATTAGGTACTTAATTAATTCTGTATCTGCAATATTTAGGCAGTTAGCGGCCATTTTGTAAAATAGATGCTGTAATATTCACTCATCAACTTGAATCTATCTTTTAAATAACTAATATTAGAATTATGAACTGCATTTGTATCATTTGTACATATATAATGATAAGACATTTATTTACAATATTTATATTTAATTTGTATACAATGTTAAATATAAATAAATAAATAAATATAAAGAGAAACATCGCTGACTTTGGTTGGATGTGATAAAGACCCTGCCTTGTCGTCAAATATCATGGTCTGCCCTCGCAGTGGTTTGTGTTGTCTAGTTATGTATGGCGCAGAAAAACTTGTTATTGTGTCAAAAAAAACGATAAGTGAAAAAGCTGATTTTAGTTTCAAATGAAAGTATTAGTTAAATTTGTTGTACTAATGCCAAATATGTACAAACAAAAACCATGGATGTGTTATGGAGCAAAGCTCATACAAAAATGGTTTTTTTTGACAATAAACTAAAATACTCACGCAGAGCCAAAACTAGTGATGCTAGAAATATCAAATTTGGAGAGTACCTAGGTTGGGCTTATAAAGTAGGCAAATAATAAAGTTTTTTTAAATTTCACGCATATAGGGGGGAAAGGGGATTAAAGTTTGAATGAAAGTCCATCATTCTTGAACTTGAAAATTTGGATTTGGACTAGTAAAATTTTTTTTATTATTATTCTTATCACAGTTTTATGAACTATGGTCTGTGTCTGTATTGAAGGACAACAAAATGGAATAAACAAGACCATACCTGGAGAGAAAGTACCCTAAACTTAGAAGGTACAAATTATATGTAAGAAAAACATTATTTAATTTTAGGAATAATACATAACTGGATCACCAGCTCATTTTTTTTTTTTTGGGTGGAAATGGGGTTACCATCTGATTGGATAAATCCGTTCTAGACCGGATTTTAAAGGAATACACCGAATTCCGCCCGGATTTCTTCCAAGACCAGATTTTTAGTCATGCCAATAAATAATAGATGCCACCAATGTATAAACTACATAAACATTTGGATAAAACCTTTGGACTCTTTTAAATTCTTTGAATGGTTGGCCCTAAAGCAAAATCAGGAGTTACTGAAGATTTGTCAGTACTTTTTTAGTACCGATCATACCCTATAACGCAAATGTGGAAAGACTGGATTTATTTACAGAAATCAGGATTTTTTTAACACTTGCAGCCAGCTTTTTGATTTAAACCCCTGGTAATTCTAGGTGGAAATGAAGTCTAATTAACAAATGGTCAAATACAGGAAAGCTCTAAGAAATAAGTGGCCATTCATAGAAGTGGTCGCTAACTGCCTAAACTTTCTTTAGATCTTTATGACATGACATAATACAAGTCACGCTAATAGCAATTACAGATATTAACAACAACACAGTAAAGGAAATGTATAATGAAGTTTTAGTTTAAACTAAAAGATATAAACAAAATGTTGCAAGACCATTTCACAGATGAAAAGAGTTTATGTGTAAAATGAGGTTCGACTAATTTTGGTGAGTGCAATAATACAAACATCATTCTCAATGTAACATGGAAACATATATCATCTTAATGTAGAGTAAAACGCTACTCCACAAACTAAGTAAGCCAACAGTCATGTAGTCTGAGTAACCAATAGTTACCACAGCCCAGTCAATATTAAAGGACGGCATTCATCTTAGATAACTATGCTGAATTTGACAAGTCCTGTGGCTAAACTTTTACATTATTTACACTAATGGACCCAAAGAAATGCTTGAATTTAAAAAATAAGGCAAAAATTTCGAATTATTTAAAGGGCATTTCATTCAACATCCCAAGAAACATTGAATACCTATCTAGATAATGCGCATGCAATATCTACTAGTTTTATAAACAAGAGAACTTTATTTTAGAATGTGCACTAGAAGCTTTAAAATAATATGTAATTACACTAAAACAACACTGTTTTCATAACCTTAAAAAGTAACACAAACAAAAACATTGAAGTGATAGACCCACATATAACCGGGAAAGTGATAGTAATTTCAATGATCGTGATATGATTCTTGAATTATGTATGACTTATTCATGTTTAAATTACATCAAATAGAGAAAACATTTGCAGTATTATAGCATAGGTATGGATATGAATGCAACAAAGCTGCTGTGAACACCAATGGAAATGAGGCAGCAGCCTCCACCAAATTACTGAATATTTACCAAAACAAATAAATTCCCTTCATTGATGAGAATAGGAGGATATTCCTGCAACAATTTATTCATATATCTTTACTTTGCAACAAGCTTTTCACCTCACCTGCTCCTAGCATTATACGTTATAATGGTGATTCACACAATCAATAATATGATTTTCTAATACAAATTAAACTAACAAAATGGGACACAAATAATTTCGTTGCCTTGTTGTCTTGTGTGCAATAAAAATAAATCTACGGGCTGCCATTACGTTACATTACAACACTCAAGCCAACAAAATCCAAAGCAAAGCCACATTCGGCCATGTTGAATTTGTTTGGTGTTGCCAAGTATAGCTACAATACAACGATACTACCCGCCAACGCTACCCTGTGGTATCAAAAATGCCGTTAACCAACATCTGGCCGATTTTCACTTTTTGATGGCATCTTCATCGCGAAACGATTCTCTATCGACCCATCTTACTCGTATTGTCTTATCTTGTTTAGTTTCCGAGATAATCATAAGAAATTGCCGTTAATTGACAAATTTTCCGAAGCATACACAGCTATAATGCCGCTTATTACAATTGCATAACTGAAATGCCGTCAAAAGTATATAACGTAGGTTTTCTATTGAATTTTTCTCTCAATTACATAACTTGATTGCCGTTATCAGATTTTTGTAAGCTGTACTGCCGTTTAAATACTTTTACGGTGTTAAAGTTATGTTAAGTATTAAACTAGTAGAGTACTAATCCTTGACTTTAATGCCGTTAAGTAAAAATACTACACTAAAATATATTTAAAGGATCTTAACGGCAATTTAGAATTGTATTTGCCGAATCTGTTTTCGATTTTTACAATTGCGCACAAATCATTAACGGCAAAATTTGACTAACATAGTAAAATTTGCATAAGAAGTCACGACTTAAATGCGGTTATACCACATTACTACCCTACATTGCCGTTAACTATTTTCGTTTTGACTCGGTGGCATAGGTCACTTTGCCCGATCTAGAGAAAAATAAATAGTATCGTAATTAAAAAATATTTAAATCATCTACTTTTGACAAAACCTTTCATATATTAATATATTCTTGAAGGTTGAGACTATTACTGAAAATTATTACCTATAACCAGAACTCAACTATGATGATGATGATGACTTAGATGACGACGAAATAAATATAGTAAAAACAACACGTTTCAGATAGTAACATAGCTACTATTTATGAGGAGATCTTCAAAAACTACTTTAAGTTTTGAGATATCATTATATTTACAATGAAAAAAGTAAAATAAAGAACTAAGTCTGTGGCAAGCCTTGGCACCAAAATAATAATAAATAATAATAAATAAATATGTGGGGACATCTTCACACACGGCCATCTGATCCCAAAGTAAGCAGAGCTTGTACTATGGGTACCAGACAGCTGATATACATTACATAAATGGAGTAATACATACGTATATAGATAAACAACAACCAGACACAAGGCAAACACAAGTGCTCATCACACGAATGTTTGCCCTGGGCGGGATTCGAACCCGCGACCTTGTGCGTCGGAGGCACATGGGCTACGGAGCCGCCGAAAAGTTAATGTAATTCAATATGTAATAGTATTAAATAAACCATGACGAATACGCGCGAATATAGACTTTGGCAGTTCTTTAAAAGATAAAAAATCATGTAATTAACTAACACTATAAATTCTTGGGCATCGCTCTAAGTTATTATACACAATATTGACTTATGTAATTATGCAGAAATATTGTACACACCTTCCATAGTTAACTCTCAATAAAGAAAGTTTTTTCTTCTTAAGTACCTATAATATTATTGATATTGAATTTTGTTAAATTTGTAAAAGTTTTACTTATTTTTAGGTCCATTTTTATATAACAAAATTGTAAACCAAATACAAAACTTTTCACTGAAATTTGAATGTAAAAAGAAAACTACTTTATGGCTGCTAAATTTAGATTACTGTGACACTGAAGACCTTATAACTATTACTCCATAACTTTAATACATACAATCTTTCTTTCATGAACACCTCCAAAAACACATATTACATACACAAACACACTACACCATGTATATATGTATTTTACAAGTTCTACACAAATACACAAACACACTTTACATAAACAAACAGACTCACAAAAACTGGAAATCCAGTATTCCACGTTTAATATACATACATACAAACCCTACACAAATACACAAACACACTTTTCAGAAATACTCAAACACACTCACAAATACTGGAAATGCATTATTCCACGTAAAATATATTTTTGTACTTTTATTTTAAGCACCAATGTCGGCAGGGTGGGTCCTGGAGACTTGTAATACAGGTTTCACCTAGCTCAGGCTCCAGTCTCCCACAAAACCTATTTTGTAGCATAATTTTAATTGCTCTGTAATTTACTACTGTGGAGAAAATAAAGATTTTTTATTATTTTATTTTTTATTATTATTGTTATTTTTTAATGTAAAAACGTAAAACTGCAATCTATTAACGATAAAACAACGAACTACAAACAAACGCGATCGAGTTGCACAGAGATCTTTCGTTTTTCAATTACCCATATGATAAGTGATTTTTAAGTTAAGTACCTACCCTCACTATCGGAGACATACCAAAAATGCATTTACTAGTTCCTAGAAAAATAAAACTTACCTATGTGCTGCGTCGGAATGATCCGGATCTAGAACAGGACAGGCGTGCATTTCGTCGGGATATCGTTCTCTCCGCGCCGCACAACGTATTGTTGGTGCCAAATATTGCGTGAGTACTAATTGGCATTATTTTATTGTTAACTTGCGCAGGATTACTCTAACATTCAGGCTATGTCTACTAAATAATATCTAAAAGTGAGCGTTTTTGAGTTGATTATTTAGTGAATAATAGAAAATAAGTTACCTTACACATATTCAAATACTTAGTTTACCGAGTGAGCGGGGGCTATAGTGTTAGTACAATAGCAAGCATACACCTATTGCTGTCTCTTTTATTTTCAGTTTACATAATTACATTCTGGTTTTGAATACTCTAGATTTTTATTAGATTCTAGGTCTAATGTTATTCCTAGTGAGTATTACGATAAAAAATTTAATTGCAATAGTAATTTACATTGGTAATGGGTTCGCTAACTAGGATATTGCAGATTTTATTAAAAAAAAACACTTTTAAGCTGTTTTAGTCTGGGTTTTGGGTCCTGAAGTTATTTTTAATGCCTAAACTAGTTTGAATTTAGTAGCGTGTTGACGTTAGTTCTATACTTTGGTAAGTTTTACATCGAGATCTTATGAATTCTTTGGAAGTTACAGAGCCAAATGTGAATATGGCCTAAGCCTAAGTGCTATGGTCTAGATTTGTATTTTAGGCAAATTTTGATAGATTAGGTTTACAGTCTATAGCCAGCTTTACATATTGTCAAAGTTCCAATGAGATTCGTTAACAGGATAACAAGCAATTCTTATAGATTTTACTTATACCGTTATTATTTATTATTCTATTCTAGTTTCTAATAGGAACTTTCGCAGTTCAAAACATGCTTAAGGCTGAAGGGCTCTATGAACAAAAAATCCAAAATAGGTATGTACCTACAACACAGACAGAATAATAATAATTAGCAAAGTAAAAATCAAAAAGGAATGGAGAAAGTTGAAGGAGGCCTACACCAAAATGGTTGAAAAAGGCTGAAGAAGAAGAAGAAGAAAGTAAAAATCTTTATCCTTATTCTTACTAATATTATAAATGCGAAAGTAACTCTGTCTGTCTGTTACGCTTTCACGCCTATACCTATGAACCGATTTTGATGAAATTTAGTACAGAGATAGACTAAAGCTTGGGAAACTTACCTAGGCTACCTTTTGTCGCAAAAAAAGGCTTGGAAGGGTTGAAATAGGGGGGATGAAAGTTTGTATGAAAGTTTGTCATTATCGAGGATGACACCATGAAACTTTTTATTTAGGCACTTTATGACACTATCACACCAATGTTATAAATGTAAAAATAATATATTTAGATTTTTGAATGTTTGGAAGTTTAGATGTTTGGATGTATAGATGTATAGATGTTGTAAATATATACTAATTAATTCTGTTGGACAACCAAAAATTAAATTATGTGTCTAAAGATTATACGTTTGTACTTTTAGAGAAGTTTTAACTTTTTGTTTGATTTTTTTATCATGAATAGTATTCAGCAGCAGTAGAGTTGTGTTTCATTTAAGTTTTTTAATTTTAATTTTAATATTGAGTATTAAAAACATATCCAAATTGAAAATTGAGCTCGTTTATTAATGGACTTTAAGTGCTCAAAGCTCAAATGCCGTTAAACAAAATGGCTCGAACCTTAACTGCAATTTAGCGTTGCAACAGACGCGAAAAAATAATGCATTTATCAAACTATACCTAAATAGCTTGCCTAAAATGCCACTAAATAACGATAGTAGCGTTAAAGTTAAGTGATGTCTTGTGATCAGAAAACAAGAGTTAAAGTTTTAATGCCGTTAAAGTACTTAGCGGCATTTAAGTTAAGCGTTTATAAAAAAACATATAGTTTTTAACAGACAATAAAATATATTAAAAATCAAAGGCTAAGATGCCGTTAATATAACCTTAACGGCATTTAAGTGGTGTTTTTATGAAATAATAAATAAAATAATACTAAATGCAATCATAAATTCTATCATATCTCCGTGATGCCTTTACATAGCGTTGTAAAAATAAAAGTATCATATAGTTCCTAAAATTACCTTTTCAATCATATCTCAAAATTATAAATAGCTGATATAGTTATCCAACAGCATTAATTTTCCCTTAAAAAAACCCGCGTAACTCAAAAGTTAATTTTTGTAGGTAACGGCATTATAGCTAATGCAGGGCAGAACGGTTGCACAGCGGCGGTGGCGCGCGGTGAATACCCGCGGGCGCGTGCGTGCGTAGCGCTCGGCGTATGTAGCGTGCGTGGTTTCTTGCCGCCAATGGACATGAAACAATAAAGAATAACACCCTGTTTTTTATCTATATCTATACAGGGTGTCTCAAAAAGTAGTGTCAAGCAGAAGTCCTGAGATACACCCCTTGGAGAAAAACCCCGTGTATGTTCCGCGATTTTTGTACTTTTCGAGTTATGATTTTTTTCAGATTTCTCAAAATTGTAGGATCTTTTTGTTATAACTTTTTTGTATGATGTTTATTAAAAAAAATTTATTGTGGATATATAACATGGTGTACTAATCAGAAGATATACTATACTATACACTTCAGTTCTGAGTACAAATAGCAAAGTTAAAATTCCTGTCCGAAAGAAAATATACACTTAAATTCAACTTAAAAAATAAAATACTTTAAGTAGACTGATGGCCATCAAAGCAATTTTAAAAACTTCCTATGTTTCTTAGATTTCAAAATTAAAAAATTAAAATCGGACTTCAAAGTTGGTAGAGTCAAGAATTGAGATTTTTTTGTGCATTTAAAGTGACTTTTTATCCTATTAGCTGTCAGTATCGATAATTCTATTGTTTACTAAAAATAAACTTATTGGGAAATTTCTATGTAATTCACAATTGTATTTTTTTTTACTTATTATTCATAATATTGTACATAATAAACTCGAAAACTAAAAAAAAAGTCACTTTAAACGCACAAAAAAAATCACAATTTTTGACTTTGAAGTCCGATTTTGCAGAGAAATGTCCTACCATTTTTACCCGACTGCTTTCCTCCTTGGGTTATGTTTTTCGAGTGTATGTTTGTAATGTATACACCCCTTGGAGAAAAACCCTGTGTATGTTCCGCGATTTTTTGTACTTTTCGAGTTATGACTTTTTTCAGATTTCTCAAAATTGTAGGATCTTTTTGTTATAACTTTTTTGTATGATGTTTAGGCTGTTACAGGCATGGCACGCTCTCTCTACAGCCTAAACGGCTTGATGGATTTTAGCGAGGTGTTGTTAGATTCGTTTTACTTGTGAGAGTGACACTGGGTAGGTACATCAAAATTATAAAAAACTGAGTTGGTCCTTTTTTGGCGCCAAAACATATAGACTTCAATTTATTTTTCTTTCCATAACCTATCGAATGGGGTATCAAAATAAAGAGGTTTATGTATGATCTCCAAAAATATATAAAACTTATATGTTTAAATAAATAAATATGTAATTTGGAATGAGAAATGCTAAAAAACAACAAAAACTTTAATGTTTTAAATCGATTTACCTATATATTGTGTGGAAGAGACACAACAATATCGGTCATTCATTACAGAAAGGAAAAAGATTAAAATAAATAAAATATTAAAAAAACAAAAAACCCAACTGCGTGATAAATGAACTGAAAAGATGCAAACAAGTTTTTTTTTAATGATCTTGGTTGATAGTGTTCACAATAGCAGTCGGAGGCATCAGATATTCACAATATCATTATGTTCCATCATAGCGTTTTTGTGAATTATGAATATTTTGATGCCTCCGACAGCTATTGTAAATATTTGTGAACACTATCAACCAAGATCATTTAAAACATAAAAAAACTTGTTTACAGCTTTCCAGTTCATTAATCACGCAGTCTGGTTTTTTGTTTTTTAATAAATTTACTGACATTTTCTTTATACTTATACTAATTTAACAACTGCCGACAAATTAAATAATGGACCCATTATTTTTTCAACATAAAATAACTTTCGTAATGTTCAACATTTTTGAATTTACTGCACTTCCAAAATTACTAAGTATAGAAATCTTAAACATAAAGTACTACTGAACCTGATTTTCCTGAGATTGATTACCTACTTGTAGTTACTTTAAAAAAGATTATTTTCTTAGTTATCTATTTAGATAATAATACTATAGTACTTTTAATCCACTTACAGTACGACAGAAAAGAGAACACAAAAAATGAGGGCGCTGCTGTACGGAGTTTATTGGCAACACTGGTGATGTTTCAGCCAATCATTGCAACTTCTTAAGGTGAACGCACAACTACCAGAGCCGAACGCGCCGAACGCGCCGAATTTTAGAATTCTTTGTATGAAATTCTATGAGACCCCGCACACCTATCCGCGCCGAATTGTCTGACTCGTCCGAATCCGGCGGAAACCAAGGAATTCCTAGACGGAATCCGGATGACGTCATAAAATTCGGCGCGGACGATGCGGTCGAATCGATCGAAGCGGCCGCATTCTGATGATTGCGGACAGTGTGACCAAACTTGGCAGAATTCTGCGATTTTAACAGAATTTGATCCTTAATAAAGGGCTTAGCATTAGCATTATGAAGCGTAGGTGGAGTCGGTATTATAACAGAAAACCAGATGTTACATGAAATGCTTTTTTTTATTATTTTTGCTAAGATCTTTACACGCGCGCAGTCTAACCTAGAATCAGCTCTTTTTCTCATGTCAAAACTTATCTTCCTAATTCAAATTAATCTAAGTGTTTACGGCCAGCAACAGCCAAAGAGGCAAAAAGGTATAGGTATGTACTCATACCTAACAGATTATTATGTCACAGATTATAAAAAGTTTTTAGCAGAATATAATGAAACCTTAACAGAAATTAGTTAGTTTTTGCTAAGTTCCGCTAAGTTTAAAAAAAAAATATCGTATGAAATCAAGTTGGTCGGATATGCTAACAAATTAATAGATAGTCAATCAAATGAAGCGTCTGACTTAAGCGGTACACCGACGCGACATTATAGCGTCATTTCAACGAGCAAACCAAATCGTGCCATCCATCAATTTCTCTAATAAAAATAAAATATATAGGTGTTACTTTATCGAATTTGATGGCTCAACAATAGGTATTATTTTTTACTTTTTAATGTTTTGCTTTTTTGCTTCGGGGGTTTTTAAATTTTTAATTTATTTTTATTCCTTGGAGTTTTCAGGTAGTAAACTTTCCATAACGTTAAGGGCTTCACATCTTATATCGGGCGGTGTACAACATAAATCATTTTCTTCGTAACTAGTACTTGTAGACATTTTAATTAATAAATAACTATAATTTCAACAGTGAAAACGAGTTGTGAAAAATGTTGGGCTATGGCGGGAAAAATTAATCAGTTTACCTATGCGCGCGCATTGCGATCGGCCACAGACTAAAGGGATGAGGTTTTTTTTTAATTTTCCGCGCATAGGGTTTGCGCCTATTCTGCCACGTACAAAATGGGGAATTTAAAGTTTTCTTTTATTACAGAGAAAACTATATATGAGTGAAAGTTTTATTTATTAAACACGTATAAGTTAAAATTATCTATTTAAATAAGAAGTTGCATGAAATGAGCAAGCAATAGGAACATTAATTTATTTGTTCTATTGACCACGATCTTTTTTTTAATAAAAACTTTTTTAAGACCGAAGCAACCCAACCAATAAAATTTAAAAATTAACTCACTAGTGCAATAGCAATGAAAAAGTGTCATTCTGTGCCTAATTGCGGTGACCATAGAGCCACTCTATGAGCAAGTGTGTTTGTTGAAAAGATGCTATGCTAAGGATAAAATAACAAATATTAGCTGAAATATGTACAGCTGTATTTGTTATTAGTAAATGAGAAGCAAATTTGTCATTTTTATTTTTGCTCCCCTGAAAACCTAGACTTTTTCAGATCCGACCTTATGCGTCTGAAGTCGAGAATTTTAGCCTGGCACCGACTCCAAAAGGAAGTATAAAATTCTAAATACGAGCAATTCTTGTAATCTACGAGTATATATCTATTTATTAAGAATCTCAGAAACGGCTGCAACAATTTCGATAAAATTGGTATTTAGGGGGGGGGGGTCTCGGGGGCGATAAATCGATAGGTTTCATTATATTCTCATTATATTACCTATATTATATTTTTTTAGAATTTATATTTAGTGAAAAGGGCTAAAAAGGGTTTCCCCGTGTTTTCAGGCATTAAAAAATTGTTATTCTCTTTGTGGTAGCTATATTATTCTGTATATACTTCTCGTTTGCAATTTTTTAGTGCATGCCGTTGTTGCCTGTAATTAGAGTAGCATTTAGTTTATAATTTAAGCCTTTTTACCCGACTGCTTTAGAAGGAGGGTTATGTTTTTCGAGTGTATGTATGTATGTATATTTCTTTGGCACGCTCTACAGCCTAAACGGCTTGATGGTTTTAGCTAAAGAGGTATCGTTAGATTCGTCTTACTGGTGAGAGTGACACTGGGTACATCAAATTTATAAAAAAAACCAAGATGGCCTATTTTTGGCGCCAAAAGTTTTAAATTTTTCATGCAGTCGGGTTTTTTGTTTTTTTAATAATAGTGGTTATTTACAAGCTTTTTATTGGCTTGCACTGTACAAGTATGTGGGTGGGAGTGTGGGTTTGTATGTTCGGGCGAAATTATGCAACTCAAATTTGAAGCACTTGCTGCCATTGGAATTTGCTGAAATTTGGTACACTTATGTAACCGCGATGACAATGCAATATTATGGTACCATGGAGCTGGTCTGATGATGGAGACGGAAGGTGGCCATAGGAACTCCTTTAATACACAACACAACCTAGTCGTGTTAGGGCTCGTTGGATTTGTAATAACAAGATCTTTAGTCATACGTGATGTCCAGGGTCTCATGATGGAGCCGAAAGGTGGCCGGCCATAGGAACTCCTCTAATACACAACACAACCTAGTCGTGTTTGGGCTC
Source organism: Carpatolechia fugitivella (assembly GCA_951230895.1). Taxonomy (NCBI): domain Eukaryota; kingdom Metazoa; phylum Arthropoda; class Insecta; order Lepidoptera; family Gelechiidae; genus Carpatolechia; species Carpatolechia fugitivella. The sequence continues at coordinate 17,445,075 of OX579645.1, read as the reverse complement.
GTTGGATTTGTCTTAACAATATTTTTAGTCATACGTGATGTCTCATGATGGAGCCGGAAGGTGTCCATAGGAACTCCTTAAATACACACCACAACCTAGTCATGTTTGGGCTCGTTGGATTTGTCTTAACAAGGATACTCCACTCCACGACGGCTTTAAAAGCTTGTTTAAAAAGGATTTTTAATTAAACTTAATTGTATTGCATGTCTTAATGTATGCTCTGTTGGCAACCTAATAAATAAAATAAAATAAATAGCTTGGCAGAGATGCAATTTTGGCCAAGCTGAAGCAGAGACGATTCGCTCGCTCGGTCAATTATTATTATTCTACTTAATTGAGTATATTGGCAATATTTTTTTCATGGTCCATTTTAATGTTATTTTATTTGTTACTTTTTAGTGGATATAATCTTATAAGATAGGTAATTTGAAGGAGGTTTCTATTTTTTGTTATTTTTTTTTTTATAAATATTGAGTTACAATTTACAAGTAGGTACAGTTCGATGAACATTTCGTAGACAAAGACAATGAGATAAAACGTTATGAATTGATAATTCATTGTAAACCAACTACGAGTAGTAACCGTTGCTTCGTGAAACGGGGCCCCAGTTATGTACAATAAACAGGAAACAGGCTGGTAATATATAATAAAAATAGGCCATTGTTTTGCTAGAGACAGTCCCAACCGCCATGGTAGTAAGTACCTATATGTTTTACATATTATACAGTACATACGTATAGATAGTCTATAGCTCAGAAGAAATAAAAGAAGATCGCTTCGCTCCTCGACGCGCGTCTGAAATCTTTGGTCTATAGTACCTACGAATAGTCAACAGTGCTACTATGGTAAAAAAAACCTTATTTCTTAGCAGTAGGAGCGAGTTCTGTATTGCAAGTGTCTAGTCATTTGCAGTTCACTGTACGTCTTTTATTAGGGAACATGAGTCAGTTTGTTAACATACAAACGCTCATTTTAAAGAGGTGATGCAATGAAACATAACATTACGATAAGGATACAAGTATTATACCGGAAAATCACTGCGTAGACAATGACGAAGCACTTCATGGCTTTCAACATGACCACATGCAAACATTGCTTTCCAGGTAAGTACTACACCACCACCGGCACACCGGCAAATCCATGCTAAACCTAAACTCCTCTCTGTTATTTGCGTGTATTTATTATGTACTAGCACTAGCAGCCCGTCACGGCTTTGCATGGATAGATAGTTTCTCTATTCATTGTAGTTTTACTTCAAAAGTGATGAAGTTTTCATACAAACTACGTGCAAACTACTTACTTAATTTCCTCTCCTTGGATGGTTATTTAAAAAAAAACATTGGAACACCCTTCGCTAGTGAGACCGTGAGACCTAGTTTACCTGAAATTTCAAAAGGAATTTCAATAAAACTAATTAAAACTCTTTCAAATACGGCCCAAAGAGCTAGACCACAGATTTATCAAATTATTGGATACTTCACTGATGCGGAGAAGGGACTTTTGTTGCTTTTTGGGTGCACTAGAAGATTTTGTGCTTTGAGAGTATTTTGTACTCGTACGCAACATTTTTTTAATGCATCATCGATTGATATTTTTCACATACACACTAGAATGATTCTAAAGCACGTAGATTAAGGTATGTCGTATTGATTACACAGCTTATCAAGCAATCTAACACAAGATGATAAGACTGATTAGTGTTGTTTATATTCTCCTAGCTTTAGAAGTTTAGAGCTCCACAAAATAGAATAATTTAACCTGACTTTTCTGATCAATTGGATGAAATTCTTAGCTGTTTTAAAATTTTGCAGGATATTTAAAATACACAGGTTGCTTTTCTGATAGCTTAGAAAAGTTGAATATCATAATAGACAATTCAGTTTTAGTAGGTATGTGGGAACCTACCCACCCTAATAATAATCATTCCACAACTGGTAAGTAAATAACACAGAACAAAAGCGATTGGACAAGAGAATTGATCCATACCTATCATTAGCACTGACTGTCATCATGTGCTAACAAGAGGAACAAGGCAAGTAAGTATTCATTGTTTTGCACACTAGTCTAAATTGTATGACATTTCAATTTACAACTGCCATTTCCATAATAAAGTTGTTTCTGGTGCCGTGCCGCTATAATAATAAAGTGACGTAAATGTGACCAACGTAAATTTGTTATTGCGCAGTTTGAGCTTGGCCGAGGAAAATAAGTAAGAGTACCGACGGTCGGTACTCTTACTTATTTTCCTCGGCCAAGCTCAAACTGCGCAATAACAAATTTACGTTACCTACCTATAAAAAATCTGTGGTTTTGGCAACAATCGGCACTACCTATGCAAACATTGGCAAGAAATAATAATAATAATAATAATAATATTATTAATCAACATGGAGTTTGGAATAGACAAATGTAAAACATTTACTTACTATAAAAAATGGCCACATTGTTACTAATAATTTCACACTAGAGACCGGCGTAGTTGCGTTCAATCCCTTGATGAAGGTACCTTTTAAAAATATCTAGGATTTCAACATGATAGGCAAATTCAACAAAAACCTACAAAGGCTGAACTAAAAAAAAGTTTAAACATAGGCTCAATATACTTCTTAAATCCCAGCTAAATTCACGAAATCTTATAAAAGCTATCAATACCTATGCTATCCCAATACTTACATACTCATTTGGAATTATCACCTGGTCACAAACCGATCTTCTTAACCTGCAACGTCTTATTTACACAACAATGACAGCCAATCGAAAGCACCACCCAAGATCCTACAACGGCTAGCACTAACCAGAAAGGAAGGAGGAAGAGGAATCATAGACATCGTAAATTTACACAATAAACAAATCGAGTCTCGGAGATACTACTTCCATCAAAGATCACAAGAATCTGACATAATTATATGCTTCAATATCCCGAACTGATAAACGCCTGACACCCCTTAATCTTCATGATCATAGCATACAGCGCAATGAAAAAATAATATTTTGATAGTAAAAATAAAATTGCCACATGGGAACAGAAGTCTCTACATGGAAGACATCGCCAAGATCTCCAGCAACCTCACGTCGACAAAGCTGCGTCGAACGGTTGCAAAGAGGTGAGCTCTTCCCAGAGACTGAAGCTTTCATGCTGGCAATCCAAGATCAAATCATCGACACCCGTAATTACCAAAGATACATCACACGAATACCAAACCTCGCCACAGATACTTGCCGCCACTGTCATAGTAACTCTGAAACTATTCAGCACATTACCGGTGCATGCAAATCCATAGCCCAGACTGATTATAAACACCGCCATGATCAAGCCGCCGCAATAATACATCAAAACTTAGCATACCAATATAGTTTCGTGTCTAAAAAAGTTCCTTACTACAGATATAAACCTGCTGCAGTCCTCGAGAATGACAGCCACAAGATATATTGGGATCGACAATACAATACATGAATACATTTTAATAGACCAGATATTACAGTTTTAGACAAAAGTAACAAATCCGTTCTCCTCATAGACATCGCCATTGGCAACACCCATAACCTAGTCACTACATACAACGAAAAAATAGCAAAATACACGGATCTGTCTATTGAAATAAAAAAACAATGGGGAGTCAACAGTACCAAAACAGTACCTATAATTTTATCTACGACAGGTGTAATCCCAAGAACACTCCACCGCAGCCTAAATACTCTAAAAATGCTAGAAAAATGGTAGATGTTTATCTACCTCTCGTCCTATTACAAAAGGCAGTTATTTTAAATACTTGCAGGATCGTGAAGAAATTCTTGACATTAGATCTCCGCTAGCACTTGGCTCCTAAAATTTAAGAAAAAAGTATAATAATAATAATAGATCTGGTAAACTAAACCAATAGCTTCAGATCCATAGATATATAAAAAAAAATCTGTGTTTTATATACAATAACAAATGACATAAAGTATTAAGTAGGTATGTATAGTCACAACAGAAAAAGGTCTAATGTCAAATGTCTCACAGACAATGTCATTCTTGATTTTCTATCTTTTATTATATATATTGTATATATTAAAAACACCTTCAATAAGTGAAGTGAAGTGACAGTTAAATTTATAAAGACTTGGCTTAAAGGTCTAGAAACCGGGCCATAAATTAAAAAAAATATATATAATAAAAGATAGAAAAGGACTCCAATTCGGATCGTCTTTCATCATTATAGTTATTTCGTGTGGTTGTTTTTGCCTGTGTGTGTCAACCAAGGGAGCTCTTAGGTAGGATCCTCTTCTCTAAGAACCTAAAAACACAACAGGTAACCCAGTCAGTAAGTTAATTTCATAAAACTTTGAATAACTTTAGAAACATTGACAGGCGAACAAAAACTAGCCCTTCTCTCTTACAAATTCACACGACAAGCTATCACAAATCAAATCCCTATTATATAGAAAGGAGATAGATTTAATATCCCTTTCGGGCCCCTTCAATACAATAGGGTTGTTCCTAAATTTACCATATTTTATTAATTAATTTTAAAATATAGATTTGTAGCAGATGACTCGCGAAGAAAAAAAACAGAATCGATTGAAAAACGAATTTACAGCGATTTTCTAAAGTTTCAATATGTCTGTCTCTTTCAAAAACGATTTTTTGTATGGAGATTATATGGCGTTACTAACAAATGACGTCACAAGTGGGTATGTGCCTCTCTGTCTAATCTTGAATTTCAAACCTTTACAACTCGGTCATTTTTAAAGATAGAGTAAAAATTCTTTTAGTGTTCGATAGCAGAAACTAACAAGTTTGGATTTATAAAATAAAAAAAAGTAGTCAAATACCCTATTGTGCGGTTTATAAAGTTGGGTTATTTATTAGGTTATTTAATTATTTTTTTAAGTCCGTCCAAGACGGGCCTGGTGTCATACGATTGTGCGAGTAACCGCCATTCACTTCCTGCGCAAATTTTGGCCGGTAGGCAGTTAGCGGGCTGTACAGTACATGTCAACATGTTCAATTTAGGGCTGCGTTCCGATTTGCGCTGAAATCACTTTGAGTGCCCAAAACCGCGTACCGAATCACTGTCAGCGAGATTACGGCAGCTATTGTGACGTCACGGATTGCGCCATGACCGCCACCATCTTCTGCTAACGGAAGCTCCAAAGCGAAATTCTCGTAAGCGTACAGCTTGGCAAAAAAGAGTTTGGAGCGGTGACAGGTGGAACTAAATGTTTAGTTTGCTGCCATTCATGCTGGGTTGCTTTTTATTATCACATTTGAATGTCATGTTGATTGTTATTTGTTAACTTTACAATATTTTATAAATTAAGTAATTTTTCCTTTCCTATTTGACTACGAGGTGGCCACAAGTGCGATAGAAGCGCCCTCATTTTTTCCAAACTCTTTTTTGCCAAGCTGTAATGTCAAATTAGCCTTTGACACATTGTTTATTTATTTTTAAAAGTTAAAAAAAGAACACAGTGACGCGCCGCGCCGCGCCAGTGCGTCGTCGTCGTTCCGCTGCTGTGTTCCGCTGCTTACGGATTGTTTGCAGCGCATTGACGGATTTTACGGAAATATGGTACTAAAGTCGGGCCACGTTATGAAGCGACTTTTGAAGGATGTCATTGTGACGTAAATAGTGATGTCCCGTAGTGTAATGGTTGACTTTGCCTAGTATCTAGTATTTCAGTCAGACCTTTTAATTTCTTATATTTACTTACAAAGATGCCTACCTATTTGAAATTTATTATTTTCGTAATTAGTTACGAAAAAAATGATTTAGTACTTTGTTAAAATATTTTGTATTACAATCGGTGTTAACGTTATTTTGTTATTGGAAATAATCAACATACACATTCTGTGAAGTATCACAGAATAAAATGATTTATTTGATACTATCAATGTATAGATTATAATATTATATGAAAATATGCAGATGACATATTAAAATTAACAGATCGACCGTTTAGAATTATAATTAGAAAATAACTACAAAATATGCTATTAACAGAAAAAAAAACATAGATAAGTGAAAAAAAAAGCAGGACCAGAGTCCAAAAGAGAGCCGAACCGTAAAATAATAATTTGAGAAACCGAAAAAAAAAAAACACATGTAGCCACTGCGCACGAAAACGAAAGACTGACTGACTGAACCGAAACATTAACAAGACTACACGGAATAACCAATTATCTTCTCTCAGAATTTTAAGTACAAAAGACGCCGATGCACCCATACACAATCGCAACAATGATAGAAAACAAAATACCTATACTCAAAAGTCATTCTTGAGCGTACTCAAGTTATAACTGCTATCAGGCTGGTACTGATAGTGACAACACTGGGAATTAAAAAAATATATATTACGGCCGACGTAACTTTTACGCGTCGGCCTAATATTTTTGTTATAGCTTTTTTAAATGGTTGCGCTCACATAGCAGCTGTAATTTATCATAGAAGTATTGTAAAATTTAAAGTTCTTTGATTATATCTAAGAAGTATGCTTCAAAAGTGTTTCTTTTCTTGTTTTTTATTTGTACGCAAGTTATCGTTCTTTAAGTACATGAAACTTCAAAAGTCGCTTCATAAAGTGGCCCGACGATAAACACGTGCGCGGGAACACAACAATCCGCTTGCTATAGCACACTGTGTCGGGGCGCAGCGGGGCGGGGCGGGCCGCATCGCACGCATGTGGATTATGCGGCCCGGTTCGGCTGCGACGCCTGCGACCCGGCATAGTGTCATATAAAATACATACGAGCGATTTGAGCTTTGAGTGGTTTTTTGCGCTGCGACCCAGCACACTGCGGCCCGGCAAAATGTGCGCGTACCTTTAAAATAACCGAAAAACGGCCGGCGCAGGGCGAATTGCCTAGTAAAAAACGCCCGGCCCTGAAAGTATTGGTTCTGGGTTCAACGCTATGAAGAGGTATCTACATTGTTAACTTTTTTTCTGAAAAAGACGTCCATTATTCTGACTGTTCATCTTCTTAGATATACAAGGGCTGCTATTTATGTATCCGGAACTGGTCACTTACATAAACAATATTTAAAAAGAAATTATAACATTTAAAAATAGAACTCTTTGGCTGTAAAATAAAGTTTGTTTCATTCATCTGTCAATTGTTTTTACATTGTGGCGCCATTTTTAAAATTCATTGTCTATCATCACCATGGATTTGACTCGTGAAAATTTTCGTGCTATGATTTATTACGACTTTCGGCGTGGATTAACTCAAAAACAGTGCATGGATCAACTTTGGTCGACTTTTGGGGAGGAAGCCCCATCGAAAACCATTGTGTATCACTGGTTCGTCGTATGCTTGCGGACGATTTTAAAGAAGGTCGCCCTAAATCGGCTGTTGTACCACAAAATATTGATGCTGTGCGCGAACTAATAATGCACGACCGTCATGTTACATATCGCGAGATAGAGGCATTTCTGGGCATTAGTATGACGAGTATTTATAAAATATTACACGAACATTTGGCTGTAAAAAAAAATTGTTCTCGTTGGATCCCGCACAACTTAACAGTTGAACAAAAACAGGCTCGTGTTGATTAGTGCAAAAAAATGATAGAAAAATACAAATGTGGTACATCAAAAGCTGTTCATAATATCTACACATAGTTAGCGACCACGTCTCTGTGCAGTTCATCACTGGAGTTATTTTGGACGAGAAGACATGCCGTAATTTCCTAAAAGCAGCCTAGCCGAGTTGGATTCGTCTATTGACCTCTTTATCGCTTACACCCTGTATATTTATTTTGTTATGGCTATTATTTTTTACCAATAATGCAATATCAGTCTGTTTTACATTTTGATTTTGATATGTAGTGGTTTATTTATTTTTATTTTCACCTCAGCCTTTTTGGTGGTCGCATGATGGTCGCGTGTGCCTAGTACGCAGTCCAATTATTTTGTGTTTTCATAAAAAAATATTAATTGATAAATAAACGAACATTTTTCATTTTTTGAGCAGTACTATATACAGAGGGAGAGGTGTTAATAAAAGCTTCACTTCAAAAGTAATTTGAAAAGTGCTTCTGGATGTTGGGGCCTCGTGGCTTTATCACCCGTGTCTTCAGTACCGAGTACCTACGACCGTCAATGTCAGCCCTGGAGATTTCCATTGAAACCACTCCGGTTTGATTCGTACGATAACAATAAAAAGTTACTGCACATACATAATGGACGGTGTTCACTTGCAAACGCTATAAATTCTTGTTTAGGAGAATGAGGAAGCAATAAACAGCTTTAGGTTTATCTTGAACGTAAAACAAATGGAAATTATGTATTGAAATGGTCGTAAGGTTAAATGGTGTGGAGTTGGTATAACAATTAATATTGTTAACTACTAGCACATTATGTAAAATATATTATCCTTATATAACAACAAAAACACAGATTATATGAATAAATATTTCTAATTTATGGCTAACTTAGGACATTATCACGGTATTATTGAGCGTTTCCGCTTCGGCTTAAATTGTATAAAGTATGTCTGTCTGTCCATCTGTCGACCTATTTGTTTTCATCTACAGGACATCAACCGTTTCTTGTGAAATTTTGTGAGCAGGTTCGATAAAATTATAGATTTTTTTTTCGAGTCAGTTTTTGGAAATTTAAAAAAATGTCGGATTTATGAGGGTGATTGCTGGGGTTATGCACGCGTTGAAAACTTAAAAAAATATATAAATCAGTCATTTAAAAAAAATACTCACGAGGTCTACATCTACAGCTCACAGAGCCACTAGTTTTTAAACGACTTAAAAAAAAGGAGGTTCTCAATTCGACTGTAGTTTTTATTTATTTATTTTTTAATTTAGATTATTAGATATAGATTTTTTGGCATTTATAATTATAAAATGCCAAAATAATTATTTTTAGACTAGCGCACTGCCCGTAACTCTGCATGCAACCCCAAGTCCACCTTTTCTGGTAGGGCCGGTTATTTTTTTTTCTTCGTCCTAACTAATGGCGACACATCTTATGTAGACGTATTTCGCCAGTGTCGAGTGATATTTGTAGGTTTAAGATATATCCTTGGATAATTGTTCGGTGAATTGGGCTCAGTAAAGTACAATTACTGAAGCCGCCACGAGGCCTCTTGGCATCATCTAAAAATGACAGCAAAGTGCAAGCGATTCAATTGTTCTACAGTCCCGAAACATTCACTATCTAAATTAACATTTCAATAAACTAAAATAAAAATTAAAACGAAGACACGTCCGCCATTGTCAGATGCTGACAAAAGACCCACGGGCAGGTTATGTCACATAAAGTTTGCACAGGATTCGGTGGCTCTTTGTGTTACCTTTTTGCCATAATTATATTATGTTTTGGTTTTCTCTAACATCTTCTATGTGCAGACATCGGCCAGTTACATTTTTAACATAATATAGAAGCTGTTTTACGAAATGCTACGGACTACAAGCGCCGAACGATGAGTTATGGGTAGTTTTTATAAGTAGGTAATAATTTTATTGATGTCCTACCTACCACTTCTACCACACCGTGCGAGGGACACACGGTCGTCTGCTAGTGCTAAACATGGCAGTCAGCGTCTCCGCTTCAGGGTCGTAGAACCGCTTAGACGCTGCGCCGCCGGCACCGCCGTGAGTGCGCCGCCCGCGCCGCCGCCGACCGCCGATACCGCCGCCGCGGCCACCGCCGCCGCCGTTGCCGCTGACAGAATTATTCCACTCGGCGCGCTCGTTCGCGCCCCACCACTCGTTCATTGTCGACTTGACCGTAAGAGTAGCTCCACGTAACTACTCTTGCCAACGCGTCTTTCTACTTTTTTATTTAAAATATTAACGAATTTACAGTACATGTCGTAAACTTATAAAAAGTGAACCGACACACTGACAAAGTTAGATAAAATACGAGTATACATTTTTTAAACACGGCGGCCGATTATAATCTTCTTTTGCAAATCGAAAACTTAACTGCAAATCTTTGACGAATTGTAGAGAACTCATTTCACTGGCGGTCGTAAAACGGTTTACACCGTTTCTAAAGACGCAACAAACTGTAATATTATTGTGACGGCTTCCATTTTTAAGACAAGAAGGATTGAAAAAGAACGAAAATGTCGAAAAAACATCTTCACAACCAAGCTGCAATACCATTAGCTCCTGCGGTGTTTAAGGTAAGTTAATCCATTATTATTATTGTTACTTTACATTACCTATATTTATGCCACGATTTAATTTTATTTATTTACCAAGGGTTTTAAATAGTTTTTAGTCTCTATTAATATTAACTGCTTTGCGATTTTTTCCTTGATCACAACTTAGTTTTTTCTCTAGATCTATAAATTAGGAACTTAATTTTACTTCATCTAGCGTAAATAGTTCGTTAAGGCTTTAAATATTTTAAATCTGTTTAGGTCACGTTCTTTAACGCAATATAATAACTTATGTTCACTATGAGTTATGAATCACGTGCAAAATAAATCGCTGAAATTCGAGCACGATTTTAGAGACGAACAATGCAGCCGCCATTTTGGATTTACAGAGTTCTGAATAATAATTCTGTGGGTAGCAGTTCTATACGTATAAAATTAAATAAAATCTTACCACTTTACGTTTTTGCCGCGGAAACCATGATACAATTATATAAAACTTGTAATACAAGGTTCAAAACGCATTTCTGTTTAACATTACTATCTACAGAAACTTTAATACCTATAAGAGCAATAATATGTAAAAAAATATACTGTAACAAACGGATAGCGCAAGTTGTGTAACGGCCAAGCCACTTATAAATGCAACATACCTACGTGCTGTCATCCTGATTCTGAAATCAAATGCTAGATAATGTTTCTTCAAAATCTTTGGCTAAGCGATTGTTTTACTGCTGCGCTAATAATATATTTGAATCCTGATAATTTTACATAGGTAAATACATGAATTTATTTGTAAAATTGCTAGTTTTTCTCCCCTCTACGAATAATAGATAGAACCGTAGAATTAAATGAAAGAAAGTGCTGCCGGTACCGGTTCCCAAATAAAATTAGGACGTGAACCGAGACGTAAAAGATGTGTCGTTGGTTAAATTAATTAATAGTCGGCTACCAATACGACCGATATTCCGGCAACCGTCCTCGCAACCGGTCCCGGCAGCGGGGGCACGGCCTACATAAAAACAATGTTTTTCCTCTTCATGGGAAAAGTTTTTATATAATAATGACAATCCTAGCTTATGAACGGCTTTTGATCTAGTAGCACAGTAGAAGACAAACGTTTTTTTTAATAGTTAATTTTTAGTATTTAATATGAAAAATATACCTAAAAATACACTACAAGTAATTTTTTTATTTTCACTAATTTCAAGTCTAGGGTAAAACCCAGATAGATGCCCCGAGGGTATAGTTGCCCCGATTGTAATAATTATTCTAGTTTCGCAAAAGAATCACATGCAATTTATTTAATCTATTAAAAGATTCTCCCACTATCACTAAGTTGACCGTGTCTCATGTCTATGCGATTGCATGGGAACGATCAAAGTTTTTGCGGGATAGGTCTTGTTTCTCGGCGGGGTATCTATCCTACACGTAATTTACATGGAAAAGGATGGATGGATGGATGTCCCAAAAAATAGTGGTCCACGAAAATCGCTACTACTCTGAAAATATTAAAGATAATGTAATTTACTTTTCATAGATTTGTAGATAAAGAACCAAAGTACCAGCCGGTATTACAAAAAAAGTATTTTGATTTTTGTACTGAGAGATATAGAGTGATATCAAAAAGTGGGGCAGGCAACTATCCGGGTTTTACCCTAAGCATAAAAATTTTAATTTTAAAAACATACTCATTCTAAAACGACGTACGTACGCCTTAGGATTTACATTAATGCTCATTAACATTGAACAATCACTTAGTAAAAGAAAGTGTCTTGTCTGTAAAGGTGAGTTTCAATCACAAATAAAATATACTAGTTATAAATATAAAAAAACACGCTATTAAAGCACATCAAACTAAAAAGTGAAAAATAATTCTTAACACCGTGAAATTTATCGTTTTGTTCCCGCCGTGTAGTGATAGTACCCGTCAAACTGAACAACTTTTCACGAAAAAAAAATTTCCTGCGACAAAAAAATTTTTGGTTTCTCCTTGGAATTATTATCTTTGGATTTTTTTTTTTCGTTAAATGTTGTTCAGTTTGACGGGTACTATCACTACACGGCGGGAACAAAACGATGTAAATTTCATGCTGTTCTTATACAGCATAACAGCGTGGGTTGCTCGATATAGTAGGTACGAAAAATATGGCACGGCACAAAGCACCCCACGCTTTTTTCACAATAATACTAGTATTTTTCGATCATTATGGTTTTCAGCTTATAAGAATAATTTTTCACTTTTTAGTCTGATGTGCTTTAAAAGCGTGTTTTTAGTTTTTTATCTATATTTTACTTTTCACTTTTCTTTTGTCTTTTTTTTCAAATTATTGTATTGTCACCGGTTCTTGATAAGTGTACAACAACGTTTCAATTAAATCTGTCCGTTTTAAGTGGGTGTAACGGGGTGTCTCAGGGGTTCGATAGGAAATTAAGAAATAATATCGTCATTGGGTTCAATAGCACTTGTATTGTCGCAATCACAATTGTATAATCTCAATAATAAAATAAACTACACGATCTAACAAGATTATTATCAGAAAACAAATCAATCCAAGATGACATGGGGCGCACGAGTCGAAGACGGAACCGGAACTCTCACAGAGAGACAGAGACAACCAGTCATTCTCTCTTTCTAAATAGTATTTTAAGCTGGCAACTCGCTCGAGCGCGCCATCTCATATCGAGTAACATAAACAGTACAATCTGCTATTTGACACTAGGTAGCTCCCGCTCGGCTACAGACGGTAGCGAGCCGGGAGTTGTCCTCTACTTGCTCCGAGAGCGCCTCTGGTTCGCTATATACTCCCCCTCCAGTTCATGAGAACGACCTCGTTCATGGACTGGCACGTCCAGAGGCCCTGGAACATCCTCTGCAACCTCAACAGAACCATCCGACCCTACTACTTGACCCTGAGGGCGACCGCGATTACGTTTCGGTATAATAGGAGGCGGTGGGTGAACATCACACGACTGTTGTAAAGTGTGAGCTCTTTAGTATGAAACTTCCTCAAATTCTTGCTAGAATCTCCCAAAGGGGCGATGAGAAACGTAGTAGGACTAACCTTCTTCTGGCGTCTGCAGCAAACCAGGTGGCTTCTCATTGGAAGATTTATAATCAATCCGATGCTCAGCAAACTCCGTTGATGGACCAGTCTCATTAAAAACATCTGCAAATTCCGCAAGCAACTGGGACAGCAACCCATTTTCCCGAACACACACATGCTTGTTAGTAGAACCCACACTTGCTTTATAACGCAGCCCAAAAACCTAAAGAAGTAACATTTAAATTCGTTCAATAGGTATTACATGAAAATACTCATTTAATTTTGAAACAAAAACCTTGAATTGGTATTTATGAGCTACTAAATCATAAAGGGGATGTTTCCTTTATCATTCATCTTATCAATAATAATTGATAAAATAAAGTAAAATAGAAAATCAGTTATGTTGAACTCAGGTAAGTTTAAAACTAAATAAAACGTGCGGTTTTCTTATCTTTAAAAATAAGGAATGCTTCCTTTGAGTAAAATTTGCTATCTTCATTCCTTTATCCTGCATATTCTTTTGTACCTTAATCATACCTTAATAACAAACTTTTTGTTTCTTGACGTTACGTTTAGTTCCGAATAGTTTCAATGGATGAACGCATTGTTGAAGCCAAAGGCAAAATAGTTATTTGTTGGGTATGAGAGGAATGTTGATTTTTCTTCAGATAACTGATATTGAATCCAGAGCATGCAAAGAGTCTAAACAGAAGCACGAGACAGAAGCGAGTATAATAGTAAGTAAGCAATACCATAATAGTAAGTAATATATAAGTAATATACTCCTGAAGCTCGCGAGAGATTCTAGGGTTCGAGGTGAGAATAAGATTCTTCTCAAACCCAACACATAACTCTTCACCTGTTCCGACCATTAACTACTTACTTACCTACGTAAATATTACTCAAAAATGGTTACCTATTGTATATCCGATTTTTTTGTTCCGAATATTGTTTTTCCGCTAACATTTTGTCATTTTTTAGTTAGAATTTTTTTTATAATCCTAAATTATGTTTGCATTTGTATTAACTTTCCGCGTTTTGATTGACCTTTTTACTTGTTCACCGTTGTTTCAAATTTCCGCTAAACTATTTACCGGTATACCGAAAATCCGTCATAACATTAAACATTTTATTACTTGTCCGATACTTCGATTTACCATTATATTACAAGGCGGATTTTCTTTTCTCCGTTTTATGCTTTTCGAGTAATATAATGATATAATGGTTACCTATCTTTTGTCCGTATTTTTTAAAACCGAATATTATTATACCGAAAACTATTTGCATTTTTTTCACCTTCCCAATTAATTATTTACCGAAATTATTTTTCCCATATTATTATTTCCGAGATGTTTGTTTAATTTTTTATTTAATTGACCTTTGTTTTGATTTACCACAAAGATGGATCTCCGAAGAAACTTTTTCCAGATAATTCAGAATTCCACATAATTATTTTACCCAAGCATGCATGCAGGCAAGCAAGCAAGCAAGCAAGCATGCAAGCATGCAGGGATGCATTATGTTACAGTTAAAACCAGTTTTTAAATAGAACGCGTTTTCCTTAGTTAGAACAAGTTTTACTAAATGCCTTTGTTATAACTAAAAATACCTAGTAATATTGCATGCAGGCATGGGTGGTCACAAGACAACCTAACCCTGAAGGGTATGGCGGAGGGAGCCGAGCTCGCTTCGCTCACCTGGCTCCCTCCGCCATCCCCTTCTAACCTAAAGTCGGGGTGCCCCGAACTCCCGTGTTCGCTACGCTCGCACCCGCCCTGATTTTGAGCATTAGTTAATGACATGAAAACATGATTTTGACATGTAAACTTATGGAAATAGTAACTTCGGTTATTAAAACTTATGGAAAATGAAAATATATGGAATGATACAGCTAGCAAACAAAAAAATGTTGTTTTAAGAATATGGTTATAGTTATTCTGGGAAATGATACTTCTGGTTACTGTATTTATAGGATTATGATGTTCTGGAAAATAATACAAATGGGAGCTAAAAATTCTGTGAAACATTTTCGGCCTATTAAAGTTCGGGTAAAAAATATTCGGAGTTATGAAATGTTACCTTTTTTAAGTAATTAGGTAGTTTAATATAGCTGACAAATAAGTTTTCGGACAAATTATACTTCGGAATGCCAAACATATTTAATGTTAAATAAATTGTCTGGCGTTTAAAAAAAGGACGAGTGAATTTAAGGTAATAAGTAAAAAAGGTTAATCGTAAAACGGAATAACGTTGTGCGGAGAAATAATATTTCTGTAAAGTGATATTGCGGTGATTTAACAATATGTCAAGTCATACATATGGAAATTGCAAAAGTACGAATCGTTTACGGAATATTGAAATTCGGATATCAATTTTCGGAAATGTAATAGGTTACCCTCAAAAATGTACAAGAGTTCTCTTATTTTCAACTAGCAGTGCTTCGTTCGCGCAAGCATTTGGTGTTTACGAACACACGAAACATTTGTGGTCCATGGTCCATGTCCAATAGACTTTGGGATGTGAATGTGACTGTTTGAATTTTGACAGCTGTCATCGAAAATGAAGATATTGTCAAGACCAATCATTTGTCCCCACACACCAGTGGTCCAGGCCTAATAATTTGAGATGATATGACCGTTTTAATTTTGGCAGCTGTCATATGGAATGAAGATCTTGACGAGACCTATCATTTTTCCATACACACCAGTGGTCCAGGACCAATATTTTAAGATTGTGACTGTTTTAATTTTGACAGCTGTCATATGGAATGAAGATCTCGTCGAGACCTTTCATTTCTAATGATTTAAGAGATATGCCTTTTTTAATTTTGACAGCTGTCATATGGAATGAAGATCTCGTCGAGACCTATCATTTGTCCCTGCACACTAGTAGTCTAGGACTAATAGTTTCAGAGATGTGACTGTTTGAGTTTTGACAGCGGTCATCGAAAATGAATAATTTTTCCCATGAAAGGTTTGCTTGGAAGAAATTGCTACCTAGCAATAAGACCGCCTATCACACACTTTTGTTTGTTGTTTTCAATGTTTTGTATTTTTATTTTTCCATCTTGTACTTATTTTATTCTGTACACACTTGTGATCTAGGGCCAATAACGTTGCTTCCTAAGTAAACAAAAATAAACGTTAATTCTTTATCCATATTATTTTTCACCTCTCCACCTCGGAAATGCCCGAAAACAGGGCCGAAAATCGCTTATTCATTTCTAGACATGCAAACCATTCTTATGTCTAGAGAGGAAAATTTGTTTGAATTTCGAACATTATCTTACACTGGAAAAAAGTTTTCGTATATCCGCGCGTAATCCGACGTGTGCCATTATTTTTTTATTAGTGTTCCGAATCACACTGTCAGCGCCGTCAGGGATCAGAAAACCAAAAGATTGTATGGGTTTCGCCTGCCTTTGAGTGCGCTAAAATCGATTTCAGCGCGTTTTGGAACGCAGGGATAGGTTTTCATACAATTTTAGATCGCACCCTAAAAAAACATTACCTGTTTATTGTTTCAGTTGTTTATTTTTATCTTAATAACTAAAAATAAACAACCACAACAATAAACAAACTTTTAGGTTATGATTTTTTAAGGTGCGTTCCAAAATTGTATGAAAATCTATCCCTGCGTTCCGAGACGCGCTTAAATCGATTTTAGCGCGCTCAAAGGCAGGCGAAACCCATACAATCTTTTGGTTTTCTGATCGCTGACGACGCTGACAGTTTGATCCAGAATACACCCAATAAAAAAAAACATGGCTTACGTCAATTATTTTACGCGCGGATATATGAAAACTTTTTTCCTGTGCAAGATAATGTTCGAAATTCAAACTAATTCTCTCTAGACATGAGAATGGTTTGCATGTCTAGAAATGAATAAGCTATTTTCGACCCTGTTTTCAGGCATTAAAAGCTAACTTTCCGAGACGGAGAGGTGAAAATAACTATTTCCGACTATATATACAATGCCATATCGTAACAATATTCACCGCAAAGTGGAGTCACTGCAGAGGGAAAGCGACGACGCAACAAAAAATCGATGCTAGGGTAAAAACTCATAATTTCGATCGAAGTCACTAACAATAAGTAAACGATTTACTTATATCAATTGGTGCCGCTACAGCAGCTGACGTGTCTTCCGAAGCATGGAGTCATCATTATTTTCGAACAATCAGGTGATTCAACCTGTAATGACCTAAGTTCCTAACCAAACTGGAGAAAATCTCACAAAAACCTTTTTTTTTACTGGGTCCTCTGCGGGATTCGAACCCGGAATCTCCATAATGAGTTAATTACTCAACTACCTACTCGGCCTGTATTGTTTGTGTTTCCCAATACAATAACTGCATCGCGATGCATGTTGCTATTACGAGTTGAGGAGTTTCCACTTTTATCCCTTACTCCATCAGAGCCGGTGCACTTTTTATGCGACTGTTCGTACTTAATTATTGGCGAATTGCAACGGTTGGCAAAACGCGCCAGTTGGCGTAGGTCGCCGGCTTCGTGACTAAAATAATAAACTAACAACGATCTTCTTCTTCTTCTTCGTATCAAAGACAAAACACACATTTTCTCGGCTCAGTACTTTGTTAGGCGCTATGGCGCTAGGCGATGCCAAATTTAGGTCTTCTTGAGTACAGGTGATGGGACACACACAATGGACAAGAGTGCAAGTGTTCCATGCTTTGAGACGGGGCTCCACAATCACAGTGGTTATGCGTCTGGTCTATGAAACCCCATCTAGCCAAGTTTTCTCTGCAGCGGCCAACCTGGGTACGCAAGTGATTTATCGACTTCCAAGTCGACCACTGCAGTTGATGTCCAGGTTGCAGAGATTCCGCAGCCGTAATAAAGTCTGGTGGTGCTGGGAATTTTGCACGCCACAATTGCTGTCTTGCCGATTTCGGGTCGCAAATAGTGCCAGAAGTAGACCTCAAAAACCTCTGACGGCTCCTGCAGTGGGTGTCTAGGGTCTTCTTCTTGTTTGTTCTTCTCCACCGCACAAGCTACTTCTCGCCTTACTTTTGGAGGAGCTATGCCAGCCAAAGGGTAGAGCATGCAAAGTGGGGTAGGTTTTAAGCAGCCCGTAATAATCCTGCACGTCTCATTTAGGGCCACATCAACTTCCTTAGCGTGGGCGGATCGGTGCCACACTGGACAGGCGTATTCACCCACGGAAAATGAAAGCGAGAGCCCTGTTGTACGGAAAACATGCGGGGCTGCCTTCTTGCTGCTGCTTTCTTGCACCTATCTTTTGTTTAACATTGCTGCAGTGTGTTTTATAAGTTAACGCTCTGTCCAGCGAAATACCCAGATAGCGAGGGTAGGGAGAGTGCACGATCTTGACGCCTTGCCACTTCAGGTCCAGAGTCCGGTTCGCTTCTCGATTGCGAAGGTGGAACGCACACGATTGCGTTTTAGACGGATTTGGCCGGAGCGCATTTGCGTCATAATATTTACCGAGTGCGTTCAACGATGCAAATTCTTGCGTGATGTCCAGGGTCTCACGATGAAGCCGGAAGGTGGCCATATGAACTCCTAAAATACACAACAAAACCTCGTCATGTGAGAGCTAGTTGGATTTGTCTTGACAAGATCTTTAGTCATACGTGATGTTCAGGGTCTCATAATGGAGCCAGGAGGTGGCCATAGGACTTCTTCAAATACACAACATAACCTCGTCATGCTTCCCTACAATATGGGTACCTATCAAATGAAAGGGCTCGCTGAGAATATCTCAAATAAAGTGACGTGACTCTGAAAGGTCGTCTGCTTACAAGGATACTCCACTCCATGGCTTTAAAAGCTTGTATTTAAAAAGGATTTTTAATTAAGCTTCTTATGTTGCCAGCATTACAAAATATCCCTTATTTTACCAGATTTTGGCAAGATACGATCTTGTACCAAGTCCGATCTTACCCGAAGACACTTACCTAGTCCCCCTGCGGTGTTTCTACCATTAACTCATAGTACATACGACCGACCCACCGAGCAATCCTGACTTAGAAGGACTATTTACTTACATTTCTAATTCTTTTGCAACTTCTACTAATATACTATTTGTCTCCGTCTGTCTCTCTGTTACGTTTTCAGTGCTAAAATACTGGACCAAGACCAATTTTGATGTGGACTCATATAGTTTAGTACTCAAGAACGCACATAGGATTTTTTACCGCGGGAAAATTACTTATCTCAGTAAGATTGCTAAAATTAACTATTAATAAGCTATTTTTCGTAGATAGACTGTGATATGATAAGCGGTAATATGCAGCTCTATTGAAATTAGAGGTTACATTATGTAGAACTATAGCTGCAAAAGATTTGCATAAGATGCTATAGAACTTTCTGTTACTCCGACTGTAATCGTATATACGCTTTAATTTAAAAATACCTTAGTTGAGGTGTAATATCGGACATCCAAGAACGTAAACTTATAATTTCGTAGAAAATCCTGTCCCTTTGCCAACCATTAGTGTCGTAAGAAATCTTAGAGTCCAATTTGGTAATTTAAAAATATTTAAAATGTTATCTGATGAACTCACAGAAATTGTTAACTTTTTCATGCTTAGTAAGTAAATGATAAAAAAAATATTGGAATGGCATTATTGCTCAGGGCAAAGCGGCAGAGGGCTTGACAATCTTTGACAGCCAGGTTGTAATTGAGCACCAGTTTGGCTAAGCGGTGGCTGGCATGGCAGGTCTTCAATTTTTATCAGGCATACAGCTATAAACTGTTAATCGTAACATTACGTATTTATTCAGTGGATTATTCCGCGATTGTATGACAGGGAGACCTGTTACTTAGTAAGTAAGTACCTTGCATTGTCCACCCGATCCTATCCGCAGCAATTTAATGCCTTTGTCATTGTTTAACACATTCATCGTTTCAGTTTCGTTTTTGAGGAAATAATTACACATAGTACCCTACATAATATTTAACGGTATTGAATTGAAATTATTGAATGTAGTTTCCTTGTGCTGAATGATTGCTTGACTACATATACCCACTTTAATACCAAATGATTGCTACCTACTAAAATTGTCTCAAACAGGACAAGTACAGATGCTCAGAACGCGCGATTTTGCAAATCAGTGCACAACGAATGAGACTCACTCACAAGCGACCTCTAAAATGTATGTAGAGACTGTAGAAGAGGCGCTGGCGGGCGCGCGGCCGTCGTCGTCGCCGCCCCGATCACTCGACCGCCGCCGCGCCTCGCAACACGAATAACTCGTCGCTTGGCCAGTGGAATATTCCATGACTTTAACGCGCCCGCGACCGCGCCCGTGTAGTGGCCTCCTGCTCCCGCTTCAGCCCACCGCACTCCTCACATACCATTCCCATGGTGACGCTCCCCATAGGTAATTGATTCAGAAAGGGTTCTTCAAGAACCAAATCCGCTTGAAGTGTATTAATTGTCCATGTCTTCTCATCAATGCAATCAGAATATCTCAGATCTATTCAAATTGGTGGTAACCAATTTGAATAGATCTGAGATATTCTGAGATCAGTAAAAAATCTTCTTGTGGTTTATGCAAAGTACAAATCTTACGTCTACCTATATCTATACGGCTTTCACAAACCTATTGTTCGAGCCGCACTTGAAATACTAATGAGGCTGCTCGTGCATGTTCTCAGTCTAGTGATTTTATACGTTTGAGGAGCAAGAGCAGCACAGCATTCTGGTATGTTTTCTTGGGATTGTGTAGTTTCAAGAGTACCTGTGTGCGTCTGTCGTCGCTCGTCGTCGTCTATTCATTCAGTAATTTATTTTATTCGGGAACAAAGCTTACAAGATTTTGGTCATTGGATTTAACAAAAACACAAGTATTAAGGGGGGGGGGGTTAGGATTCGCGGTACCCACAAGAAGGCGTTTTTCAGTTATAATTATTTATAAAACGAAAGTAATGTCTTCTATCCGTAAATTTGCTTGTTTAAGCTATGTACTCGTATGTATAATAGTACATTACTGCCGCAGCCGCAAAATTAGTTATTGCTGGACGAGGGCACGTTTAAAGTTCGAGCCGCAGGCGAGAACTTTTATTGTGTACGAGTCCAGCAAGAGTTATTGCGGCCGAAGCTTGTATAGTGTTTTTCTTTGAAATATGCGAGGAAATTATAAAATACAAAAAAAAGGTTGTACCTTGCATTTAGATGACTACTTGTATCGTAGGTACTAAACTTAAGTTCAAATCTTTACCACTTTAACCTCTACATACTTCGACTTTTTTAAACATTTAACCACACAATTTCAATACTAGAAATAAAGACAAGTTGGTTGCTTATGTCAGCAGACTACATAGAATTAGTAATTCTTTTAAAGGCAATTGTATACGCTATTACAATAAGGTCCCTACTGGTATTAAAAACTTACCTTTAGACAAGTTTAAAATAATTATAAAACAGAAATTGTATAAAAAAGGTTACTATAGGATATCTGATTACTTAGAGGACATATGTCCATGGGAATAGATTGTTTGAGTAGCAGGCTTCTTCAATATATAATTAGCATTAATTTTGTAACTGACAATATTTTATTTAAAAAAGGAAACGCAAAATATGCGATCACTGTGGAGTTTCTTCGGTGAGCTCTTCTCCACAGATTCCGCCATTGTGTTAATGAACTCACCCAAAAAAATGTAATGACGGATCTAAGTGATGTAATATAATAACATCTTATGGAAATAAATAATTTTTGATTTGATTTGAGACATTCATTGTTATAATATTTCCCTAATTCAATGATAAGTCTTTTACCATTATTACCCTGCCTAAACCTAATATATTATTAATAGGGTGTGACAGGGGTGTAAGTTGAATATGGTTCAGAATGATGGGCTGAATGTACTGTAACGACTCTCCGGGAGAGAGCCGCCCCTTAAAATATAAAAGACACTTTTATAACACGATAACTATTTAACCACAAATTGCACTCAACTCGTACTGAAAATCATACAATCGTCCGCACACGACGGCGGACGGCAGGTGAGAACCTCAAATCTCTACGGCCCAGCCCGTATGAAGTTTCTATCGCTCTCTTTCTAAACTGAATAGTTAAAACGAGAACGAATATATTACAAAAAGAATATTATCGCCAGTATCAAACTACATAGCACTCAGACCAACGAGGCCCGATGCTACAGTACTCTGTCATTTTGTGGAGACCTGTCACTTACACACTGTATAGAATGCCTCGAAGAGATCAGGTAAACTAGAAAATGCCGGTTTGACATAACTGAATGCCGATAACATAAGTGAATCATGGAATCCAATGTGCCTTTAATCCATTGTTCACGGAAAAGAACTTAAAACAAATAATGATTGTTGAAAGTTCCAAGATCCCGAGACCATTCTTTAGTACTTACCATTAAGTATTTCTTATAATTTTAATTTCAAAGAGAAAAAAATCGTAGAAAACACCTTTTTATGTTGGAAACAGAAGCTAACTACGTATACTATAATATAGGTAGTGTAATCTAACGTTTAAGTTGGTATCGTGTAATATGCCATGGATGTACTACGTGCGCACGCTCTCGCCATCGACTAACATGCTCCAACTAACACGATAAGATAAAATACGCCCTTGAATTATTTCAAATAAACTTAAGGCCGAGTGAGATTCAGACTCACTTGTACAGTCAGCAAAGGTGATGGAAATGTATATAACCGATAAAGTTTTCTCGGGTATACCATTATGAATCGTTGTCATGAAATTAGTATATAAAATCTTATGTAAAAGTATAAATTATTACCTGAGAAAACTTCATCAGTTTGGAGCGGCCGGTATACCCTTTTCTGACCAAAAAGTGTTCCGTTCTTATCTTCTTATTTTGTTTCTAAAACATATTTTCATGAAAAGAAATGAAATGAAAATGAAATGAAATGAAATTATTTCATTCCATGAAATAATTTCATGGAATGAAATAATACCTGTTTACCTTCCATGCTCTGAAAGTAGTCCAATAATTTACTCAAAAAAGGAATGTAAGTCCAACATACATCCCGGGATGTAAGTAACTTTGAAATTCGAACCTTTCTTTTTATTATTTTCATAGAAAATGCACTAAATGAAAAGTAGTATGTATAACTCGGTCGCAAATATTTTTTCTTTGGCGGTGTACTTTGAATCCCTCACTGCGCTCAGGGTTCTCTAGAATCCTTCACTACGCTCTGGATTCAAAACAGTGCCCTCGCCGTAAAAATATAACTTTTCATTACTCATACCCTGAAAGTAGTTCGGAAGTTGCCTGAGGAGCGTAGTGAAGGTAATACTTTTCAGCCCGGAGGGAGAATCATTTTCAACTGACAGCTCTGCTGTCAAATTATTAAAAAAAACTGGTTCTAATTTCATCTTTCTATACAGCCACTCAATTACAGCGCAATGTTAAATTGAAATAACATAGAGTTAAGTATTAATAAAAAATATATATTTTTTAAATTACTTTATCAAAGTTAACTTTCAACTACATATTTCTTTAAAATAAAATATATTTGGGTAAAATATTTAACATTTTTCAATAATGGAAATTAAAAATAATGGCTCAAAAGCTGGCCGGCACGGCCACGGCAAAAAATAAAAATAGGCGGGAAAGCAACAATCCGATTATCATTTGTTTCTCGAGTTGTAGGGTTTGGTTTACAATGAGTTCATCTGATTCAGATATTATGGAAGTCACTCATTTTTTCTTTAGCCAATTCGTGTTTTTATTTTTACTTTCCTTGTATTCGTAATGAAAAGCACAGTGTTTACCACGGGTTAAAGACTTATTTAGTGCTTCGAAATATTAAGGCCCAGGCCCCAAACCCCGTCTCGGCGCTAAATAAGTTACTTTCACCCCTCGTATAACAATGTACTATTGCGCCCTAGTCATAAATCTACTATTAATACCCGGTTTACATTATTCCAGTCCAATAATTCAGTAACCACTCCTCGAGGGGATGATTTCGTCCACATCATACAAGTAATTAACAGTTTACCATAGGTACTACCAGTTACAATGACTTCAAGATAACAGCTGTTAGGAAAATGTTGAAGAAAGCACTGGACTTTATATTTTTGAGATGCTTCTGTGGAGACAGATAATTTCCCCTTGACGAGACGACGACGCCACCAACAAAACGCAGAACAGTGGATGCATTCGCCAGTCGATCACGACTTCACAATGCGTGTAACCTCTATTATGTTATAGGGTGCCAGGCTTGTTATAAAACTTTCCATGTCCAGCTACATTTTGAACTGGTTTAAAGCGGTTGTTACATACTGGCTAATAAACCAGCAATCCTCATTCATGTGTCAACATACAAGGCACCAGTTTATAAATACCACTCATTGTGCTGAGAAAGTTAGTAGTTTGGATCATGTAATAAAGAATTGTGTGGTTCATATTCTTTTGCAGGACGGATCTTTATATTGCTTTACAAATGGTCAACCTTATATTTATTTAAAAAGGTATTAATTTATTTGTTCAAAATTTGAAATACCGCAGTAAAGCCACATCATGCACTTGAATCTTGAAAAAAAAATATACGGGGCATATTGAAAGTCTCTGGATCTGGCCACTTACAATAAAAGAATGAAAAAAAAAATGGAATGAAAAAATAGAACTCTTTGGGAACATGTTACTGTTTCATTTGCGAGACTGTCATTTGCTTTTCATTGTGACTTTTTTCGAAAATTGTGTGTCGCTATCAAAATTAATTTAACTCGTGAACATTTTCGTTCAACGATTTTTTATGATTTTTGTTGTGGCTTAAGTCAACAAGAGAGTTGCCAGAGACATCAATTGGCATTAGGTGATGAAGCACCATGTCGCAGCTCTGTGTATTTGTGTTTGGAGAATTTAGAAGTGGACGTGATCATCTCCATGACGAGGTACGTGAAGGTCGGCCGGCGACTGCGGATACAGACTCTAATATTGAAACTGACAAAAAAATTACTTACCAGCAAATTCCTGCTTTGTTAGGCATTGGATTGAGCCATGTGCAAAACATTTTACAAGCTGTGCACACGATGGATACCGCATGACCAGTCCAGTGGTGCCGTTAAATGATAAAAGAGCTTTTTCCGACACGCTCGAAAATGTGATTATTACTGCCAGAAAACAGTACGCGAAGTGACTCATTTTTGGACGAAACATTGCCCCATACAAAACAGCGGCCGACAATGCGCCCTCAAACGGCCTAGGCCGGCAAAGTAACTTTCGTCTAGAAATTTCAATGTTTTTGAGTCTTTTTACAGCATACTCTTATGTTCTAAATTCAAATTTTATATGAATCGTGCACGAATCGTAGTGATTGGAGTTGGCTGTATGCTCTGTATGACACTGGCACAGAATAAAAAAAGAAAAGTGCGCAATATGGCGGTTTATAATTTTCTCTCTTTTATCGTACTATTTTGTTCTTTATTTTTCATGATGGCGTTAACTAATCATTGAATTAGGGAAATATTACAACAATGAATGGTTCAAGTAGTCGAAGTAGAGGTTAAAGTGATAAAGGTTAGAACTTATAAGTTTAGTACGATACGAGTAGACATCCAAATCCAAGGTTCTTATAAGGTAATTTTTTTAGCGTTTTATAATTTCCTCGCGTATTTCAGAGAAAAGCACTATACAGGCCTCGGCCGCAATAACTCTTGCTGGACTCGTACACAATAAAAGTCCTCAGCTGCGGCTGGGACTTTAAACGTGTCCTCGTCCAACAATAGCAAATTTTGCGGCCGCGGCAGTAATGTACTATTAACGGAGGACAGTCATTGGTTGTCTATAATATCGTGACAGGTGACGAAACCTGGGTGTACTGCTTTGAACTCGAAAGAAAAAGCCAGTCAGTAGAGTGAGTTTTTCCTTTTGAAGATTAGTCGACGAAAGTTAAGAAAAGTAAAGCATTGGTAAAAAAATGATTGCTTTTTTTTTCGGCAAATCAGGACATTACACTACAATATCGCTTGAAGATCAAATAAAAGGACAGTGACTGCAGATTGGTACGTCAACACTTGCTTGCCCAGGGTCTTAGAAAAAGTTTGCGAAAAGTGTCCTCGAAGTAATGTCCTCTTCACCACGATAACGTATCCTCACATTCCGCTAAGGTAACAGATGCCTATTTGAAGGCTTCAAATGTGGAACTGATGACGCACCCGCCTTACAGCCCGGACCTCGCACCTTGCGACTTCTTTTTGTTTCCAAAAATTAAAGACCCTGAATCGGCGGTGAAGCGTTTTATGAAGTCACGCATAGCGGTCCGCCCGCGGCTACGCCCGCGTTATGTTAGATTTTCCCGTGGGAATAAGACTTTTTCCCGTAAAAAGTATCCTATATTTTAATCCAGGTTACAAACTATCTCCATTCCTAATTTCATCCAAATCCGTTAAATATTTTAAGCGTGAAGGCGGAACAAGCATCCAAACATCCAAACATCTAAACATCTAAAAATCTAAACATCCAAACATCCAAACATCCAAACATCCAAATACATTTTCACATTTATAATATTAGTGTGAAGTGTGATAGTGTGATCAAGTGCCTAAACACAAAGTTTGATGGTGTCATCTTCGGTAATGACGAACTTCCATACAAACTTTCAACCCGTCTAAGCTTTTTTTTGCGACCTATGTCCTTTTTTTTTTAAAGACGGATTCAAATGTCTAAGTCAGCAATGAGTCAACTGACGCGTTTATGACCTCAATTAAAAAGGTCTCAATTAAGACCAAATTGAGGCTAGTCCGAACTTTGGTTTTCTCGATTTTTCTCTATGGCGGATCATGGACGATTCGGTCAGTAGAAAGGAAAAAGATTGATTCTATTGAGATGTGGTGGAGACGGATGCTCCGCATAACATGGACCGCCAAGAGAACAACAAGTCTATACTGCTAGAGGTCAAGACAAGGCTCTCAACAATTACTACCAAAGAATTCTTGGCTATTTTGATCACATTGCTCGCCGGCAACCAGATAATCTTGACAAGTAGGTTGTGGTGGCGTGGTGGGCAAGGTGGAGGGGAAGAGACCCTGTAGCCGGTCTCCCAGCCGTTGGAGTGACCAGATAACGAAGATCACTGGCCTTCCTGTTACAACCGCTCTTAGGACAGCCGAAAACCGGGATAGATGGAGAAAACTGGTTCATGAAGCCACGAGAAACTTTCAGGGACACGACCTTCAGAACTGAAGATAACGACCAAGAAGACGATGTCCTTTTCCAAGCTCTAGTCTATTGATGTACTAAATTTCATCAAAATCGGTCCTGTAGTTTAGGCGTGAAAGCGTAACAGACAGACAAACAGAGTTACTTTCGCATTTATAATATTAGTAGGGAAGTAGGGATAGTAGTGAAGAAGGGATTGAAGAGGTCCTTTAAAAGACTGATCCAACTGCTTTGTACAGTGGTTTCAGCGAATGCAAAAATGCATTAATTTCGAGGGAATTTACTTTAAAAAACAATAAATATATCGTAAGTCTGTTTTGGCGCCAAAAATTGACCATCTTGGTTTTTTATAATTTTGATGTACCTACTCAGTGTCACTCTCACAAGTAAGACGAATCTATCGACACATCTTAAGCTAAAATCCCTCAATCCGTTTAGGCTGTAGAGCGTGCCAAAGAAATATATATACAAACACACCTATACATACACTCGAAAAACATAATGCTCCTTCTAAGGCAATCGGGTAAAAATCTGGTGTCATTGTACCTTGTGCTGCCGAGTATCGACATTTTGTATGGTAATGTTTGAAAACATTATATATAATCTGTATCAAACCATGAATATCAAGCTTATTTACAGCTAAAAACGAGTAGTTTGCAAAATAACAGAATAATCCAGTTTGTTTTTCAAAATTATTACTACAAAAGCAAACAACTTGCTTGGCCGAGGATTTTATAATTGCATTGTATCCTTCGATTGTATCCAAATATGGGTTAGTAAAAAATTAATCTAAGGGTCTTAGTAACCGGACCATAAAGCTTAAAAAAAAGAATAATAACTAGTAGAGATGAGCCGAAGGTGGTTTGAACCGAATACGAACTTCGGCCGAACATTCGGTTAAAATAAAAACTTCGGTTTAATTTCGCTGCGCTTTATCGAAAGCGACACGTCGTTATCTTTGATAATATGTTTTGTTTCTAACTAAAATAAATGACCATAAGTATATTATAGGGCTTTTATTTTATTTTATGGTTATAGGATAGAATAGAACAGAATAGAATAGTACATTACTGCCGCGGCCGCAAAATTTGTTATTGCTGGACGAGGACACATTTAAAGTCCGAGGCGCAGGCGAGGACTTTTATTGTGTACGAGTCCAGCAAGAGTTATTGCGGCCGAGGCTTGTATAGTGCTTTTCTCTGAAATATGCGAGGAAATTACAAAATACTAAAAATATTGTGGTACCTTGAATTTAGATGTCTACTTGTATCGCACTAAACTTATAATTTCTAATCTTTCTACTTTGATTTCTTGAACCATTCATTGTTATAGTAATATTTCCCCAATTCAATGATTAGTTAACTCTATCATGAAAAATAAGTAACAAAATAAATACATAGTACGATAAAAATAAAAGCGGCGAAAATTACAAACCGCCATATTGTGCACTTTTCATACAGAGCATACAGCCAGCTCAAATTGCTACGAGTCGTGTACGATTCATACAAAATTTGAATTTAGAACATTAAAACTTATTAAGAGTATGCTATATAAAAGACGCTCGTCTCGACGCGTACATCGCGCTGGCGATATTCAATATGCCTTCGTTTGTGTGCCTGTTGAGCAGTGCAAGGCTCGTCTCGACGCGTACATCGCGCTGGCGATCGTTCAATTCTTGGGGCACCCATTTGTCAAGTTTTTTTAACAAATTTTTTGACCGATATTGTTTTGATGCTAACATCGAAAGCTGCTGCTAATTCAGCTGTAGATTGACAATCATCAGCTTCCACAATCGCCTTTAATAACGTATCCATGATGACGAAAAACGTGATAAAAACAGAAAATACGATATTATTTGAAATTAGAATTCTTAGCGAAAAAAAATTATGACTTGAAATACTGCCAGTACGGCAGAATGGCAATTTCATAGGTAAAGACCTAATTATCTCGAACATTAAAAGTAAAGTCAGCATGATAATAAAATATAAATAGTCAACGAATTTCCTGTTTATTGCTTGCTTCATCATCGGCCCGTTACAGTCCATTGCTTGCTTACCTACTGATAAAGCGTGCCCTGCCCGCAGAATGAACAAATTCGCCTTCGTCACCGATAAATTAATGAAACCGATCTTTGTCAGTATAAAATAGTACATAATTTATAAATCGTTTATAGCTTCTGAAAAATCTCCATTGCGCTTTTTTTTCAAATTATTACTTCCACGGTACGACCCACCGCTTGGATTCAAACTTCAAACTCCGAGCCGAACTTCCTTCTTGTGATTTTCGATTGCAGAAGTCATAGCTAGCTAGGTACAGTGGGAGCCGTAGCCAGGAGGGCTCTAACTTCTACTTACAAATGGCAGACTGCAAGACAGAAAGCAAGCAGTTCACTTTGCTAGACACACAGCAACGGCAGCTCAGCTTACACAGAAACCATACATCTGATGCTCCGCACATATAATAAGGTGCCCCGTAATTTAGTGTCAAATATTTTCAGGGTTGAGAGTAATAGTGATAATAATCACGTAAAAAAAGTATTTCGAAAATCTACACGTTAGTCTAAAAGTTTTTTTTTATAACAAAAAAATCACCATTAAATATGACAAAAAGAGATCGATACTATCGATAGTACTATTGCTGCTTATCAATTAGTATTGCACTAAAAGAAATATCGATAGGCCTATCGATAGGGTACTTACATGTATGTAGCGTTCTACTATCGATTGTAAAACTATCGATAGTTCGGCAACACTACATAAAACGCGTTTAGCACGAAAGCATAAAGACTTCAAAACAAAACATAAAACTATTCGCAATTCAAATATTACAAATTTTTAGAATGAAATATTAAAACCGCCCAATAACCAGTAACAACAAAGGAGGCTGATCCTTTCACTACCTATTACCTATTACATATTATATCTATTTGGGACACATAGTATAAAAGGTAAAATGAAACGTGGACAGTGTTTATAGCATAGACATAGATTTATTTTTGCTGCGCAGGGTTTATACAGCTGAGTTCAGCATAAACGTGACTTCTTGAAAATACCTAGGTACTCGTGTAAAGTTAATAGATAAATAAAATTATTGCTCCATTCGATGACAATGACAATAGACTGTTATAATGTCCCAACATATTTATTTATTTATTTTATTTATAATTGTCATGTTTCATCTGAAATTATTTACTTACGACACGCACGAATGCAATCAAATGCACGATCGCGACGAAGCCAAAAAAGCTATAGGGCCGGCCTCTAGCAAACGGCGCACGCCCAAACTGCCGTGCCTGACCGGAAGACTTGCCTGGCACCATTGGGTCTCATTCCGGCAAACATTGAGCGTTTCTTCAAGGATATGTTTTAAAGTGTCATCGAAACGCAACACCTCCTCAGGAAACTGCCACGTGGGAGCCGTTCTTACCACGTAGGTTACTTTTGGCATAGCGAAACAGCTTCTAAGAAGGGTTAGAGAGACATGAGCCGGCAGATGCAATGCTCGGCCAGTGACTTCAGAATCCGAGTCTTAGCTTGCAGACATTCAGTCACCCTGATTGAGTTCCCCCTTCAATAAAAAATTGCAGAGTCGAGTCAAAGATTCCAACAATCTGGGCCCATTATCACCAGCCGACGGCGAAACCAGCTCCTTGAGGTGATCCGGGCGCAAACCATACAAGCCGGACGCAGAGCCGCTACGAAAACTGGCTAGAGCAGATGCCACGTCTTCCACCTTCACTGTGAGGCAAGGGCTGGACGAGTCTGGTGCCGGGGGGACAGAAAGAGGCCGAGTAGGTGCTGGATGTTTATCTAAAGTATCCTCGTTCGCAGGAGCCATAGTACTATCCGACAAAAGACACACTACACATTTGTAGACGTTAGGTGTTCTGCGTGGCATTTCTCCGGGTAGATCACAAGGAAAGTTCCGATAGCTGCTATATAGCTTCACTTTTCACAGAAAAAATGTAAGTAATAACAGTGTTTACTTTTAAAATTTGCGAAAAAAATTGCAAAGGGTTGTTTACGTATCGGAATCACGTTCTGTTTAGTTATAAAATTTATTATTAATTTATTTTAATTATAAAAATAAAATTATCTCGATTTAACAAATAATATTCGTAGTGGCTGAATGTCCGCCAGAGCCTTTTCTCCGTAATTATGCTTATAAAAGGAAACATAACTATCGTTTTGTAATTGGCGGCTTGGCGCCCACCTCTTGTATATAATATCATTGTTGACGCCAAGTTTGTAAGATTTTCATTTAATTGTTTTACATTGAATGTTGTTTTATGAGTGTTGTGTTGATATTTAATGATAAATGTGAAAAGTAAGGATACTCAAACTGGGCGCGATATAATAAAGGTTAGTTTTTACAACTTCTACGTGATCCATTTTACCTGAAGTATCATAGCTTTTGTAGGGTACTATGTACTTTCTTAAACATTTCAATTTAATTATTTACTATCAGTTTTCTCACAAGTGTATTGAAAAACGTCGTACAACACATCGCCTGCGGCTCGGGCTTACAAAAGTCACCTCGTTTGTAATATGCCACCTACGATCCTTTTATCGTAATGTACCTACTATTAATCACTTAAATATACTCCTCGCTTTGTTTCTATTAAGTATTTATGCTTACTACATTAAAATTTAAATAATTGTATTTTTATTATTGAAATGATCCTGGCTGAATAATATCATAGAAATTAAAAAAAAGTTGTAATAAAATCGCACTACTGCGGTAAAACGCATTTACCGCACAGTTTGCTGTCCTCATAAGTTCAATTTGTATTATAAAAATACTAATAGGAATAACCAAAAAATAATTAAAAGTTACTAAAAAATGGCTATGTGCGCGTTCATAATAGTATGCCAAAAATCTTAAATAAGTCATAGAAAAATCGTCTACGAGGAACGCCGATTCTAATATCACCTTTAAAAACTAATTTTCAGAAAAAAAAATATTCGTTCCGTTTGCACTGATATTCAGTAAATTTAATTTTAAGCATGTAACATGGTCTTCCAAAGTATATCTAAGCAAAAAAAATACACCTAAAAAATCTGATGAAAATGTCTATGAAAGCCGAATTTCAGCCCGCTGTGTGGCGGGAAGGAAACTGAATATTGGAGTTTTTGGGGCCTCTGTTTACCGTACGGTGTGCTGGCTGTGCTGTGTGATGGATGATAGAACTCATTATCATAAGGCCTCATACATCTTATCAGATGATTTAAGCAGCGTCAGTTTTGGAGGTAATAATGATAGAACTAGGACGGTACTTAAGGCGAGACATTCAAAGCAATTACTAATCTTAGGGGGCGTGGCTAAAAAGGCTCCCGGTCAACTGAGTGAAAGGAGTGAGTGATAACGATTAACAGCTTACGTAAACAACATAATGAGATTTAGATGATGAGCACGCGCTCGAAATAAAATGACGTAAACAACATCACACGTTTTGCTTATTTTCAATACACCTTGCTCGAAAATTTAACTTACGAAGGCAGTAAACTGTGCGGTAAATGCGTTTTACCTCACTAGTGCGATTTTATTACAGTTTTTTTTTAATTCCTACGGTCTTCAAAATTATTATTCAGCCAGGATCATTTTGACACTAAAAAATATTTAAATCGATTCATACAAAGAGAAGAGTATTTTATATTTTTTTATTTCAACAAATTGTATCAAAAATATTATCAGCCAGTAAAATTAATTTACTTAAATTAGTTTTAATTATAAAAATAAAATTATCTCGATTTAACAAATAATCAATTCGTAGAGGCTTAATGTCCGCCAGAACCTTTTCTCCGTAATTATGCTTATAAAAAAGAAACATAATATCGATTTGTGGTTGGCGCCAATTTTGAGAAATTTTCATTGAATTGTTTTATGAGTGATTAAGTATTTAGTGATAAATGTGAATAGTAAGGATGCTCAAACTGCGCACGATATAATAAAGGTTAGTTTTTACAACTTCTACATGATCAATTTTACCTGTAGTATCATAGCTTTTGTAGGGTGGGTACCTTCTTAACCATTTCAATTATTTACTAACAGTTTTCTCACAAGTGTATTGAAAAACATCGTACAACACACGGATCTTAGGTTTTCCTGCCACCTACGATCCTTGTATCGTAATGTGCTATTATTGGAAAACTACTATTTTTTGTAATTTTTTTACAAGTGATTACTGTCGTAATTGCCTATATTGTGCACTTAATTTTACGTGAATATATTTTAACGGTCCGGAGATAAAATGAAAAAGGATTAGAGCAATGTTTGCGAGCTTTTTCTATCGAAAACATTATCTGCAATAATTTTACGGGTGATAAAACCCGACAGATTATGAACTCTGCACCGTTGTTTACAATTTGACGGTTTGACATCGTAAGATTGTAAATGGTTGGTTTCAGTTCACAATTTTCCGTAAGTTTATAATATTGCGAGTAAGATATAATCTTACTCGCGATATTATAAACTAACTAACTAACTAACGGCGTTCACAATCTTACGGTGACATCTCGGAGGAAAAAGGACGGTGACATATATACGTACCCAAAGCTCGGAGGACCCAAAGCTACGTTTTGTTTTGTTGACTCAAAGAAGTCTTTGAATGAAAGTCGTAACCGGAATGGCTAGAGTTGTCATTGATTATGTCGGGACGCGTACAGGGGTGGCGGGTGAAACGACCTCCATTCGGATGCCAGGCTTGGCGCCAAGGGGACCAGTCCAGACGCTTACGTCACGATCACGATTCTACGTCACTACCTTCTTTTCGGGTTGTAACGGAACCAACCTGGGTCCATTAACAATTTCACAAATAAATTCCAAATCCAAAAATTGAAGAAAATGATGTAATTTATTCAATAGTTATAATTAACTAAATAACTAACAAAATTAACTCATAATTAACTAACTAAAACTATAATTAACTATTACATAAATTACACCTTTTTCTTCAATATATTGCTAAATAATCATTACTCATTACTTTAATCAATACAACATTCATTTATTTAATATGAAAACAACTTAAAGTTACTGGGCTTGTCCCTTTTATAATTCAAGCTTGACCTAAAGTAAATATAAATTTATAACGCTAAAGAATCTAAAAAAACATAATAAAAGTAAAGCAACAAAATAATATAACTTCGAATACGGAACACTAAATAAATGAGGTATAATTTTGTATGAAAAGGGTTTACCAGCTGTGGACCGTTTCCATGGCGCTAAAAATACGACGCCGGGCCCGAGAATAAGTTCGAGCACGCCCGAGCACACGCGCACACGGTGGTGGAAAATAAAAGCCGAGATATTAAAAATATTCGCACTCTATTGTCTTTCGAATTTCAACCCCGCACAGTCTCCTTTGTCCGTCGAGATAAAATATTTTCTTAGAGTTTTGAAGTGATTTGTTTGTGTTGGTTTTCAAAATAAGTATGTATTATTATTTGGTCATCATATTTTTAGTGTTTATTAATATCTATATCTATTTATACTATATATACTATATAATACTATATGCTCCATTGGCTCGAACAAACTTGCGCAATCATTATGCTGTATCCCGCCTATAATCAAGTCTACCTATACAAATCCCTTGGACAGTCAGTCGATATTTTTAGTGAGTCTCTTTCAACCTGTAAGACAAAAGTATTCGAAATCGTTGGAGTTATTCGAGGTATTATTTCCATTTTTTATTATAAATTTATAATTTGAAGTTTTAATTTTAAATTAAATTTAGTTTGTAAGGGAAAACGTGTCCTATAAAATCATATGCATGATGTGATTGTCTTAAATAGAATGTGTAACGAGGCATTCGTCCTCTTTCCTGTTTTATGATTGGCAACCTTTCTTGCTGGCAGTTTTATCTTTCATTTTAAATTCATTTTCAAATTTAGATTTCTTACGTTTTGATTTTGTATTTTTTCTGCCAAATTCTTCACTTCATGTCCTGATCTCCGAAAGTATAT
The DNA here is from genome assembly GCA_951230895.1 of Carpatolechia fugitivella. Taxonomy (NCBI): domain Eukaryota; kingdom Metazoa; phylum Arthropoda; class Insecta; order Lepidoptera; family Gelechiidae; genus Carpatolechia; species Carpatolechia fugitivella. Next base: position 17,409,808 of record OX579645.1, on the reverse strand, counting down.
ACCTAAACCTTTTCTACTATACTCTACTATTTGTCAGTTAATATAATATATAAATATCTTCTTTTCCTTGGACTGTGCCCTGGTTATAGCCACATAACCCTCTACAACACTCTTAGTGTAGTGCTCAGCAGCTTCGTGGCGGCTGCTGGGCCACAAATGTACATTTATCTCTTGTTTAACAATGTCTAAATATTAAGTTTTATTTTTGATTTATCATCCACTGGCAGTCCTAAATAAATATAATACTATATTACTAATAATAATATTATAAAGAGAAAAGATTTGATTGTTTGTTTGTTTGCATTGAATAGGCTCCGAAACTACTGGACCGATTTGAAAATAGTACATTACGATACAAGGATCGTAGGTGGCATATTACAAACGAGGTGACTTTTGTAAGCCTGAGCCGCAGGCGAGTGTTTATAATGGCACGAGTTTATTATAAAACCTAAGATCCGTGTGTTGTACGACGTTTTTCAATACACTTGTGATAAAACTGATATTATATAATTAAATTGAAATGGTTAAGAAAGGTACATAGTAACCTACAAAAGCTACGATACTACAGGTAAAATTGATCATCTAGAAGTTGTAAAAACTAACCTTTATTATATCGCGCGCAGTTTGAGTATCCTTACTATTCACATTTACCATTAAATATCAACACTTAATCACTCATAAAACAACTCAATGTAAAACAATTAAAAATGAAAATTTTACAAACTTGGCGCCAACTGCAAAACGATAGTATGTTTCTTTTTTATAAGCATACTAGCGGCCCGCCCCGGCTTCGCACGGGTAGAGTTTTTAACCAACTTCAAAATGAAGGAGGCTCGTATTTTAGAATTTTTTTAAATACCTACTCTAAGGAGGGGACCTTTTAAGTCGGGATTTCAAAAACATTTTGGAACTCGAACCGAATAATACAGTTTTATTATTATACAATTTTTTAAGTTCCTAACTTTAAAAATGGCTGACATTCCAAACAAAATTTTATCTTTATTTCCCTTTTCAAATAGGGATTTCGAAAAAAGACGTGTCAAATAAAAAAAAAAAATCTAAAAAAATAATAATAATAATCTCAGTCTAAATCCAAATTTTCAAGTTCCTACCTTTAGAAATGACGGACTATCCATACAAACAAATAATCCCTGCTTCCCCTTTAAAATAGGGATTTCGAAAAATTACTTAAATACGTGTCTATTGATTTTTTAATATCAGCTGCATCCAAATTTTTAAGTTCTTATCTTTTAGAAATGACAGACTTTCCACACAAACATTTAATCCCTTCTTCTTCTTCAAAATAGGGATTTCGAAAAAATGGTTAAACACATGTCAAATTATTTGTTAATTTTAGTCTTAATCAAAATTTTCAAGTTCTTATCTTACCTTTAGAAATGACAGATTTTCCATAGCAACATTTATCCCTACTTTCCCTTTAAAATAGGGATTTCTAAAAAGTGCTAAAATATGTGTCAAATTATTTAATAATCTCTGCCTAAATCCAAATTTTCAAGTTCCTACCTTTAGAAATGACAGACTTTCCATACAAACCTTTAATCCCTACTCTCCCCTCAAATAGGGATTTTGATAAAATTCTAAAACACGTGCCAAAATGTTTTATTGATTTCAGCCTAAATCCAAATTTTCAAGTTCCTACCTTTAGAAATTACAGACTTTCCATACAAACAATTAATCCTTACTTTCCTTCTTAAAGGATTTTGATAAAATGCTAAAACACGTGTCAAATGATTTATTAATCTCAGCCTATTTAGGCTGAAAATTTGGACTAGGCTGAGATTAATAAATCATTTGACACATCCAAATTTTCATGTTCCTACCTTTAGAAATTACAAACTTTCCATACAAACATTTAATCCCTACTTTTCCCCTCAAAATAGGGATTTTGATAAAATGCTAAAACACGTGTCAAATGATTTATTAATCGCAGTCTAAATCAAAATTTTCATGATCCCAACTTTTAAAATGACGGACTTTCATACAAACTTGAATCCCCCTTTTCCCCCCTTAGAGGGGGATTTTTGAAAACTTTTGAAAATTTTTGAAAACTTGAAAACTTACGCCATAAATGTAACAAACTGTGTAAATTTGGTATTTCTAGCTTCAGTAGTTTCGGCTGTGCGTTGATGAGTCAGTCAGTCAATCAGTACGGACTTCTCTCTTTATAATAATAGTATAGATATTACTGGCTGATAATATTTTTGATACAATTTGATGAAATAAAAGAATATAAAATACTTTTCTCTTTGTATGAATCGATTTAAATATTTTTTATTGTCAAAATGATCCTGGCTGAATACAAATTTTGAAGACCGTAGGAATTAAAAAATAAATTGTAATAAAATCGCACTAGTACGGTAAAACGCATTTACCGCACAGTTTACTGCCTTCGTAAGTTCAATTTTCGAGCAAGGTGTATTGAAAATTCTTTTACCATTTGAATCCTACATTATCCCTGTTGAACATGGCGATATAATATTTTCAAAAAACGTTATGGATCCGTATGAAAACTTCAATAATGTTACCTAAAGTGTAAAAAAAATACCAAAATAGAGCAAAGTGATGTACTGCAGTTTTATAGAGGACGTCAATATAAAAAAAAAAAAAACAAACGCATTACCGCCTCCGTTCCGTTCCGTCCGTCTCGTCGTGGGTAAAAAATGATTGAACGAAAATGTTCATTTTGATAGCGAGCGATACAATTTTCGAAAGGACGTCACAATGAAAAAACAAAATGACAGTCTCGCAAATTAAAAAAAGTAACATGTTCCCAAAGAGTTCCATATTCGAATTCCGTAATTGTTTTTACATTCTTTTATTGTAAGTGGCCAGATCCAGAGACTTTCTTATGACACGATAAGAAGGAAAATATTGTTAATTTTGATACAAAAGGAATGATTATTGTCAAGTAAGTGCAATCACTTAGCTCATATTGTATTATGATTTCCTATGATAGAAAAATTATCCCATTTCAAGATTTACTTTAGCCAAAACATAGCTTGTATCTTGAACTGAATTTTCCTACTAAGAAAAGCAATAACACTCATGTGGTTCGCTTCCATACCAAACAGATTGGACGTTCTACCTTATTTCAGATTGATTCATCAACTGCTTACTTTATACTAGGTATATGAAAGGCAAATTGTACTAAATGCTAAGGCAACTGGAAACCAAATAAGTTTCTGAGTTATTAGACTGGAAAGATAAGAATCATTCTTAGGTTCATTTATCTTTTGTTGTAACCTGAAGTTAATAATTTGAATTCCCTTATTTAAAAAGGAATTATTGTAAAGTCATTAGAGTCATTATTTATTTATTTATTATCGAGGGGCCGGCTGTGGCGTTGCCGGGTCAAGGAGTCATGTAGCTTCAGTAAAGTAATCCAGCTTTGTCCTGACAAGGCAAGATAATATTTTGCTATTATTATTTTTTTCAGTTTGACTATAATATATATAAAAAAAACAGTTAACAAACATGTTAACAAAATCAATATTCTAAAATTTGTATTTTTTTAGTCGTTGGACCAGCGAATATGGTCGTGATGGGGCTCTTATTCTCCTCACAAATTACTAATTTGTATTCTATTTATTACTGATTAAATTCCTATATCTTTGTTTAGTAAATTATTTCTTGGGATAAGAAACTTACTACAATACAAATATCAAAACTCTTCCAGTTGATAGGTTTTCGCTAACAGTACCCTTGATATTGTAGTAGCGATAACGATTTACTGATCTGAATTAAATATTAACTTTGTACCCGTGTACTTACTAGTATTACCACGGTTAATTTAGATTGCCTTTGTCTAACTGTATTTACTACGTACATGCACTCGCATGTACACATGTATTATCGGTCACTGATTCTGAATGCGTGCGCAGATATTATCGGTCACTGATGCTGAATGCGTGCACATGAATTACCGGCCACTGATGCTGAATGCGTGCGCATGAATTACCGGTCACTGGTACTGAATGCGTGCGCATGAATTACCGGCCACTGATGCTGAATCGGGTTTATCCCCGTCGTAATACTGAATAGGGGTTATAAACCCCCCGAATGGCCTCCACAACACCCCTACTAGCCATCCCTGACCTCACTGTTCTGAATTGATTCTGATACACACTGATAACGTGAAAACACCATGGTAAAATATCGGTGAATGATCTTTGTCCAATAAACATGATTGTCGCCGCAGCAACGTAACAACATTGATCTGATTAGATATCAAACATTTATTGATCATAACCGGGCACCACTCTGTCATGTCGTCGTGTCGTTTCAATTGTTCGAACACGACCGCTTGGATTGTTTTGTCTCAATCACAGCTCAATGAGTGGCAGGCAACGATAGAACGCGTAAGCGTCGAATCAATTCATTTCCACATTCATGATTGTGTCGTCACGTGTCGTGGGCAAACAGCGCTAACTGTAGCATCAACGTGCGTCTATCATGTTCATGTCAAATTGAGCACAGGAACCCGGCGGTACTGTGCAATGCACTGATTAGAACGGCCTTGGCAGCCTCACGAGGAAGTGCCGGCAAGTAATACTTACCTACTACTCGACAACTAAACTAACCCTGCGTTCCGAGACGCGCTGAAATCGATTAAAGCATCCGTAATCGCGTACCGAATCACTGTCAGCCTATTTCCTCCGAGCTGTCATCAGGTAAAACTTATGTCTCCGTCTAGCTAGCAGCCTCACCATCGATTTTGATGGTTTTAACCATGTCAAAAAAATTATTGGAAATTGATTAAATTTGTTTATAAATCTCAGAAAAAGTTTATTTGTATTTTGGAAGATATTTGAGTATCTTACTGAGGCTTCTAGATCGACGTCTAGCTAGCAGCCTCACCAAGATAGACTGGCTCTATCATTATGATTTATATGTCAAAAATTTGATTGGAAATTGATTATCTCGTGTACAAAGTTTCAACGAAATTTGTCCAATAGGAGCCGAGATATTACACCCCCTTGGTGAGGCTTCCAGCTTGACGCTTGACGTGAAGACGATTCCCGTCAAACGGAGGTATGTCTAAGCAAAGTTAATATACAAAAAAAATATTGGAATTTGATTATCTTATTCCAGCAAAAAAACATTCGATTCGGTGAGACGACGCTGAAAGAGATTCTAAACTTCTACATACATTCAGTTTTTGGTACAGTCAAAAACAAAAAAAATAAATTAATCGTATATTCAGACTTCGGAACTGCACTAGGTGGCTAGGGGCGCATTCCGAATCAGACTTTCAGAACTGGACCACTTAACTGGACCAATTTCGTTGAAACTTTGTATACGAGATAATCAATTTTCAATCAAATATTTGATATATAAATCATAATGATAGAGCCAGTCTATCTTGGTGAAGCTGCTAGCTAGACGTTGATCTAGAAGCCTCAGTAAGATTCTCAAATATCTTCCAAAATACAATTAAACTTTTTCTGAGATTTATAAACAAATTTAATCAAATTCCAATAAATTTTTTGGCATGGATAAAACCATCAAAATCGATGGTGAGGCTGCTAGCTAGACGGAGACAAACTTATACGTTTTTTTGCTTTTGTGATCGCTGACGGCGCTGAAAGTCTGATTCGGAATGCGCCCTAAGTAACTAACGATGGCGACAGATCCAATCCAGTTCATCTTATTATTACTTATACAAACAGACACTTTTTACGCTTTAAAGGAATTTTTAAAAGTTACTAGGTTTTAAAGTTGTTCATGGATTTAATATTACGGAGTCCTAACCTAATACTCATATTTTATTTGATTATTTTTTTCCAGCTGTACAACGTTATAAAAAACTTTAGACTAAAATGACACGAACGCGCACCATAAAAAAAGCGGAAAAAATGCTGATGGTTGGTTATCTGTGGTCGTTATCAATGTTTTGACAAAATTATTGTAAAGAGTAGATTTATAATATCATACTCCATGGTTCTTAGCAACCGTATCTATTTATTATTTTCTCTTGTGTTGTCAGTATATATTTTTGTCTTTATTAAAACTCGATAACGCGAACATTTCTTTATATTTGGGTATAATTCATATTCATATGGTAGCAGAGCGTGGTTCCGATCCACGGACCTCTGGGTTATGGGCCCAGCACGCTTCCATAACGCGAACATTTCTTTATATTTGGGTATAATTCATATTCATATGGTAGCAGAGCAAATAAGTGATCCAGTAATAAATAAAAATAAATAAATACCTTAAATAAACATAAAATAAAAAACGATTGAAATGTAAGGAAAAAAATATGTCATTCAAAATCGAGTTACTTACAAAAGAAAATTACGATTCTTGGTCAATAAAAGCCCAGGCATATTTAACAAAAAACAAGCTCTGGAAATACGCCAAAAAAGAACCCGACGACAAAGAAGAAGAAGATATAGAAAATGATTCAATCGCAAGGTCTGAATTACTACTTCTAATCTCGTCGCAAGAGATAAAGCAAGTTAAGAGGTGTGCAACCACAAAACAACTATGGGAAAAACTGAAATCCATTTATGCAAGCCGTGGTCCCGCCCGCAAGGCAACCCTACTGAAGCAGTTGATACTTTGCAAGCTAGAAGGCGATGACGTTCGTACACACCTTAACACCTTTATGACAACGGTTGAAAAGCTGGATGACATGGACATAAAGATCAATGATGATCTACTGACCATCATGATGCTATACAGTCTATCACCAGATTTTGAAAACTTCCGTGTCGCAATTGAAACCAGAGACACGTTGCCTAAACCTGAAGAACTGAAAATAAAAATAATCGAAGAAGCGGATGCAAGATGCCGTTCTTCTAATCCTACGACCAGTAGTGAAGAAAGTTTCTATGCCTTCTGCAAAATTTGCAAGAAAAAGGGCCATGATTCCTATAAATGCTGGTTTAAAAATAAACAAAGCGTAAAGAATAAGAAGAAAACAAACAAAGAGAAAGTTGAAGTAAATAATTTTATGTGTTTACTTACAAGTGATGTGCTGAAAAATAGCTGGATATTAGATAGTGGATGTACTTCCCACATGACACACTCAAACGAGTACTTCATGAACATGGATAAATCAGTACAATGCTTATTAAAACTTGCGTCCAAAGAACACACTGCTGAAGTGAAAGGGAAAGGAGAAGCACAAATTAAAACCGACAAAGGTTTTGTGGGACTTGATGACACATTATACGTTCCATCACTGTGTACTAATCTTCTTTCAGTTGGGAAAATTACAGACAAAGGGTGTACTGTACTCTTTACCAAAAATAAAGCTGTTATAAGAGACCCGGAAAGAAACACTACACTTACAGCAATAAGAGAGCATGAAGGTGGTCTATATCATATTAAAACGTGTGACGTTAAACCAAAGCAAAACCACTCAGCTAATGTGGCACACACTTCTAGAATTAAGGATTGGCATTCAAAGTTGGGACACATGAATGAAACAGATATGAAGTATGCACTCAAAAACGGCACTTTGCTAGGTCTTAATTTTGACAAAAACGAAAAACTTGATGATTGCGAAGTGTGCATCGAAGCCAAATTGAACGAAAGGTTTGGGAAACCTAGTACAGAAATCCGTACCAAGCAAATTTTAGAAATAGTGCATAGTGATGTATGTGGACCAATAAAAACACCGTCCTTAAATAATAATAAATACTTCATAACCTTTATTGACGATTACAGCAAATATTGTAGAGTCTACTTTATGAAGAATAAGTCTGAAGCACTAGAAAAGTTCAAAATTTTCAAAAATGAAGTCGAAACTTCAACTGGACAGAAAGTTAAATGCCTACAATCAGATAATGGGACAGAATATGTCAACCATACGTTCAACCAATATATGAGAGAAACTGGCATACGACGTCGACTTTCTGCTCCATATACTCCGAGCCAGAATGGCGTTGCTGAAAGAAAGAACCGCACCTTAGTCGAAAAAGCGCGTAGCTTGATGATTGAGTCCAAAGCCCCAATGTGTCTATGGGCAGAGGCAATCTTCATAGCAAATTATTTAAGCAACAGGAGCGTCAACAAATCTATTGCGAATGAAACACCATTTGAGCGATGGGTAGGTAGAAAACCCTGTGTAAACCATCTATACGTGTTTGGATCTAAAGCCTTTATACTAAAAAAAGGAAAGAATGGGCACAAGTTTGCTCCTAAGGCTCTAGTAGGCATGTTTGCAGGTTATTCTGAAATCTCAAAAGCATTTCGCATTTATGTTCCATCGAAGAGGAAGATACTCATCTCTAATAATGTACGAGTTATACGAAACTTGTTTTACAAGGAACAAGTTGGCGCTGATATCGTTAATGAATTAAATATACTCAATAATGGCGATGAAGATGTTAATGATGAAAATGTAACTGAACAAGATAATGATGTAATTTTCTATGAAGAAGAAAAACGAAGTAATAAAAGAAAACAAGTGGCTGTTGTCGAAAGCAGTAATCAAGAACTTGCTGAAATTGATTATGAATCTACAAATGAAAACGATGAAGAAGAAAATCGTATTGAAATTGCAAACGAAAATAATGAGCATATTCCTGAAAATGGAAATGGTGCTGAAACTGTGGACGAACCTGAAGATGAACCTGAAACTGTGGTTGAACCCGAAGTTGAACCTGTAGCTGATAATGATGATGGTTTACCGAGGCGAAATCTTCGGGATAGATCGAAAATTGCACAACCGAAACGTTTTGACGATTTCATGCTAGCAGCCATGAATGATATTCTAGTAATACCCAAGGAACCTGTCACTTATAAAGAAGCTATAACAAGCAAAGAAAAGTCAAAATGGCTCGAAGCAATGCTGAGCGAAGTCACTTCTCTGAATGAAAACCAGACTTGGGAACTGGTTGATTTACCAAAAGACAGAAGAGCATTACCGTGTAAGTGGGTTTTTAAAATAAAAGTGAACCCTGATGGAAGTGTTGAACGCTATAAAGCGAGACTAGTTGTGAAGGGATACTCTCAAAAACACGGCTTGGACTTCGACAAGACGTTCAGTCCAGTCGTTCGCCTGAGCACAATTAGGGCTCTGCTAGGAGTAGCTGCTAGTGAGAACCTAACGTTAAGCCAATTTGACGTGGCCACAGCATTTCTGAATGGAACGGTTGTAGAAGAAATTTATATGGAACAACCCGATGGTTACAATGACGGAACGAATAAAGTGTGTCGTTTAAAAAGGAGCCTTTATGGCCTGAAGCAAGCTCCACGCTGCTGGAACACTTGCATCCACGAGTTCTTGACTAGTACCAACTTTAAACAGAGCAAGTCGGACCCGTGTCTGTACATACGAACACAAGGCCACTCCAAAGTGTTAATTGGCCTATATGTTGATGATGGATTGGTGGCCTCAACTTCAGAAAAAGAAGGAAAAAGGTTTCTCAAGGAGCTACAATCACGATTCAAAATAACAACTAAACCCGCAAATTATTTTCTCGGACTAGAAATAGAAAATATGTTAGATGGCTCTATAAGACTTAATCAGAAAGCATACACGAGAAAATTACTAGACAAATTTCGTATGACAGATTGTAAACCGGCACAAACCCCAATTATAAAGGAGAAATTGCAAAATGAGCATTCAAAAACTGAAACGAATTTTCCCTATCGCCAAGTTGTTGGTGCTTTAGCCTATTTGATGGTGGGGACAAGACCGGATATTAGCTTTGCTGTAAGTGTTGCCTCCAGACACTTAGAAAATCCGTCTGTACAAGATGTCATAAGAGTCAAAAGGATTCTTCGATACCTCAAAGGGACCGTTGATAAAGGACTGATCTTTAAAAAGGACAGCAACAAAACTTTGTTAGGATACAGTGACGCTGACTTTGCTGGTGATGCAGATAGCTGTAAGTCTACTTCTGGTTTGGTATGTTTATATTCTGGAGCCGTTAGCTGGAGAAGCCAAAAACAGTCAACAGTGGCACTGTCTTCAACAGAAGCGGAAATTATTGCAGCAACAGAGGCGACCCAAGAAATGGTCTGGCTTACAAGGCTTATAAATGAAATGACTGACCTGGATAAAAAGCCAATTTTGTTCTTAGACAATGAGTCTGCTATAAAATTGTCGTACGATCCGCCTTATGAGCAACATCGAAGAACCAAACACATCAAGAGAAAACATTTCTATATTAGAGAATGTGTCTCTAGTAATCAGATTGAAGTTCAACAAGTCACATCTGAACTCCAACTAGCAGACATGTTTACCAAACCGCTGTTCAGACCAAGACTCGATCTTTTAGGCCTGAAGATAGGTTTTAATTAGATTTAAGTAAGATACGTTTGTGAATATAAAAACGGTGGTGGATGTAAAGAGTAGATTTATAATATCATACTCCATGGTTCTTAGCAACCGTATCTATTTATTATTTTCTCTTGTGTTGTCAGTATATATTTTTGTCTTTATTAAAACTCGATAACGCGAACATTTCTTTATATTTGGGTATAATTCATATTCATAATTATTTTGTTATTTATGTTTATTTTAGCCAAGAAATAGTAAAAAAAAGTTGATTTACCTAGGCATTTTTTGCGTGAATGTCAAAAATCAATATGCAGTGATTTCATTAAAACCAAATGAAAATTTCCCAGTTTGTGTGCCAAAATAAGATGCGGTGCACTAGCCACTAATATTATGGCGTATGTTCGATAGCGGCCGAAGGGGGTATATAGCCCATATATTATTTTTTTGCAACTGTTTTGTTTACTTTCCTTGCAATCGAGATGAAAAGTAAAGTGTTTACTCGCTACGCTCGTGCGCCAAAATACTTCGGGTGTAATTAATCGCTTTCACCCCTTGCTGCTAGCTAGACGGAGACAAACTTATACGTTTTTTTGCTTTTGTGATCGCTGACGGCGCTGAAAGTCTGATTCGGAATGCGCCCTAAGTAACTAACGATGGCGACAGATCCAATCCAGTTCATCTTATTATTACTTATACAAACAGACACTTTTTACGCTTTAAAGGAATTTTTAAAAGTTACTAGGTTTTAAAGTTGTTCATGGATTTAATATTACGGAGTCCTAACCTAATACTCATATTTTATTTGATTATTTTTTTCCAGCTGTACAACGTTATAAAAAACTTTAGACTAAAATGACACGAACGCGCACCATAAAAAAAGCGGAAAAAATGCTGATGGTTGGTTATCTGTGGTCGTTATCAATGTTTTGACAAAATTATTTTGTTATTTATGTTTATTTTAGCCAAGAAATAGTAAAAAAAAGTTGATTTACCTAGGCATTTTTTGCGTGAATGTCAAAAATCAATATGCAGTGATTTCATTAAAACCAACTGAAAATTTCCCAGTTTGTGTGCCAAAATAAGATGCGGTGCACTAGCCACTAATATTATGGCGTATGTTCGATAGCGGCCGAAGGGGGTATATAGCCCATATATTATTTTTTTGCAACTGTTTTGTTTACTTTCCTTGCAATCGAGATGAAAAGTAAAGTGTTTACTCGCTACGCTCGTGCGCCAAAATACTTCGGGTGTAATTAATCGCTTTCACCCCTTGCTTAACAATTTACTATTGTCTCTTTTGAAGCCAGTCTAAAGGGTATTTTTGTCTAAATTTTAAGTAGTCTAAAATAATGTTGTGTTTAATATACCTATCTGTTCTTAAAGCCATTAAATTGCTTAAATAAATTGATTGAGAGTGTTTATTTAATTTATTATTTATTTTACACAATAAATTGGACAGAAAACAAACACATAGAAAAAAGGCCCAACAGGCACTGATTATTTCTAAATAAATGTCTAACAGCAGACTTTGTTTAATAGTAGGTATATCCTAAAGTAGAGAGAAAATATTTACCTATCAATTTGCTTTTAAGAAAGATCCAGATTTTCTTGCAATTATTCAGTAAAAATAAATAAGTTCAATACAAGAGTCAACGCTGCCTCATTGTCAGTCGGTCTCCGGATGAACTTGGACAAGACTAAGGTCATGTTCAACGAACTAATCATTCCGGAACCGATCTCGATCAATGGCGTAGTGCTCGAAGCTGTCCAAGAATATGTCTACCTCGGGCAGATGTTGCACTTAGGTAGAGACAACTTCGAGCGTGAAATCGCAAGAATAGTACAGTTGGGCTGGGCAGCATTTGGGAAACTGTGTCATATCTTCTCGTCGCCACTATGGTCGCTGGTCCACCACCATTTGGATGAGGAAAGCGGGTGATTGTGCGCTTTGGCGTGCCCTTGGAGAGGCCTACGTCCAGCAGTGGACTGCGATAGGCTGACTGATTGATTGAAGTTCAATACGAGTATATTTTATTCCTGCTTCACGTAAGATGTAATGTGGTCAAGTAGGTATCAGACGAGTATCACTAAAACGGCGGTGAAGTGTAACTGATCCGATTCAAACCATCTGTCGCATCATAAGTGTCAGCTTCCGCTAGGTAGAGCAAGGCCGCGCTATTCAAAACCGCAGCATTGTACTTGCACCTTCAGCTGCTGACTTCCTCACCACAAACGAAGATGACTAGGTACGTCAATATCATACAAATACAACATGTAATTTATTTTGCCTACACTAGGTAGGTACACTACATATTTCACCTCCTACCTAATTAGTTTTATTTTTATTTATTTTATTTTATTGTGATAGGTACGAGTACTGAATTCTACAGCTATAAAATCTGATTACATAACAATACAAGAAGTAAACAAAACATTAGCCAATAGGGGATCGGACTATTCACCATATTTTATGAATTTACCATATTTTATGAATTATTTTGATAATATAGATTAGTAGCAGACGATTCGCGAAGAAAAAAACAGAATCGGTTGAAAAACTAATTTACAGTAATTTTTTAATGTTTCAATATGTCTGTCTCTTTCAAAAACGATTTTTTGTATGGAGATTATATGGCGTTACTAACAAATGACGTCACAAGTGGGTATGTGCCTCTCTGTCTAATCTTGAATTTCAAACCTTTATAACTCGGTCAATTTTAAAGATAGAGCAAAAAATCTTTTAGTGTTCGATAGCAGAAACTAAGAAGTTTGAAAAAAAAGTACGAAGTTTGAAAATTAAAAAAAAGTAGTCCGATTCCCTATTACAGACTTCCATTTTGTAAGTATAACATGAGTAAACTAATAATAATCTTAACAGTAATAAAGGTGTTTCACAGTGTGAAAAGGAATGATTGAAATTGTTAACACGAGAAAGTAACCGTTCGGAACGTAACTTACATGCCGAAAATCAGAGGGTTCAACTTACTAGTTTTGTCGTTAGGCACCACTATTTCTTTTATGAGAATTTTATAGGTTATAAGGTACCTATGATTTGCATAATTAAAAAAATAAAGAATGGGCAGGGCGTGGGCAGAGAATCCCTGCGCTCCGAAACGCGCTGAAATCGATTAAAGCACCCGTAATCGCGTTCCGAATTACTGTCAGCTGGCAAAACACATAATTGGGTAACTAGATCGGTGTCTGCTGGTGAATTTGAGGTGCCTAGAGTAACTAATTACTTTGGAGATAGAACACTAAAGAAACGATTGCCAAATCTTCTAAATAGTTTGCCAGAGGATATTCGACGTGAACAAAAGTTTAAAACTAGTCTTAAAAAATATTTATTTAAATACTCTTCCATAATAACATAGCATTTGGTTAAGGACTAAGTATTTTTAGTAATATTACATTGGATAGTTATTAGAGACTTCTACCTGCAGTCATACTGTATTAACAGTTTTGCAGGACTTTATGTAATTTTATAATGTAATATGTTTAAGAAATAAATACAAATACATACGTTTTTTTGCTTTTCTGATCGCTGACAGCGCTGAAAGTCTGATTCGGAATGCGCCCAATATATAAGGGAGAAGGAAGGAATAATAGAAATACGTGATGTGGTAACAAAAGAAAAAAATGACGGCCTTTTAGAGTGCATTCCGAATCAAACTTTCAGCGCTGTCAGCGATCAGAAAAGCAAATAACGTATGAGTTTTGCCTGCTGGCAGTAATTCGGAAAGCGATTACGGGTGCTTTAATCGATTTCAGCGCGTTTCGGAACGCAGGGTTAGTCAATCACTCTATCGACGTGTACCTATTTTTGCTGGTAAATAGATTTTTTTTTTTTTTTTTTTTTTTTTTTTTTTTTTTTTTTTTTTTTTTTTTTTTGACGGACCTAATCACTATTTATACCAGAGTGGTAATATAGTGGGCGCGGACTTGCGGGGGAGCAGAAGGCTCGTACCCCTTAGGAATTTTATGACAACGTATCTGGGGGCGCCCTCAGACGGGCTCGGACCGCGGCCCAGAACGTTGCCAGGGCGAGAAGCGCGTCGGAGAAGAATGACCCCTACCGGGTCTTACTGAATTAATTCTACTATTAGTTCCGCGTCCCCGCCGGCGGGGGCGGTTTCTACCTGAAGGGCATTCTGTATTGGTGTGTGGCCTACACGCAATGGCAGCTTTAATCGCGACGGTGATCTCATCGTCCGGATCTGTGAGAGCGTGTCTAGGACGACGCTTGAATCGCGTAGTGGGATACCTAGATTATTTTTGTTACAGATTATGTTAACGAAATACGAGTAGGTATCTAATATTTCCATTCCTAGGAGCTCTATTTTCTAAACTCAGCAGAATTTTTGCACAATTTTTATTGCACACGAGTACATCACATGCATGTGTGTTATATTTTTAATAAATGGCAAGCATCGGTTGTTTACCTACACGTTATTATTTTTAGGCATTCTCACTACACTGTTCATGTTCTGCGTCGTCGCTAGATTGACGTGACGAGATGGTTAGCTGGATAGATGCATTTTAAACCTAAGATTTGAACATTGCATTTAAAAACGTATAATTTGAATAAAATTATTTTTCGATGTAATGTAAAAGATAGTATAAAATAGATTACCTACCTGTCTATTTTTTCTTTCTACACTCTATTTCTTAGGTCCCGAAAGTAAACAAATGTGAATACCTTGGGGATCTCCGTTCAATCAGTTCAAGTTTTAAATTATTGTGATTCGGCAGTTGCAAATGAGCTCTAATACCCCGTTGGTTACTTTGCTTGTTGTGAGTAGTAGTTACAAATAGCAGCGTAGCATTTTTTGCTTGTAAAAAGTTTGTAAAAAGGGCGTAAGGGCCCTGAGACACTTGCTTGTGATCTTATAAACTCCAAATGCCACAAGAGTGTACCAAATTCCAGCCATGGAGGGCCACTATTAAATTTCATAATGAACACGAATTCATCCCTTAAATAGGAAATTATGCTGCAAAAGGCCCCTCCAGGGGGCCCCCGAGCTGGGCAACCCTTCTTATATTGAAGAGTAGGGTCTAATAAGCTTAATTAAAAATCCTTTTTAACCGACTTCAAAAAAGGAGGAGGTTCTCAATTCGTCTGTATTTTTTTTTATGTATGTTATTAGATATCTCCGCCAATTGTTAACCGATTTTAATAATTCTTTTTTCATTCGATAGGATTTACTCTCGAGGTGGTCCCATATTAATTTCGTCAAGATCTGATGGTGGAAACTAGGTAAAACTTGGAAATTCCTCAACGGAATGTAGCATTCGCGTCGTAATTCGTCTATTCTTTTAGTCATATCTCAGTCAGTTTTTAACCGATTTTGATGATTCTTTTTTCATTCGATAGAACGTGCTTTAGGGATAGATCCATACCAGTTTTGTTAAAATTTGATGATGGAATAAGAGATAAAAGCCGAAACTCCTCAACCAGTGATAGCAACATGCATCGCGCGCGATACCGTTTGTGGTGGAATGTTGCTAGGCAACGAAATAAATTTGTTTTGTCAGTTTGCTGAAAATCTACATTTCATATAAAATTATATAATATTTTATTATTCGATTTTATCACATTTAAAATTATATTATATCACATTTAAAATTATATCCATATAAAATTATATTATTCGATTTTATCACATTTTTTGGCGACCGTGACAGGACAAGAACCTGCAATCTTCGGATATTGTATTGGATATCACAAATAATTTAGCTTCTATGGCCGAGTGATCGAGTGTTTTACTCTCTTTACGGAGGTTTCGGGTTCGAATCCCAGTGAAGACACTCTTAAACGAAAATGTCCTTGTGAGACTTTTTTGAGTTTAGTTGGGACATTGCTGCCTGAATCACCTGATTGTCTGAAAAGAAAGATGATTCCGTGATTCGGAAGGCACGTTAAGCCATGTGTCTCGGCTCTAATATCTACAGAAGGCGTCGTTACTCGTGCTAAGTCAGTGGGTTTTGACAAGGGCCCGGTACTATATTAACTGTGTGACCAGGGTATGTGAGGTTGGTTGTCGACCTTACAATCCACAATATGAAGAAAAAGAAGAAGCCAGCCTACGTTCACTATCTGTATGTAATCAGCTAACGACAGACTTTCAAGATACCATCTCAAACCTGAAACTCCTTACGAATAGCCCAAGTATCGGGGTAAACTATAAGCTTATTAAGAGGGAAGTATGTATGGAAATATGTACTGACTTAACGACGACGACGACTTAAAACAGTTGCCCACGACTAATCGTCGATTTTTTGGCTGGCACCGACTCCAAAAGGAAGTACAAAATTCTAAATATTTACTTTATACACTACCTATCTACTTAATTGTGGATATTGGCAATATTTTTTTTCATGTTCCATCTGGAATGTTATTTTATTTGTTACTTTTTAGTGGAGATAACCATATAAGGTAATTTGAAGGAGGTTTCTATTTTTTTGTTAAAATTATTAAACAAGCTTTTAAAGCCGTGGAGTGGAGTATCCTTGTTAAGACAAATCCAATGAGCCCAAACACGACTAGGTTGTGGTGTGTATTTAGGACTTCCTATGGCCTCCTTCCAGCTCCATCATGAGACCCTGGACATCACGTATGACTAAAGATCTTGTTAAGACAAATCCAACGAGCCCAAACACGACTAGGTTATGGTGTGTATTTAAGGAGCTCCTATGGCCACCTTCCGTCTCCATCATCAGACCAGCTCCATGGTACCATAATATTGCATTGTCATCGCGGTTACATAAGTGTACCCAATTTCAGCAAAATCCAATGGCAGCAAGTGCTTCAAAATTGAGTTGCAAGATTTCGCCCGAACATACCCACACACCCACCCACCCACATACAGTGCAAGTTAAATAAAAGCTTGTAAAAATATTTGATTTAATTTTTGATCGCTAAATTCCTAAACAAAAAAAAACCTTTACCATATATTCGTTGGGTCATAAATAGTTATTTTGATCGAAAGGCCGCCACAAAATTCGTCAGGCGGGATACATTACTCGTACATAAGTAGTGTAGTGTTAGAATTGGATGTATGGTATAATACTATCATTTGCCCTTTACTTGCATTACTAAACACACATTGAGTTGTCAATAAGACGTCTGTCAATTATCTCTCTCCTCCTTATCAACCCTCGTTATGGCCGTTTAATTAACCTTCTCTGTTTAATTTAAAATAAATCGATCGTATCTGCTCTTGTTAATAACAGTTATATTTGAGTATTGTTTGAGCGTTGGGACTCGCCGATGGTGGGAGGTGGTTGCAGCTGCATGCCAGTGCCGCCCCCTTCATACAATAGTATGCATAATTAAATTTGTTAATCTTGCTAGTTATTATTTATTTATTTTGATGTAGTGACTTTTATTTGATTTTAATGTAATGGATCTATTAACTTATTTAATTTAAATTTAATTTCTAATTTTACTCTGACTTTGTTTTAAATTTGAATTTTCATACCTGATTGTATATAAATAATTATTGTATTGTGTTGTTTGTGCAAATATGGGTTAATAATAATAATAATAAAATGTGGGAGAGAAAAAAGAAAGAAAAGAAGAATAATAATAAAATATGGGTTAAGCTGAAATAAATATTATTGTTATTATATTTGTAGTATCCTGTACGCTGTGTGTTCTTAAAATAATAAGTCCTCGATCGTAACTGGTTACGAAACTCAGTTTCGATGGCGGCCGAAGGGGTGGGGATTACATACAACGGTATTTTTAATTGCAATCTACCATTGTGTTTACGTCACCTATTATAGGTATTATAGGTAATAGTATAAAATTACAATTAAAATTTATAATTAAAATTAAAATTCGTATGATAGGTAATAAAATTACCTATCATACGAATTACAGTAGGTTTTATAATAAAACCTACCTACTGCAATTCGTACGAGTACCGTTTGTGCTGCGTTGCGTATCGTTTTCGTCAGTGTTAACAAAATTTGCAACTTTTTCAAATTAGGTAGCTAGTTTAGCACAAAAACATAGAATACCTTTGTAGAATTTGATCATTATTATTGCAAGGCGTGTCTCACCGTAAATACTCGTATTATGTTAATACTCTTGTATTATGTTATGTATGTGTCTTACTCGAGTCTTTGCACATAATTTAGACCGATGTCCTTCTCAGTCACAGTCACAGTCAAACAACAACGTAGATACTTAACTATGGTTATCGTCATAGTAAGTAGTTAGTAATTATATTACCTATTATAGCCTCGTGACGGGACATATAATACATTGGTTGAACGATCGTAAATGTCGTGCCAACAACAGAAAGGTAGTTGACATTAGTAATTAGGTAGGTAGATACCTATTTCAATATTACACTGCAAATCGTGTCCTCCATCCACGTAACGAACTCGCTGTTAAAAACTTTTATAAGTATTTGCTTGTTTGTTCTTACGATAACTTGACTGGTCAACACCGGGCCAATGCAGTCTATCAAAGAAAATGATGCTAATTTGCGATAAAAAATCCATTTCATTTACCAATACAAAATAAAATAATGCTACTTCCGCTCAAATCGATGGAAGTTCCCTGCGATTGAAGTGCATTACTTAAATTCACACGACTTCCATACGCGAAGTAGGTGAAGCCCGAATTTATTCAGTATGAAATTATATTTATCAACACCAATCAGTGATATTGTTAGATAATGTTCAGTAAAGTAGCTACTTACTAGTTACTATTATCAACAACCAGAAGCAAGAGCAGCAATGTTTTACACGCGCTTTGCATGCACACACTATGACTCACTGGAAGAGAGGGTAGGTAACCCCTCGTCTTTTTTAAACCAGAAGTAATGGTTTAGTTTACTATGCTACTAAAGTCGAATACAGTTATTTTTTGTGAAATTATGAAATAAGTCTATGATATATTCTTGTTACTTCTTACGGGTTAGGGGGCAAGCCGTCCCACCAAAAACTGGGACCAGGGACCAGTTCCACCTTAACAGTGTAGGTATTTGTATTTTAGCCCTACAGATTATGTTTCTGTACAAAATATTCTTAAAGGTAAAGTGGGTACCACATCTGCGACTTAGTACCTACCTCTTTTAGATATGGAACGACGGTTATTTATACTCTCCTGAAATCGTAGTAAAGCGTCGTCGTTGCGGTCACGTGCGCGTACGCCACTACATTGTACATATAACATACAATAATTTATTTTAGAGACACTAAATGGTGCCAAAATACGTCAAGTAGAACGTCATATTGTAACGAGGCGTTCGTCCTCTTTCCTGTTTTATGACTGGCAACGTTTCTTGCTGGCAGTTTTATCTTTCATTTTAAATTCATTTTCAATAAATTAACTAAATTTTTAGATTTCTTACGTTTCGATTTTGTCTTTTTTCCAAGTTCTTCACTTCATGTGAATGAAAATTCAAATTCAAATGAAAATGAATTTAATATGAAAGATAAAACTGCCAGCAGCTAAAGTTTTAGATTTCTTACGTTTCGATTTTGTCTTTTTTCCAAGTTCTTCACTTCATGTCCTGATCTCCGATAGTAAACAGCTTATCTACTATTTTCTACCGTTTTCCATGACAGTTATATAATAAATGATATAATATATAAAAATATAAATTCCTTTTCTTCGGGCTGAACCTTGGTTATAGCCACATAACCCTTTACAACACTCTTCGTGTAGTGCTCAGCAGCTCCGTGGCGGCTGCGGGGCCACAATATTATTACCTACTCGTTACCTATTCAAATATAAACAGTAGGTACTGTACATTAGATAAGCTTGACAGCACAGACTTCGACGGCGGCGCCGCCTGTAGGTGGACGTTCCTGGAACTTCAGGCTGATACAAAAAAAAATAGATTCGAAGGATGATTACTTTTCTTTCCAATTCCAAAACGTCATCAAACGGCGCGATATCTTTGAGTACCTACTAGAGTAAATACTCAAAACGTGATATGGGCTAATAAAACAAGCAATGAAGAATTTCGGGAAGTCAGTCAGCGACAGTCAATCTCCTGTGCCTCGTTTATAAGCTAAAATACTAGGTACCTGTGTAACTGAAGATAGATCTCTAAAGTAATTAAAATTAGCCAACAATCATCCAGTAGCGGACCATACCACTTGTGTGAGTAACCCAAGCTCTTTTAGAAAATTACAGTATGATCGTCAATATTTTTGGGATTCTAAAACTACGGAATAATAACAAAGGTGTCTCTGTACAACATCTATGTAATTCCTAGCTATCTTCCCTCCCTTGCTCGTACAAAAGGGTAAAAAATCAAGGAAATATCAAATATCAGTGACAAACATTATATTTCCCATGTATTTCCTATTATAGCGTATCGATCATTGCATCACAGGTCTAATAGCTTCCCGTTCCACTTCACTCCAATACCTGATTTCCCCACGTTTGATTGACCAAAGAAAAAGAATGAAAGTCACCGAGATATTCCAGCAACTTTCAAAGCAATTAAAACTCCGAGTTCTGAAAAGAACTCGGAGTCAATCACTCTTTTATGTATGAGTTTTATATTCTAATACTTTAAACGAGCAATTCTTGTTCAATATACACTCACCGGCACATCTAACCGCCCACCCTTCATTTCAGGGAATACTCGTGATTCTTTATAACTCTATTAGTTACAGCTGGTGTTAGTTAAAAAGTAGTTAATTTAACGTTTATTTAAGTGTGTTTAATTTATCGTAAAATTATCAATAAATCTGTTGTAATGTATAACAATAAGCGTACCTAGTTTAAAATTAACTCGAAATACAAGGGTGGGAGATTAGATGTGCCCGTGAGTATATATATAATAAGAATCTCTGAAACGGCTGCAACGATTTTGATGAAATTTTGTATATACGGCGGTTTCACGAGCGATAAATCGATTTAGCTAGGTTTTATTTTTAGTTAAACGGATTTTGCTCGTGTTTTCAGGCATTAAAATATTGCTACGCCATATCATTAGAATAGACCGGTAATTTCGCCATCCTCGATAATGTGACATTAGCTTAGTCAGGAAATCGTTTGACTCTCAAGGCTATTTTATGTATTATGTATTTATTTTTACATTTAGTGGTTTAAAAAAATTTACAGAAATCGTAAATTCCTTTTCTTTTATTTTTTTTTTCTTAGACCAATGTTCACCAACAGAATAGCACTTCAACTGAATTGTTCCCTCTATTCAAAGCCGCCTTAACGATGAAATGTTTTTTTAACACGTTTTTATTAACTCGCTTTCTTGTCTGTCTGTTTGTTTGTTTGTTCGGGTGGAATCTTGCAACCTATTTTGGAGCACTTGCTGTCATTCGATTACTGTGCTGAAATTTGGTACACTTATGTAAATAAATTGTTTGTAAGATTATTAAATACCTAACATAGTAAGTAAGGAATAGTCTGATGGCAGAAAATCCATCTATTTGCACGCTGAACTTTATTTTATACGAGATGTTCGTTCAGCCTCCGCTGCATGACGACCGTAGATAAAATAAACCGCACGACATAAAATGTAACCGCCAATAGTAACGTAGTTCTTATAAATCTTCGCGCGATATAAATTTGAAAACTATTGGCGCGGCGGTGGTCACTTTATATGTCGCGCGGTTTATTTTATCGACGGTCGTCATGCAGCGGGGGGTTCTCTTGCAAAATTTTACACACATTGGACTAAAAACCTTTTTCCTCCGAGACTAAAAAGAATAAAATAATTTGATTGTGATTTTTATTGATAGTACTCCTGTAGGTAGGTACTGTATGTAACGAGATGTTGACACTGTGAAACCGCTCCCATACGGTGATAGCATTTTTTATTGCAATTTTGAAAACGCACGAATCGCTACCAACTTGCTTGTTTACAAAAAATTACGACGCACGAACCGCGACCACATCGTGAAAGCGTGTATTTTTTTTTTCAAATTATTGTATTGTCACCGGTTCTTGATAAGTGTATAAAGTTTCAATTAAATCTGTACGTTTGAAGTGGGTCAAAATCGAGTCCAAACAAACAGTCGAGTCGGTTACATACAAGCATACAAGCATACAAACATACAGGTGAAGCTAATAATAAAAGCGTGTTAAAAATAGCTGGCTGAGCTAGAATGAGTTTTACTTTAATAATAATTTTTGCTTATTATGAAAAAAATTAAGGGTTACGTTATGAGTTTAAATTCGGATGTTCCACGAGCATAGCTCGGTCACCCGGGTACTTGTTTTAATAATATACTTATCATAATTTCGTAATGAAATCGAAAAAGACGAACATTAACTGGGTAACTATTCTTTGGAACAGATCTATCTAACCTATTGAAAACGAAGATATTTATTTATCATATCTCGATAGACCTGGGCCCCGTTTCACGAAGCAACAATTTACAAGTAACAAGTTAGTTACAATTTGATATTCATTGCGTAGCCAATACGCTTAAACTGTTAGCTCTTACCGTTTTATTTTATCTCTTGTCTACGCAATGTACGTCGAATCGTACTTGTAATTTGTAACTTGTAGATTTCCTGATCTTACGTTAGGGTTACAGTAAAAGTTGTTGGTATCAGTATCATCCATTTGTTGCTTTTCATTCCTTAAAATAAAACACTTAATTATACGTAATCCTACATTCACCTTTAATATTGGTCACCCTACTGCTAAGTTTGTATGGGAAAATAACAATGATCAATATCTCTGAAACTATGTAAGGGATCGTCGTCACATTTACAGGTTATCTTAATCGTCCCCGTCATTAAATCTTGAAGGAAATTTGGAAGCCGTAGACCATCAGACAGCGCAGATACAACGAGCCAGCCAGCCAGAACATCAGGCTGGCTGGCACCAAGTTTTCATCGATTTCTCGTAAACGCCTTTATGTGACGCCATGAAACAAACGCTATGACTGTCACAAATTCCGTCACTAAATGCTAGTAAAAGAACCTTGTTTAAAAACGCTTTCGTTGTCGAGATTCAGAGGTGCCAGCCAGAAGTTTAATACGTAGGTTCAGGCTGGCTGGCCACGCTTTTCGTTGTTTTTTAGCTAAAGGCTATACGTATCTCAAAAATTCAAACTGGATGCCTGTCACAATTTTAGGTGACGCAGATTATAAAAGTGGTTTTCAAGCTGGCTGGACACGTTTGCGTTCGATTATTTCGGGTTCTCTAGCGTCACATAAACTGAAATAAGCGTGATTAGCCGTCACCTAAAATTGTGTATTGACCTACTTAAACCCGGCTCATTTGGAAGAATTGTCCAGCCAGCCTGAGTCACATCGAAATTTTAGCTTGTTTTCATAATCGTAAGGAACCATAAAGTTTTCCTAATTAGATTAGGTGATTTGTTTTATTCTTCATTATAAATGCTCAAATAATAATGCGTAGGTACTAGTCATCTTCTTGAATTTTTTACTTACTCTCCATTTACTGCCTTTTTCCATCTTGTGTACTACTTACGTTATTAGGTTGTATAGTAGTAGAATAACCTTAGTCTATTAACTTCAAGGTATCTACAAGGACATTGTGTCTAAACCTACATATTTATTATTTCAGAAACCGCAGATGCGGCCGATGATTGCCGAATATGACCCTAAGAAAAAAGGGGTCCGAAATGACTTATCAGATGTCGTTATGGTCAAGTAAGTTACTATCCTTTATTTATAATGATTTTGCTAATAAAATGTTGCAACTTCGGCGATCATTACATTACTATGCTATAACTGCCTTTGTTAATAATGTTATAATATAGTTAATAAAGGAATATGTTTTAATTGGTAAATGTTTTGGTTGCTGCTTAGTCACATTAGTCACTTACAATAGATCAAAGAAGCATGACATGTTTCACTGCTATTTTCTATCGTCATCGAACAGCATCTTTCTTTGGAATTTTTGAAAAAGACTCAGAAATTTAAATAATATTGACATTTTTGTTCAACAGGGCATTGAAAAGAAAAATATTAGATTTTACTTACCTAATTAGAATAATTATAGCCAGAAGCTCGCCTTCGTGGCTTGTCAAAGCCTAGTATCTACAGATTTAATCATACTACTGTTTATTGACATGTTTTGTCATTATAATGGTATTTTATATTGTATGTTGACTGTTAAGTACTTGCTCCCTTAAACGAGCTAAAATGCTCGCCGGCGTACGGAGAGGTTCCAGGAAGACCCGTGCTGCTTCCACAAGATTAAAGTCGTTCGTCGACCTTGATCATCTTGCAATGGACTTATACACCGGTACATCACTCCATTTTATGGTTTCTACTTGTTTGTTTAATTTGTTTTATTTTCGTACTGATAAAATTGTAATGTTAAATTGTTTGTGAGAGTGGTCTGCTGCAGCGCGATTGTGGCTCGCAGTCCGCTGCGGGCCACATCGCACCCGGCCCGCTCTGCGCCATCTCTGTTCAGGCTCGGGATTGGCCTCTACTGTCTCATTGTCAAATTTAATTTAGCTTTATGTACAGTACAGGTTAATAAGAGCATCCATATCACGTGCGCCTATTCCTGAAAAAACAATTTTTCTAAAAGTATTTTCCTTTCAGTCTTTGCTGATACATCCACAAGAACTGTATCCACAATAATAAAAAGAAATCGAAAAGGGTTATATTATTAATAATATATTTCTAAGTATAGACGCACGATATGGATGCACTTACGAATTGGACTGTGCGTAGGTTACTAATGCACTGATATGAAGTGGATCTAAAATGTATGGTATCTAACTTGGCCCATGCTGATACATATAATATAGTGCGTAAAAATAAACAACGTAAAGCTGTATTGAATTTAACGGTTTGGCCTTATATTTTGTAAATGCCGAGTCTTAATAGAGTGAAGCGCACTCAAAATATACTTACTTTATTGAATGTTTTGGAGACCATAATTAATGTATCACACTCTACACGAATAACTCATGATCAAATACACTACAAGCTAAATCACTTTAAAGTTAGCTTAACAATAGGTAGTTCTACGTTAGTTTCATATATTTATAGAGCCACATTTAACACTTGAATATTTATTGCGTACCTACATTCATCATAGTTTTACGAGTAGAAACATTACCTTACCTCAAATCTCAACAAGCTTGTCACAATATGGTGCTTTATCTGTTGTGGCTGCTATTGTGCTTTGTAATCATAATCAATGACAGAATTCAACCTATTGATCTTGAATCACACTCTTACCATCACTTACCTACTCCTGACTTGTACCATTATGATTTACTAAGTTGCATTGGTAGATTTAAGTAACAATATCTTGTCAGTCGCTATAACAGTGTACTGGGAATTTCCCACAGATACAAAGTTGACCCAAATGAGATCCCAGTGGAGCAGCAGGCCGGGTCCACGCTGCCGCTCATGGAGATTCCTGGTAGGGACATTGAGGCTGATGAGGACTACAATCCGTTTGAGCACAGGAAATTAGCTCATCCTACGTCGTAAGTTTTTCTAAATATTCTTATTATTATTTTTATATTTAAATGAGCACCACCGTCTATAAAATTAATAAGATTCAATTCGGTTCATACACTGAAAAAAATATTATAAACGTACAAGTTGTGAAATGAATCGTTCTACTTACAGAATTCTAGTGATAATATATATATATATATGATGATAATAAACGTTTAGTAGAAGTTACTTTTTGATTCTAGTTAAACGGAATTTTGCAATGGATACTACCATGTTAGTAACGTGTAATATACATCTGGGTACATTTCAAAACGCATTGTTTTGTTAACTGTTCTCCTAGTAGAATCGGGCTACGAGTTTTAGTCTAAGAAAATATCAACAGATGGCGCTGTACTTTTTACTGCTGTAAAAAGCTGGCGCTGTACTTTTGATCGGATTTTTTCTGATTTAATGACTAGCCCGGTCAATTTTGGTAAATTTAAGCGAGTTGGCTGGCTTGTACTTAGAGGTTACATCCTAATTGGAATAACTTTCTGAGACTCGCCTACCATTCGTTAGCCGTACTGCCCGTACTCGCTACGCATCCCACACTGGGAACGTTGTGAGACAGGTAGTTTCGCAGCATTTGCTTATGTAAATATTTTTTTTATTACTTTTGTACTTTTATACAAAATATACTGTGAACCAAAAAAAAAACGGATAACTAAATACTTTTTGTCCACATTAAATTTCAATATTTAACTGTAATAAGTAGTCGTTTCGATAACATTCCGCATCGCACAAATTTTACTAGAATGGTTTTATTATGTTCACAAAGTGTTTTAAAATCACATATATTGCAAAACAGTATTGTAGGTATAACTAGAATCTGGTTACCAGTACGAGACATTTTTTTTCAGTGTACAAGTAAATACAATTACGGCCTGCCTAGACACATTTTATTGAGACATACTTTGACTTTTGAGTAGACGACACATAATATATTATTTACCTACAAAATAAAAAAGGCTGCAATATATTTTGCAATTCCGCGACGCTGTATTATAGTACAAGCGCGGGCCGCTCCAAGCTTACCTAATAGGATACCAAGATGGGATCCATTTTGTGGAGGTTCAGAACAGGATTGGCTTCTTAGATCTATATCTATAAGTTTGCCTGAGCAAATCCTGGACCGTTTTGTGTAGAAGATCAAAAAGGTGTTGTTTTTTTCGTACTTTTTACGTCGTTGAGTACCAATTTGTGATCTGGCAAACTAGATAAAGCTTATCAAGGAACACAAAAATACTAGTTTATCTCGTTCTACCTTGGAACCTTTTAGAGACGGACAATTTTAGAGTCATTAAAAATCATTGCCGACTCTTAGTCACACCAAGGTATCACACCAGTGTGACAAACAGGTTTGTATTTCTTGTTTGTCACGTTTGTTTGCATTTAAAACATCGGATATCAAGATGAAAATCACACTAGTTATCTATAGGTCTGATAATTAGTCCAAGGTCTGATAGGAATCCTGCTAATATTATAAATGCGAAAGTTTGGATTTTTGGGTGTTTGTTGCCGAATCACGCTTGAACCACTGGACGGATCGAGATGAAACTTGGCACACATTTAGGTTAGGCCCTGGAATAGCGCATAGGATTCTTTTTACTGGAAAAAGTCTTATTCCCACGGGAAAATCTTACATAGCGCGAGTGTAGCCGCGGGCGGACCGCTAGTCACATATATTTTTTTATACTCTACTATTGATCTACTGGTTCGATTTTTATATAATACGTATATGGTGAACAGGATGTCTCTTTTAACATGATTGTTATTTTTTTTTATTTGGGTAAAGAAACAGTGCACAATACGTCATATAATATACCAAGGTACAAAAAAGATTAATAATTGTGGCACCAACACCATTAATCATTGTTATATTACAATCTAGATTTTTTAATGATTATTTCGTATGTTCCTTCATGTTATCATTATTTTACTCCAGGAACCTATTACGTAGGTATTATATCTATATCTTCATGAACTTTGATCAGATAATTTTTGTGTTTCCAGAGATTTTGACACATTAATTCACTTACTGAAGGGATCCCTGGGTAGTGGGATCCTCGCGATGCCTATGGCCTTCAGCAACGCCGGTCTGTACTTCGGGCTGGTGGCGACCTTTGCAATTGGCGGGATCTGTACCTACTGTGTGCATGTGCTAGTCAAGACAGCACACGAACTATGCAGAAGAATACAAAAGCCATCCCTTGGGTTTGCAGAAACTGCTGAAGCGGCGTTCTTGGCAGGACCACCGGCTGTTCAAAAGTTTTCAAGACTTGCTAAGTAAGATTAATATCGAAACGTTTTTGTAATATCCACTCGCGAGATTGTAATCTGTCGACAGCTTGTGAACGGATGATGAAATTTACAATTTACGTAGATTACGATAGTTTATTATAATTTAACAATGTTTAGCTGAAATAATGTGAACAACCAATCACATTTTATAATATGATAGTGCCTGTTGACCGACCAATAATTTTCAAATTTTCTCACTTCGAGTTACTTTCCTTGAATTCTTCTTTGGTTGGGAAGTGTCGGTGCGTCAAATGTAGGCTTTAAATCGTGCTTCTGCATGCCTCGGAATCATACCTAATCGCAGAGCTTGGTGGCATAATTGGTAATGCACCTGTTTCTGGCCCGAATAGCCAAGGAGATGCAGGTTCGAGTCCTGTCCAAGATCGATAAGAAATTTCATTTTCTGCTTTAGGCTAATTAAAAAGAAAAAATTAGTCAGTACCTGGGCGACTGAACTTTGCTCGTGGAACATCTTTGAATTGATCAGTTTCCCACGTGGTGAACACTCTGCTTTTTCTTCTCGATTGTGAGGAAAGAAAACAAGTCAGTTTGTAAAAAAATAACACATGAGCTCACACCCAGATCAATGCACCTATTTCATAGTCAAACTGCGAAATTTTTAGTTGGTTTTAATGACATCACTGTACCTATATTATTAACTTTTGAAAAGTCTCGCACAAGTATAAATTAACCTAATTACTATTTCATCGTTAAAATTGACATAATTAATACAGTATGTATGTATCAGTTCTAAATCAAAACATTGCTTAAAACCACAGACAATTTTATTTTCGGCAAAAACTTTCTCCCGCCTTTTTTATAGGGCACGTTCGTTTCCAGCCAGGCAAGATTTTAGACAAAATAAAAAAAGTTATGGTTTATTTTATTATTTTTAATTCTTTTATTGTTATTTCTTGGTAAATACTTACATGTATCTGGGGGCACGGCAGTGCCCCCGCCAAGTCGAGCAAAAAAGCGGCACGGCCGTACCATCCTTTTCTCGAAGCAGAAAATCCGCACTCGACGTCGTCGTCGTGTCTCCTTATTTTTTTTTTCGTTAGATTTTAAATTGTCACTTCGTTTCGGCATAATTAAAAATTTTACCTTTATAAAAGAATATTAAAAAGAAACACTTTCAGTAAAACGCGTGTAGTCGTCACCGTGCACGAAAAAGGAATGAGCTCCGAGCGACATCACACCCCATTCCAGAAACTAGATAGTGGTAGGGATCTGCCGCCATGTTTGTTTTTTAGGTTGGCTAGTCAATTGAGTGTTTCTTAAAGCGTGCAAAGTCACCTGTAGGTTAAAGGTACTACGTGGTAAATATATTATATCTTCAAATGAAGCGATTCATGTAATAACGATCGAACTTCACTTGGTAAGTTCGTTTGATCTTATATTAAGCCGCGTTTAGTTTTTATTACGTTACCAATAAATTTTAAGTCTGCTATTTCTTAACAACCAACTAACTATAAAATCTGATACTAACATTAAATATTAATCTATTTTACAGTGAATAAACAAATATTATGTATTTAATTCTTGTAAATTATTACATAGGTATACCTAGCTATTAGTCACAATTGTCAGGTTTTTTATTGTGATAAGATGGCGGTGTAATGAGAACCATAATCACTTAGCTTTTTTAAAAGAATATTGCTGGCAGAGCCTAAGCAATTTGAGTCAAACTATGAACTGAAATCGCTTAGGCTTTGCAAGATTTTTGATAAATAAAACCTAACGCAGTATGGTTCGAGACTGAACTGAAATGCGTTAGCCTTTGTAAAGTCGCGACCCGGCAGACGTTGTCTTGCCATTTTTCCTACCTCTACTCTACTCTACACCTACCCTACACTTACCCTACACCTACACTACATCTACCCTACACTTACCCTACACCTACACTACATCTACCCTACACTAATCCTACCCAACATCTACCCTTCACCTACCCTACACCTACACAACATCTACCCTACACCTACCCTACACCTGCCCTACATCTACCCTACACCTACCCAACATCTACCCTACACCTACCCAACATCTACCCTACACATACCAAAGCAGTGCCACACATTTTGTATTGGAAAATTAATTTGTCATTTTAAGTATTTTCCGTTACTTAGTATTTATGTTTCTCACCGTTTTAACCTTCCAGGGAAGGTTCCCTACCCAACATCTACCCTATACCTACCATACACCTACCCTACACCTACCCAACACCTACCCAACACCTACCCTACCTACACCTACCCAACACCTACCCTACACCTACCCTACCCATATTTTCTCAACGTTTAAACCTTCCCTGGACTTCCACGAATATTTCAAGACTAAAATTAGCCAAATCGGTTCAGCCGTTCTTGAGTTTTAGCGAGACTAACGAACATCAATTTATTTTTATTTTCATTTTTGATTACTAGCATTTCTACCGGGCTACGCCCGGGACTGAAACTAATGGATCGCAAAAAATATTTTAAACGAAATATATTTTTTTCTTTATTTCACAAATATAGTAGCCTATAACCTGGTCAGTATTCTCTTCTATCGATTGGTATAAAGCCCATCGAAATCGGTGCAGCCGTTTTCTAGTTATATAAAAGGACATACATTCAGTTTTATATAGTAGAAGATATAGATTTCGTAAATAGACGTAATCTGTAACAATAATCTATCATACCTAAACTCATTATGAACGTGGTATAATAGAAATGAAATAGATAAACAGAAACAAAAACTTTGAAACATAACAGTGGTGAATCCTACAATCAATGATAGCGGAGGAGCTTGCATTTCAACTTACATTTCACTGCATTTATGCGATCGTTCACAATCTGTCTGTAGTTTACAAACCCGCGATCTTTTACAAATGAATTAAAGTCTCTTACAATTATTCAGTGACACCCTCCAATAACAAATCTTTAATTAAAATCAACGGTACTTTCGGTAGGCACTTTACTTGTTTCATACAACTGTTTTTATGTATATTTTTTGTTTCAGAGCAATGGTAAATTGGTTTCTTGTTATTGACTTACTTGGATGCTGCTGTGTCTACATAGTATTTGTGGCCAAAAACATAAAGCAAGTCGTGGATTATTACGCTCAAGAACACCATCATTTGCCAAAGGACTTAGATATAAAAATTTATATGGTCATGCTTCTTCCTCTATTGATAGCCATGAATCTCATCAGGAATCTAAAATATTTGGCTCCTTTCTCAATGATAGCAAACCTTTTGGTTGGAACTGGCATGGCAATCACGTTCTACTTCTTATTCCAAGATATACCGAGCATAAGTGAGCGTACTAGAATGGCTGACGTTAGCCGTCTACCTATTTTCTTTGGAACTGCTATTTTTGCTCTAGAAGGAATCGGTGTAGTAATGCCTCTAGAAAATAACATGAAAACACCTACACATTTCATCGGATGTCCAAGTGTACTGAACTTCGGAATGGGATTCGTCGTTTCACTTTATGCTTTTGTTGGATTTTTTGGATATCTGCAATACGGACCAGACACGCAAGGAAGCATCACGTTGAATTTACCCAAAGATCAGTTGTAAGTTTGCTTTACATTAAAGTAATAGCGAGAGCTGGCTGCGAAAAAAAATAGTTATACAATGATTTTAATGTAATAAAAGAAAGTTAAAGCAAGATTTATTTCTCGAAACATTCCGAGCTACTCGACAAGTATTTAGAATACAACAGAACGCTATCAGCAAGTGTTCGGTCAATCATGTTAATTTTAATAAAATAAAAGCTTGTTCTGCCCTATGTCTGCTTCTGTAGACATAGATTGGCGTTTAATTTATTGCAGAAGTGTTGGTCCCACGCTTGTGACTTGTCGACTTAACCCTTGGCTTGGTATTACATGTAGATTATCACTGCTGTACTTAAAAAAAAGTAAACAACTAGTTACTTTTAAAGTACAGCAGTGATACATCCCGGGATGTATAGCTTGATTTCTATGGAAAGATGTAATGAGATGTATCGACAGATATCGTGCTATAATGTACATTATAGCTGCCGTGTGTGGACCACTTTAGGCGTCAATTTTTCTGGTTAGTAAACTGAACTGAGCCGTCACGCCAGGTTGTTCACGTTGCATCAATCGACGTAGTGGACTAATACAAAATCACTTCTGTCTATGTCGGTCGTGCGTGTGGTATTTTTTTTCGTAGCCAGCTCATATACTTACTAAAACTTATGTTGAGAATTATTTGTATTAATATTTTATACTCAATGAATGTACTCAATGTACTCAATATTTTATTTCCAGGCTCGGACAGAGTGTGAAGCTGATGATCGCCGTAGCAATATTCTTTACGTACAGCTTGCAATTTTACGTGCCAATGGAAATCATTTGGAAAAACGTTCGCCACTGGTTCGGTGCCAGAAAAAACCTTGCTGAGTACAGCATTAGAATCTTTCTTGTTATCCTTACACTTTGCATAGCTGTAGCTATACCTAATCTAGGTCCTTTCATTTCACTGGTTGGTGCTGTCTGTCTCTCTTTTCTGGGTCTAATATTCCCTGCTGTTATTGAAACCGTCACATTTTGGGACCGACCCAACGGTCTTGGTAGGTTTAACTGGGTTTTGTGGAAAAATACATTCTTGGTAATTTTTGGTATCATTGGCTTCTTGTCAGGATCTTATGTGAGCATTATAGACATTTATAACGGTGCTGAGTAACAACTTCTTTTTATTGCATGGCATTAAGGGCCAATATATAATATTAAGTAAGTATTATTATGATTTATCTGTTTTAGTAAAGTATAAATATGTACTGAATTTTAAGTAGGTACATAGTCATTTACTCGCAGTCATAGTTCCTTCGATGGTACTGAATCGATATCGTAGTTCCGTTACTCGTTTTAGGTACATAGTTTTTATTTTATCTTTTTATGACTGCAATAGTCTACCTGACATTTGACAGACAGTAATTGATCACAAATTAACTTCAAGAAAATACAAACTTAGCGCGAGGACGTAGCACGAGCCACGAGCTTAGCACTCTTGAACTAACTCCGCGTAATAATGTCACAGTGCAAAAAGGTCCAAATTAATTCCATAATAAAATGTTGAGTGCAATAACGTCACAAGTATCAATGTTTTAAAAGACGTTTGTTATTTTTGTGCAATTTGGTCACAATTCACTAAAGGCACATTAATAGCTAAATATTTAATTTATAAATAGTTAATAATAAGAATGAATTACTACCCATATACTTAATTGCACACTCAAAAAGATACGTATATGTTTTAAAATGTAAAGTATACAATTAGGCGGCCTTATTGCTACATAGATTTCTTTTCCAGGCAACCGTTAACATACATGCATGCATACATGTGTGCATTACCTATACCACAGATAATATAATACTCCTATACCTGCATCATTATGTCTATTCGCGAAATAATAATGGTAGCATGACTAACTACGTTATACAAATACAGTTGATGTAATTATAAACAAATCTGTTATTTAGTACAGTAGGTGTAACTCTTGTGACTAATTTGCACTTTGAAATTAGAAACAAATAGGTTTGTGACTAAATTACACTGTTTAAAATTATTAAATTTAATTAAATATTCACTTATGACCAAATTGCACTCATTATAGGTACGTGTGACGTTATTGCACTGTGACATTATTACACTAACTCCTTTGAAGCACCGAATCTCTGTAACGTAGCCATTTTAGATTTAAATATTTTTTAAATGTAAACGTCGATGTGAGAAATCTAGTGCATTAACGAAATGTGATATATTTAGATTATTTGAAATTATGAAAAAAGTAATGAGTAGTCATTCTACCATGAACTCAATATGTAGGTTAATTTTGTTTGTCCGAATATGAAAAGATAAATAAAGAGTTGTTCTGTAAGATTATTATCATACATCATAATATATAAAATATCGAGTAAAAATCTAACGCATTGGGTTAATATTCTTACAAAATTCAGTTATGCCATGCATCTCACCATCAAAAAAATTAATTACGTATGGTTGTACTTTATTTAATTTATATTATGATGTTCTGCGTCAAATTACTAACAAACTGAAATACTATAAGTTTAACGTTAAGTACTAAAGTTTCATATGATAAATCAACAATTTTTTTATATCTACCTACTTATTAAATGTTTCATCATTTAAAAAATAAATTCTGTGAAATATAAATTGAATGATTTAGTTCCTATCTCATTTAACAGCAGAGCCTTAAATAGATAAGTAATTGAATAGAAGTGAAGCATAGTATTTAAGACACAGTCAAAGTGATGCAGTCTTAGTCTTTAGAAGAATTCAGTTACAACTTGTTAACGGTAACTTTTAGTGTAAAAGTAGGTATTCTACTTACTTTAGTATGATTATTATGTTCACTTACGTTTTCGACTTATTTTACTTGTTGTTTAAATTCAAATACTACATAAAAAGATAATAGTTTTGGTTGTTTTTTAATAAATAAAAATATTTATAGTATGTACTCGTACTTGCCTACTAAACTAAAGCACTCTTCTAAAGACTAATTAATCGCACTTGCGACTCGCACATACCGACTATGACCACTCGCAATATGATCAAGCTGTTGTGTTTTCATGAGATCTACTTTGTTTATGTTAGTAGGTAGGCAGCGCTTCAATTAAAAGAAAAAGAAAACACTAGATATTTATTTGAGAATAATATCTCGGAGTAAATTATCCATAAATTGAGTTGAGTGAAAGTGTTCGAGGTCATCGTTATTTAAATTAAAACACACAAACCCTTACCTTAACTAAAACAAAGCTCAACTCTTCTTAAAAAAGCTTGTACCTTAAAAGTGCCTTATTTATATCCAGCTTCTAACACCGCTATAAAAATGCAAATATAGGTACTACTTTCAATACAATCGAATACTTTAATATGCGCCTTATAATACCTTTATAAGTTTGTGATTGTGATATTTGTTGAAGGCATTTCTTTAGTACCAAAAACGTAATAATAATAATAAAAATAACAATGAGTTGTAAAATCTAGGTTGAGACAGCATTACCTACCTGCTGTGTTTTCTCGGCTACCCATCAAGCATAAAAAGAATAATGTAAATCATGAAACAACCAGTACCTACTTATCATAATGACGTAACATACTGGTTTTTTCACATCACCAAGTAATTGAATGGATGATACAACATAATATTTACTTGCAAAGGAAGAAATTACTGAACTGAGCCCTTTTATTGCTTTTAGATTAAATAAGAGTCGAGTCGAGAAGTTCCTCATTGATGATTCTAGATAGTATTTATTAAATATAGATGTTTAACATGTAAAATGTGATGCGAACATCTGTAGGAATTATGGTTTGAAACTGACAATGTTTAGAAAATAGTGTTATCACGTTTTAAGATCTTGGCCCTTTTGCCTAGAATTATGTGATACTTCTAAGTATAATGTAATGTTTATTTTAAGTTCAACAATAGATGTAGGAACATGAGTAGGGATCTGATTATAATAATGTGACCGATTTTTTTTACACTAAGGTTTGTGAGGTCGATTGTCGACCTTACAAGCCACACGTTAAGAATTTTATTACTCACTCACAAACAAAATAAAAAATTGTGATGATCACTTGATCATTTTAAAGATATTTGCTAGAAAGAAAACCGCAGTAGATATTCCACAACTATGACTATGCCACATGAAAAGAAAGTATTTTTTCCTTATACTTAGACTGAAAGAAGACTTTTCACATTGATTTTAAAAATAATTTTAATTGCATTCTGTGATTTATCGAAAGGGTCAATCCATAATATAAAAGTATCATAGTATCTTTAACAAAAATAATTATACGAGGGGTGAAAGTAACTTAAATATTTAGCGCCGAGACGGGGTTTGAGGCCTGTGCGTAGCGAGGGCCCTAATAGTTCGAGGCACTAATAAGTCTTTAACCAGAGGTAAACACTGTGCTTTTCATTACGAATACAAGGAAAGTAAAAATAAAAACACGAATTAGCTAAAGAAAAAATGAGTGACATCCATATCTGAATCAGATGAACTCATTGTAAACAAAACCCTAAAACTCGAGAAACAAATGATAATTGGAATGTTTATTTTTTTCTGTGGCCGAGCCGGCCAGCATTTGAGCCATTATTTTTAATTTCCATCATTGTAAAATGGTAAATATTTTGCCCAAATCTATTTTATTTTAATGTAATAGTTGAAAGTCAATTATAATAAAATCATTTTAAAATATATATTCCTTAATTTAATACTTAACTTTATGTTATTTCAATTTAACATTGCGTTGTAATTGAGTGGCTGTATAGAAACATGGAACATAGTTCAATAGAAATGTGAAATCAGAACCAGTTTTTTTTTTATAATTTGACACCTGTCAGTTGAAAACGATTCTCTCTCGGACTGAAAAGTATTACCTTCAACTCGCTCTTCAGGCAACTTCAGACTTACTTTCCGAGTATGAGTAATGAAAACGATATTATTGCATCTCTTTTGTTTGGTTTCTACTGTTGCCGGTTTTGCCATTCCCCTGCAGCAACAAATATATATTATATGCCAGTAGGTATATAAAGTAGGTATTTTTTAATTTGAATAAAATGTAGTTCAGAAGCCGTCGCGTAGTCATTGTTACGCGCCATTCGCTGCCTGCTACGCTAAGATGATACCCAGCCAGCATGTCACCTAGGCTACAATATGATTTCTCGAAAAAACGAGCTCGGATAGCCAGAATGAAGACTCCGTGTGTGATGCAGCAAACAATGGTTAAAACGCTAGCGTTACTAATGTCATTATTTTATTAATTGGTTTCTTTCAACCGATATTTTTATTTATTTTGAATTCGTAGTTGCAATGTGATTTTTTGTGACGGTCATATTACGCAACATGTCGCTACTCTATTGTCGTATTTTATAGATCATTCCTAAGGAACTATATTTTGGTATACCGTACCTAGTACCTACCTACCAACATACCGTAGATGTAGTGGTTGTTTACAGTATTAAATATATCAGTTTTAAAAGCAAACGTGTTTCATTTAATCTACAGAAAATAAACGAATAAGTATCTTATCCTTATCCTGAGGTGTCTTACTGTAGGGCAAAGGCCTCCCTCGCCTCCTTATCCCGATCCTGGAACAAACTTTCCCACTCGCCACAGTAGGCAACCAGCTCGTCTCGGCCACCTCTTTTGCGGGGCCGACCACGACATCTTGCTGCGTTCTGGGGCACCCAACTGGTAGTCCTTTTATAGTAAGGAGGCGACGAAGCAATTTGAGATTTTTCGTAGCCGAAGGGGCTCCCAGACGCAATACTAATTGATGTAGCTCAGAAGACCGCCCACTTAAAGTGAGACTGGGTTGGCCACGTCACCCGAATGCCTAACGTACTGGACTATTTAATAAGTCGTCTCCTTCATGATTTTCGTAGCCCCCTCTTCTATATATCTAAAACTGGTAAGTATGTATGTGTTCCTTATGCTCTATAAAACACGAACGGTTTTAAGAAGAGGAAGTGGGAACACGCATAGCTATGACGTCACAAAGATGGCGGCTGACCGTACCAAGTTTTCTTCATTTCTCGAGTTCTACTGCATCAATTTCGTTGTTTGATATGACATATGAAAGTTTATATAATTGCCTATGATTGCTCTTTTGAAACTTCAATCAATTAATCAGCCTATTGCAGTCCACTGCTGGACGTAGGCGGGCTGCTGGGGTAGGTCTTTTGAAACTTACTAATTTAGTTTTGTCGTTTTTAAAATATTGACAAAAATAGGTTTTTTTTCATACACTTTTTCTTATTTACCGCTATAACTAAATAAAGAAACATAAGTGTAGGTACCAAAGCTCATAACAAAAAATAAAGCTCGTTTTATTACCTTCTCAAAAATATAAACATCATTGTAGTCGAATAATAAACAAACAAGAAGTGATCAATTCTGTAAAGAAAATAAGTAAGTAAGTAAAAACACTCAAAGTATTTACCATTCTGATTTTTACCGCCGTTTTCACTATTGATTTATTGATTTTAAAATGATAAGTTTTAGAGAAATAGCTGCGCTTTTTACAAGCTTTTATTTAGTTTCACCTGTCCCGTTGTCTGTCTGTAATCAAATCTTGCAAGTTAAATTTGATCCACTTCCCAGTTTCCGATTGAGCTGAAATTTTGCATTCATGTATAAATCGGATGACAATGCAATATTATGGTACCTTGGAGCTGGTCTGATGATGGAGACGGAAGGTGGCCATAGGAACTCCTCTAATATAGAACACAACCTAGTCGTGTTTGGGGTCGTTAGATTTGTCTTAACAAGATCTTTAGCCATACGTGATATTCAGGGTCTCATGATGGAGCCGGAAGGTGGCCACACCCACAGGAACTCCTTAAATACACAACACAACCTAGTCGTGTTTGGGCTTGTTGGTTTTGTCTTAACAAGATCTTTAGTCATACGTGATGTTCAGGGTCTCATGATGGAGCCGGAAGGTGGCCACAGGAACTCCACAAATACACAACATAACTTGGTCATGTTTGGGCTTGTTGGATTTGTCTTGACTAGATCTTCAGTCCTACGTGATGTCCAGGGTCTCATGATGGAGCCGGAAGGTGGTCACAGGAACTCCACAAATACACAACATAACATAGTCGTGTTTGGGCTTGTTGGATTGGTCTTGACGAATACTTTGATACTAAATGGTAACCAGAGTCTGATGATGGAGCTAGAAGGTGGCCATAAGAACTCCGTAATTAAACGACGCAACCCCACCGAGTTTGGGCCCATTTGATTTGTCTTGACGAGTACTTTGATACTACATGATAACCAGGGTCTGATGATGGAGCTGGAAGGTGGCCATAGGAACTCCGGAACGACGCAACTCCATCGAGTTTAGGCCCATTTGATTCGTCTTGTCGAGTACTTTGATACTATATGGTAACCAGGGTCTGATGATGGAGCTGGAAGGTGGTTATAGGAACTCCGTAATTAAACGACGCAACCCGATCGAGTTTGCGCTCATTTGATTCGTTTTGACGAGCATCTTAGTTGGCGTGAATATGCAACTCCAACAGATTTGGGAAAAAGTTCGTTCCGTTTGTTATGAATGTGGATTATTATATGTCTGATTGATTAGATGGATGCCCCAATGCCAAGGTGAGCACGTGCCGAGGGCTGAATGGTATGAGAGTGTATAAACATTTCATATCGCTAACGTTGCGCCTCAGGGTACCAGGGCGAACCCTGTTGTACTGAAACCCTTATCCCTCTACAATGGACCTCGGCAAGGATGGCATTCACATAATACAGCCTAAATCAATTCAATTTCCTGCTAAATTTAATTACGGCACAGCTGAAAGAAGAATGCTTCCGATGGTCTTGTCTTGGGCTTCAACTGTGCACAAAATGCAGGGAACTACTGTAGATCATGCTGTTATTTATCTAGGCTCTAAATTATTTGCTGCTGGTCAAGCTTATGTGGCTTTAAGCAGAGTTAAGTCTTTAGCAGGACTTCGAATCGAAGAACTTGACTGCTCCAAGTTGACTTCGAAGAAACCTTGTAATGTAAAGAAATGGATAGAATGAGAAATGTTAAAAATAACTAACTTGTGATTACATAACTAATTTAAACATTAGTTTACCCTACTACAAACAAAAAAAAAAATGAAATATTTAAATATAAATAAAATACATAAACTTTAAGTGCTCAAAGCAGCACATTATTATGTGAACGTACTACGGACTACATAACGGAAAAACGCTGCTACGCGCTACTAACTACGTCGTAGTAAATCTCGAATTAAACATACTAAAAAGTTAAAAATAAAATTAAAGAAAAAAAAAACCTTTTTTAAAAACAAGCTTTTATTATTTGGAAAATGAACTAAAAAGTTAAAAATAAATTAACTCTAATTAGAAGTATAACACTTTATAAGTTCATTGTAACCTTTAACGATAATTAAGCTTCTTTGTCTACGACAAAATAATTCCATATCGTAATCATATATTTTTAACACCAAAACTTTACACCTTACTTATTAAATCTTCCCGTTTTTATTACAGTCTCAATTTTATAAATAATAAAAGCGTGTTACATTTTGATGGTATAATTAAGCTATCACAATGTAACACGCTTTTTTATTTATAAAATTGGGACTGTAATAAAAACGGGAAGATTTAATAATTAAGGTGTAAAGTTTTGGTGTTAAAAATATATGATTACGATATGGAATTATTTTGTCGTAGACAAAGAAGCTTAATTATCGTTAAAGGTTACAATGAACTTATAAAGTGTTATACTTCTAATTAGAGTTAATTTATTTTTAACTTTTTAGTTCATTTTCCAAATAAAAAAAGCTTGTTTTTAAAAAAGGTTTTTTTTCTTTAATTTTTTACAAGTATAAATATAATAATACGTTTACTTTTATATATTATATTGTCACACGTCTTTTATTTTTTATATAAAATAATATCACACATCAAGTGTACGCGAACCTAGCAGGCGTTGCTCTGCTACCAGCACCTTCGATGAAGACTGAAGAGGGTACAATGCGAAAAATGCAATTACGATTTAGTAGTGCTGCGGGAGGGCCTCGGGAGGAGGATCCAAGGCTCCACTCCGCAAGCAAGATATAGGTGAAGAAAGGAAAAACCGAAGGAACTTGAACTTGATAATATAATAAAAGTACGGAAACCACGGTACAAAAACACAAATTACAAAAAATACTTAACACAAAACTATTAGATGTGTCTTTCAGAAATTTACAACGGAGACTGACCCAGAAAAATATAAAATAGAGAAACAGATAGGAGAGGATTTGAATTTTGAAACTTTGAATTTTAAAAGTAAAACGCAAATGACGAAAAAGATCAAAAGTGGAAAAGAGGACACGTAGCACCGCTACAGTAGTATTCAAACCGTAAAGACACTAGTAGCTTTCACGCTTGGAAACCACGATTCGTGGCACCAATTACTGAAACAGTAACAGTATAACTTAAATCTAAAATGCGGAGTGGAAGCGCAATGAAAACCTTAATGCCTAATTAAAAAACT
This sequence comes from Carpatolechia fugitivella, assembly GCA_951230895.1. Lineage (NCBI taxonomy): Eukaryota > Metazoa > Arthropoda > Insecta > Lepidoptera > Gelechiidae > Carpatolechia > Carpatolechia fugitivella. The sequence continues at coordinate 17,368,765 of OX579645.1, read as the reverse complement.
GTGCCTAACAAAATCCGACACCTTAGGTTCGCAACAATCGGTACAAACAATTATTGTTTAACAAAAATCCGTACAAAATAATATAATTAATGAAAATTCAAAATTTCCCAAAAACGGGGAAATTATAAAACCTATTTAAAATCACTCAGGAAACCCGAACAAGTATTCAAATTAAACATAAAAATTACCACCAATTAATTAAAAATTAGCCAAAAGTCTGGTTCTGCCAGAGTAATGCACATCAAACTCGAAATACTAAACAATAATAATAAATAAATAAATAAACTCGAAATACGCTTAATCAAAAAATTTTTATCGTTCTAATTGATATGGAATGGAAGGTATCAACCCAGTGATATGATTAAATGTCTACTCGAACCCCTCCGCGGGGCTGAAACCATGGACGTATAAAAATACGTCCATGGCCGAAACAAAGTAGAATAAAAATGAAAGGAAGTTTATCAAAGTCTCGAGCAAATATTGGTCGCAATAGTTAGTTTGCAGTAACCAATGACATCCAACCACGATTAAAATCAGGAAATAGCGTAGATTTCTGCCGAATAATATTTATGATAAAGAAATTATTCTCAAGAATGTAATAACGGGAAGTTGAGGGTAAGTTACAATACCTCCCGCATCAAATGGTGAGATTTAAATCGCGTGGAAAATAATATAAAATAACCGAATTAATTTTACAAATTCTCAAATCTTATGCAAATAACTCAATGATTCCAACAAAATTATCAATATTCAATGGGTACAAACTTAGAATTGAGGTAACTAAGGTTAGTTCGGCCTCCTTTCAGATCCCGTACGCAAAATTGTATGTGTACCTATAGCTAAAGTGATAATATATTTTGTATTTGTGTAATAATAATGATTGATATACAATAAATAAAGAATAATAGTCAAATTTTTTTATTCGAATTAAGATTTTTACAAATCATCATTCGACGTCAAAGCTATCATGGATGGCACGTTCACTACCAGTGTACGCCCTCTGTGGAGAAGAACGGCCAGAAGAAACTCCACAGGAATTGTATCTTTTGTAATTTTCTTTTAAATATATAAAGAATCATACATGAGTCATAATTACAATCTACTCGTCAAAGTCAAAATCATTTATTTCCATAGGATGTTATTACATCACTTAGATACGTCATTACATTTTTTTGGGTAAGTTCACTAACACAATGGCGGAATCTGTGGGGAAGAGCTCACCATGGGTGTCGTAAGAGGCGACTTAGGGACTACACATTGAACAGGGAACGGGCAGCAGCGCTCTCTGACTCAGTAACCTTTTAATCTGCGATCTCCAACCTGCCTGCCAAGCGTGGAGATTATGGAAAAACCCTCCACTTAAGTGGAGGAGGCTCATAGTCCAGCAGTGGACTGTAACGGGCCGTTGATTTGATTTGATTTGATGGTCCCAAATCAGCTTCAAAAGGTACGATGCAGGGGGCGACTCTGTCTCCTTTATACTATATAACTTATATACAAGTGAAATTTGTAAATAGATAAATACTAATAATGTAAACATCTTGCAGTTTGCAGATGATTTGGTCTTTTATAGTGTAAATTACAATGTAGACATTGCAGTAGATAATGTGGACTTGAACAGCTACATAGGTACTACACGGATGAACTTGATTTAAAAATTAATCCAAGTAAAAGTAGGTAGTGTGATGATATTCAGTAGAGACACTCCCACAGTTCATGTTAATTATAATAGTGTAAATATTCCAGCAGTTATGAATCATAAATTTGTATGTGTTGTGTTAGATACTAAATTGACTTTTGAGCAACAACACATTTGTCATATTTCTCAGAATGCTAGGGTATAAATATTATTCGATGTCTAGCAGGAGTGTCTTGGGGTGCAGACCCTAAAACATTATCTATGCTGTATAAATCTATAGTGCAAAGCGACATTGACTATAGTTGCCTTGCATATGTAAATAGTAGCTATGTATATACTTAGTCAGGTCATAAGTATTGTCACACAGTAAAAACTTTTCTTTTAGAATGCTGGCCACAAAAAAGTTTATTGAATTCGAATTTCGAATTGTTCATGACGATAAAAATGTATACTTTTTAGAATTTTACTCATTTTTAAATATGGAGTGGACGCTTAAAGAAGACCGTGTTGCAGTTATTGCGTTGCATCGTTGCGGTTACGCGCCAATTCAAATTTTTGACATACTGAAAAATTTTAATATAACCAAAAGATTCGTTTATCGTACCATTAAACGATACAATGAAGACTCTAGTGTAGATGACAGGTCAAGAAGTGGTCGCCCTCGGTCTGTTAGGACTCCAGCAGTGATAAAAGCTGTGAAGGCGCGAATTCAAAGAAATCCCAAACGTAAGCAGAAACTGTTGGCCCTTCAGATGGGATTAAGCAGAACCACGGTGAAAAGGGTGTTAAATGAAGACTTAGGGCTTCGGGCATATCGAAGAAAAACAGGACATCATTTGGATGCTCGTCTAATGGACCTGAGACTGAAGAGATGCCGCGCTTTGTTGAAGCGGTACGCGGGAAAAAAATATCGGGAAATTCTTTTTTCGGATGAAAAAATTTTTACCGTAGAAGAAAGCTACAACAAACAAAATGATAAGGTGTACGCACACAGTAGTGAAGAAGCGAGCAACCGTATTCCGCGTGTCCAACGAGGTCATTTTCCATCCTCGCTCATGGTATGGTTGGGAGTGTCTTATTGGGGCTTAACAGAGGTACATTTTTGTGAGAAAGGTGTAAAAACGAATGCAGTTGTGTATCAAAATACAGTCCTGACGAACCTTGTGGAACCTGTTTCTCATACCATGTTCAATAACAGGCACTGGGTATTCCAACAAGATTCGGCGCCAGCTCATAGAGCGAAGAGCACACAAGACTGGCTGGCGGCGCGTGAAATCGACTTCATCCGGCACGAAGACTGGCCCTCCTCCAGTCCAGATTTGAATCCGCTAGATTACAAGATATGGCAACACTTGGAGGAAAAGGCGTGCTCAAAGCCTCATCCCAATTTGGAGTCACTCAAGACATCCTTGATTAAGGCAGCCGCCGATATTGACATGGACCTCGTTCGTGCTGCGATAGACGACTGGCCGCGCAGATTGAAGGCCTGTATTCAAAATCACGGAGGTCATTTTGAATAAACTTTAGTGTCATAAGAATCTATGTTTTGTTAAGTTCATTTTGGTATATAAATGGTTACATAATGAATAAACTTATTTCAATTATTTTATATTAAACATGTGACAGAATTTATGACCTGACTAGGTAATATAAATTAGATGTGTTGCAGAATAGGGCTCAGCGTGTTATTTTGGGTGCAATGTGCTCAACTCCCATCCGAGCTATATCGAGGTTGAGTCTAAAACTGAACCACTCTGTCTGAGGAGACTGCTCATTGTTAAAAGATACAGTGCTAAACTTACTGCTTCAAATAACCAATTATTTATCAAAAAAATTGTACCTCATGCAATACACCTTGAAAGTCCTCTCACTTCAGGTTGTAAACTTCTTGCAGGGGATTTTCCCAAGATGTGCCACATTCTTCTAGAAATAAAAATAAAAATATTCTACTAGATTTAAACAACCTTTATGGCCATGCTATAGAGCTTCATACAACAATTTTTTGTTTCCAATCCAAATTATTAAAACAAAGGTATAGCAACCAAGGACGTTATCTTGATAGCAACCCGCGTAATTTCAACTCTGCGCCATGCCGCGCAACAAGAAACAGTTAACAGTTCCTGTATAGTTAGAGTAATAATACTCTTTGTAACAGACTGCCGGCCACCATCGCGTTACCGCGATTAGAGCAGGATAGCTGATTTATTATTCATTTCTGGCAATACTGCAATACTGAAGGTCTCTCTGGTCTTGGTGCGCGCGCGTTTTTATTTGTCATTTTGTCTTGTAAGAAATATTTTCAATACTGTGTGATTCGCCTCCATAAAATTTGATATTATAAGTTATACCTGTTCGCCGCAAGGACGAAATAAACGAATTGTCGTGCATACAGTGTTTTAACTTCGAAGAATCCTCTATCCCCTACAATAAAGGTTAATTCAAATATAGAACACATAGCATTTTTGGTACAAAACAAGAAGTATTACCGATTTTATACAGATGGAAGCAAGGGTGATTTCCATGTGGGAAGTGCAGTTTATGACCCACAAATTACGAGTAAGTTTGCGCAGAGCTTTATTTTGAGCACAGCCTGTTCCATTTTTACTGCAGAAGCATATCTGTCCTGAAAGCAAATGGTATGGAGAAATTCAGAATGCTTTACCAACCAAGCCCTGCCGGGCGATTGCGTAAGCGGACTTGCTTTGCTTGGGGCGGGTTTGAAGACCGCCAGCGGCTTTCAAGCGATCGCGTAAGGAGCAAGCCAAGTCAACGAAGACGATTACAAGTGAATATTTTTACTCTTTGTCCCCAAGACGATTACCGTCCCAAAAGTTAGACAATTCCTACAATCGGAATCTCGACTTACGCGATCGAGGCCCAGGGCCTCGATCGCGTAAGTCGAGCTTGCTTCGTTCACTTGGCTTGGCTTCAAGCAAGTTGAACGGTATTCCGATTCCGATTGTAGGAATTGTCTAACTTTTGGGACGGTAATCGTCTTGGGGACAAAGAGTAAAAATATTCACTTGTAATCGTCTTCGTTGACTTGGCTTGCTCCTTACGCGATCGCTTGAAAGCCGCTGGCGGTCTTCAAACCCGCCCCAAGCAAAGCAAGTCCGCTTACGCAATCGACCGGCTGGTACAATGACTTACACTCAGCGAGCCGTGATTTTATCACCATTACAAACCGCCTTAGATTTGGACATTCCACTACACCAGCCCACCTTAACATAGTTAATAACAGCAGATGTGAACATTGTACAGAACCATATTGTGACGCCGAGCACTTGATATTTTCATGTCCTGCATTTACAGTACAACGTTTGATTCTAGCCAGTGAAATAAGTGATTTGGACTTAAATAATTCCCCCCCGCCGCCGCTTGTCTTCTTCTTCATCGTGTGGGCTGTAAGGTCGGCAACCGACATCACAAACCCTAGTGTCAGTGTTATAGAGCCGCCAAAGGCCACTGACTTGGCTCGTGTAACGACTAGGTAGTAGCCGGGACCAACGGCTTAACGTATCTTTCTTTTCGGACAATCAGGTGATTCAGCCTGTAAAGTCCTAACCAAACTCGGGAAAGTCAAGAGACTTTTTTAAGGTTTTTGCTTGACAGTGTCCCCACCGGGAATCGAACCCGGAACCTCCGTAATGAGCGTCGAAATCTCGACCACTCGGCCACGGAGGCTGTTGTGTGAATTACTTAAAACAAAAGAATACTATTACCCATTGCATAAATATATTAAAAACACCTTCAATAAATTGTAAAATATAAACTTGTGAGAGCACAGAGAACCTTTTTATATACGGCACAAATTACGTAAAGCCGCGGCGCTATACGGGGACTTGTGAGCGACGAAGTAAAGTGACAGTTAAATTTAAAAAAGACTTGGCTGAAAGGTCTAGTAACCGGGCCATAAATGAAAAAAAAAATTGTGCTGACATGACAGGGGGCGCATTCCGAATCAGACTTTCAGCGCTATCAGCTATCAGAAAAGCAAAAAATGTATGGCTGACAGTGATTCAGAACGCGAATACGGGTACTTTAATCGATTTCAGCGCGTCTCGGAACGCAGGGAGGACAGTGAGGGGCGGCGGGCGACGATGGGCGCATTCTGAATCAGACTTTCAGCACTGTCAGAGATCAGAAAAGCAAAAAGACATATGAGTTTTGACAGCTGACAGTAATTCGGAACACAAGTACGGGTGCTTTAATCGATTTCAGTGCGTCTTTTAACGCAGGGGATGCTTCCACATTTCTTTCCGTACAAACTCGCGAACACATAATTTATTTTGGCATTTGTGTGCGTGCGATCTATGTAGTAGTTACCTCGCCCCCCGCAAAAATCGACAGAAAAAAGTGTACTAAGATTTGACTCAAGCGAACTCCAGTCCTTTTTCCTTCGAGCCTATGGGCGTAATTTTAGGCAGTGAAATCTGATTCGGAATATACTCTTTCTTTCCCTGACATTTACTAAAAAAATAAAGTATGAGTCTATGGTTTATAAAGTGACGTTTATCATGCGTGGTGTTCGTTCGTTTTGATCTCATCCATCAAGTTTTCTTCACATTGGTCGGCCATATTGCTTTGTCGCCGTGCGTTTGATATTGAATCACACCAGCCCTTAGGTAATTATTATCTAATTTCTTACTATTTATAGACTCTTCCGTTCTTAAATCGTCAAATGCAATAAAGAAGTCGAGACGTGTGTCAAGAAATCAATCCTCGGCTCCGACTTACTGCCACCTTGACTCTTGGATTAGGTAGGTATGTTTCAATCTGGTGGAGTCATATCACACGATGTCGGAGTACCTATGTGTTTGCGGCGGTAACCTAATATTTGTTATGGGGGTGAGTACTAGAAAATGCGGTTATGTTCGATTTCGATACATCACAATTACTAACTTCCATTAAATACAATATTATTTATTGTCTACCTACCATTTGACACGATTTATTTTACAGCCAAGTGAGGACACGATAGATTCGTCATATTCTAGTTTAAACCTCGTCAACACTGTACATTTTATTTTTTATTTGTTGTTTTTAATGTGTTAATGCCTGCTGAAGTTAGGTTAGGTACCTTTGTTTCTTAACTTATAGGTTGAGGACATAAAATGGTACCTACACTACATAAGGGACTATTACCAGAATGGATATAAAAAAAAACCAAGTTTTAAATATTTTTCTCCCTTTTTTCTTTAAAAACAGCTGATAAAATATTAATTTACACAGTACTATATTTTCTAAGGTTGTCTATTTCATGTCACTTGAAGGCTTTCCAGAAGGCAAATTTAAAGGCACCCACTAAAAAGCCCACATCAAAGACATAATTTTTTACTGTTAGAATCGAAGGTGGTTTGTCATACCTACATTATTTAATATTTTGCTGTATGTAATATTCTAATGAAAATATGGTTTTTACCGTGTTTTCATGTATAATATATAACTTAATATTCTTTGTAAAAAAAATATTACTTTTATTGATGCGACTAATATTCAAGTATGATTTGAACCGTTGAGGAATATTATTTCTTGTAGCTCTTTTTAGATTATTGCACATTAATTTGGCATAAGCGAACTTTTAAATATAGTACAATATCTGATTAGCAAACTAGACATAATATTTGAAATTGAAGATCAATATTATACTTTTACCTACATATAATAACAACTATAGCTAAAATTATTTACAGGTTACTAATTATTATATTATGAAGGTCAGCGTAGAATTTATATAAAGTAACTATATTAAAACTACTAACTGGTATCAAGTGGTTTTATGTAAAAAATATTGAATTGTTAAAATAACACAATATGTTTTTGTAAAACAATAGACTGGACTGCTTGGTCTCTGGGTAATTTTGACTTATTAATTTTATTGATCTAATGCATGTGTTCCTACTTGTGGAGGAGCAGATGCTTGTACATCTAACAATTCAAAAGAAAAAAAGCCAACTTATTGTTATTTGTTGTTTTTCATTCTTACTTCAGAGTAGACTTGAGCCTCTCGGTGGGGACATATTATAGACTGATGATAATATCAATTGTGTAATAAAAAATGAGGACCGTCGACGGTTTAGTGGCTAAGGTGGCAGATGAGGGTTCAAATCCTGCCAAGTACCAAAATATTTTTGTTTATTTCGAATTCATGTTATGTACAGTTAAGAGATGCTCTTACGGTGAAGGAAAACACTGTGTTTGAGTAACCCTGCACATGCTTGCAAAGTAATTCAAAAGTTGTGTGTATAGTCTACCAACCATGACTGGGCTAGCATGGTCGAGTCAGGGTAGGCTACTTACATGAGTAGTTGATGATGATAAATAAAATGTGCATTTTCAGTTTTCTGCTCAACACATATTTAACACATATTTAGCCCTAATGCTATACTAATACAACTAATATTATCATATATTTTGTGTCTGAACAAAAAAATCTCGTAATCTTAGTTACCTAAAACTAAAAATAACACTTGGTGATTTGTTATCAAACAGTGTCGAAGCGCGTGCGACTTGCTCTCGCGAGCTGTTGTGTGTTTGGTATAGTGTTGCAGAAGCAAAATACATTTTCACCTCTCTACCTCGGAAAGTTGACTTTAATGTCCGAAAACAGGGCAGAAAATCGCTTATTCATTTTTAGACATGCAAAATTTCCATGTCTAGAGAAGAAAATTCGTTCGAATTTCGAACATTATCTTGCACAGGATAAAAAGTTTTCGTACTTATATCCGCGCAAAAAATAATTGACGTGTGCCATATTTATTTTTTATAGATTTTAATTTTAAATACAATTTTGAAACGCACCCTAAAAAACATAACCTAAAAGGTTGTTTATTGTCTTGGTTGTTTATTTTAATTTTTTATGTTTATTTTAACTAAAAATTAAAGAATATTATGATAAAATACAATAATTAAGTCTTAACGAAGGTCTTAACATAAGAATTATATCGAAAATGAGAGAACTCTTGTACATTTTTGAGTAATATTTTACGTAGGTAAGTAAATAGTAGTCTAATTTAAACAACATCGCGCGCTCTGGATTCATTATCAGTTCTCTGAGGAAAAATCAACATTCCTCTCTTACCCAACAATAGTTATTTGCTCAACACATAGAAAAAATTGACTTCTGAAGCTCGCGAAGGATTCTAAGGTTCGAGGTGAGAATAAGATTCCTCTCAAAACCCAACACATTATTTTTCACCTGTTCCGGCAAGGAAATCATTAACTATTTACTTATTTACGTAAATATTGGTACATAAAAGAGTTCTCTTATTTTTGATATAATTCTATAAGTTGAGATTTAATTACTGTATTTTATCATAATACTTTTAAATTTTTAATTAATAAGATAAAAATAAAAAACCAAAGCAATAAACAAACTTATGTTGTTGGTTATGTTTTTTAGGGTGCATTCCCAAATTGTATGAAAACCTATCCCTACTACATTCCGTCAGACGCGCTGAAATCGATTTTAGCGCACTCAAAGGCAGGCGAAACCCATATAATCTTTTGGTTTCTGATCGCTGACGGCGCTGACAGTTGATTCGGTACACATCCAATAAAAAAAAAAATGGCACACGTCAATTATTTTACGCGCGGATAATATACGAAAACTTTTTTCCTGTGTAAGATAATGTTCGAAATTAAAACTAATTTTTCTCTCTAGACATGAGAATGGTTTGCATGTCTAGAAATGAATAAGCGATTTAATTTTTCTCTCTAGACTTGAGAATGATTTGCATGTCTAGAAATGAATAAGCGATTTTCGGCCCTGTTTTCGGGCATTAAAAGCCAACTTTCCGAGGTGGAGAGGTCATTTCCGTGACGTGTAGCTGCTGGACATGTCTTCCGAGGACAGGCCAGGTCTCGCTGCCGTATAGTAGGACTGGTCGGATGATGCTCTTGTACACAAGGCCCTTTAGCTTCACCGGTATCCTGGGGTCGCAGAGAACACCGGTTTCTTTTCGCCATTTTGCCCAAGCAGCGCTTATTCGGGCTTGGACGTCGTCGTGATCGATTTCACCAGACTTGTGCAGCACGGATGGGTTTACCTTGGGAGGTATTTGAATTTACTCGTTTTCACCCCGTCCTGCCACTTGCAATGTACTCGGTCTTCGCAACATTTAGTTTCAGACCGCCGTTCTCCAGCGCACCCTTCCATTGATTCACCTTATGCTCCAGTTTCTGTTTGTCCTCATCGGTCAGTGCAATGTCATCAGCGTACATCATAAGCCACGGAGATGGTTCGTGAACTCGCGCCGAAACTACGTCTAGCATTACGCTGAACAGAAAAGGACTCGGGCCCGAGCCTTGGTGAACTCCAACTGTGATCGGTAATAGGTGAGTATTGCCAACGGCGGTCCTCACTATTGATTTCGAACTGTGGTACATGTCTCGTATAACGTCAATATAGGTCTGTGGCACGTTCTTCTCCTTCAAAGCCCACCAGATAACTTGGCGCGGTACGCTGTCGAAAGCTTTCTGTAGATAAAGAAAAGCCATTTGTAAGGACTTTTTCTTCTCCCTGTAGGCCTCGACTAGCATTCTTAGGGCAAAGATGGGATCTATGGTGCCACAGCCAGGACGAAACCCATACTAACACTCAGAGACAGTGCACTTTTGACGGAGCCTTGAGTCGATTGCGCGCTTGAAGAGTTTCATGGTGTGACACATGATCTTAATACCTCGGTAGCTTCCACAGTCTTGTACCTTTGCCTTTATAGATTGGAGTGATAATGCTCAATCTCCATCTTGCGGCTGGTCAGAATTCGGCTAAAAAGGTCAGTAAGTATGATCACACCACGAGGACCCATCGATTTCCACGCTTCAATCGGTATGTCGTCAGGGCCCAAGGCTTTCCGGTTTTTCATATTGCGAAGACAATTTTGTACCTCGTCTGGTATTATAGGGGCAACAAGTCCAAGATTAGGGGGCAGTTCCGGAGGGGACACATTTGCGTGTTGCGTGTTAAGCAACTCGTTAAAGTAGCTACGCCGCCCAAACCAAAGTGCCGTTGGAATCTTTGATACACAGATATTTGGTTATGTCCTGTGTTGCCTTCTCCCGAGCCTTTGCCAAATGAAAGATGGATTTTGGCCCTCTTTGTCTCTAATGTGTCATATAATGGAGACAATTGATCGTGCCGGGCTTTGGCAACGACTTGTTTTGCAGCAAATTTGGCTGCTTTATATGCTTCGCGGTCTTCAGAAGACTTCATGTCTTGCCACCTTTTAAAAAGTGTCTTCTCCCGAACTGCCTCCTGCACTAAGTCATTCCACCACTACGTTTCCTTGTCGATGACGCGGCCTCCCTTGGAAGTGCCAAGCACCCGTTTTCCTAATGCGCTGACTGCTGATTGAATCCTAGAGCACTGACTTTCGGCGGATTCTTCCTCGCTTGGGCTTAAATCTAAGCCTAGAGCAGCCTCGCGGGAATCGTCTCTTTTTGTTCCATTCAGCAGCCACCATTGTATATAGAAATTTATATTCCTATTTAAAAATCTCTATAGCCACAAAGATTCACTACAGAATAAAATTTTATTACCTAACACTGAAATATTATAAGATAGTATACCAAGCTACCAGTAGCAACATTAACACAATACAGTACTTGTAAATAACAACAACACTGTAATTATTGTAACTAAAGCAAACATAATCAAAACAATATTTAATGAGATGATATATAAAACTGATTTTTATTCATACAATACAATACAAATTATACATTTTTGACACTAGAACAAAAATAGTAAACATACAGAACAAGACCCCATGCCATCAACCGTCATTTGAAACTCTATTACTTCGATAAAGTCTAAAGGAACTATACATTTTATTTTATTTTAATAAAAGTTACATTTCACTGACTTTTTATAATATATACTCACCGGCACATCTAACCGGCCCACCCTTGTATTTCGAGTTAATTTTAAACTACGCTTATTGTTATACATTACAATTGATTTATCGATAATTTTACGATAGATTAAAGTGTTAAATTAACTACTTTTTATCTAACATCAACTGTAACTAATAAAATAATAAAGAATCACTAGTATTCCCTGAAACGAAGGGTGGGCGGTTAGTTGTGCCGGTGAGTATATTATGTTATGTTTTTTATGGTAAAATTTAATTTAAAAATATTTCCAGAAAAAGTTTCAAACATAGATCCCAGTTTTTGTTACCCCTCTTTAACCCATTAAAATTTTATAAACTACAATTTTTATTGTTTTAAGACATGTGGACAATAGTAATTTACCTCTTGTTTATTATTTTATAATAGTTTACAAATAAGACTACAATTTACACGGCTACGGAGGGTGTAATTTCTTTCATATTTGTATTTAAATAACTAAATGAAAGAATAAAAAAGAAAATAACAAAAAAAAGAAACATGAACGAAAAAGAAATTAAAAAATAT